>JALAZF010000020.1:8640000-9240000 GCA_022829125.1 Lathyrus tuberosus | reverse complement strand
ATGATGAAATTGGATCAATTCTAGATCCTTCCCACACATGCAAAAGCCAAGCACATGATCACTAATGATGCAAACTTAATTTTTTTCAAACTGCGCCCAAAGTAACCGGTTACATCATATCTGCTAACCGGTTACACAGTTCAAAAACCTTGAGAATATGCTAAAAATGAATGAGTAACCGGTTAGCACATATGCTGTAATCGGTTACACTGTTCAAATTTTGAATTTTGGCGCCTTTTAGAGGGAAACTTGGAAAAGTGACTTCTGATAGCTGTATTTGAACCCGTTAAACCTCCGAAACTCAAAACTTGATATTTCTACTGAGTAACATCTGAAAAGAACACAAATTCTTGCTGACACCTCAAAATATCCTGCTGAATTAATAATGTCCGATACCAGATCGCTTGATCAAAATGACTGCCGGAGCTTCTGATTATCAAAACATCTAATGAGCTAAATAAAAACTCAAAAAGACCTTGAAAGCTATTTGCTTGGCTCTGAATATTGCTGAAAATCAAACTGGGGAAGATAACGGCATGAGCTACTGATAGATAACTTGATCCCATGCTCAAAGGAAACATGCAAAAATGCCAAAAAAGAACGATGCTAATGAAATGAAGCATAAGCCAAAAAGAGTTATAATCAAGGGGGCAAATTTTAAGGTGTTACAGCAGCCCCTATTCAAACTTCTTGGATCCGAGGGTTAGGAAGCCAAAAGGCTTCCAGACAATCAGGATACATGGAGATTGAATACCAAAATAATCGCACAAATTGGCGTCCTGCAAAAGGAGAGACGACTCTGCTGGGGACCAAGTAATAAAAGATGCAGGATCATAACACGGACGAGTGTCAGAAATCAATACGGACGAAGTATTGAATATGTATTGAAACAAACACGGACGAGTGTTGACTATGCTGGGATAAACACAGACGAGTGCTAAAAAGGTTCACACACGGACGAGTGCTGAAATAACATGGACGGGTGTCTAAGGGTCAATACGGACGAGTACTGGCTTCAAGAGGTTCAAACACGGACGAGTGCTGAAAGGACACAGACGGGTGTCGAAGGTCAATACGGACGGGTATTTAAGGTCAATACGGAAGGGTATTGGCTTAAAAAAATTCAAACACGGACGGGTGATGAAAGAGCACGGATGAGTGTCTAAGGTCAATACAGACGGGTATTGCTAAAAGGTTCAAACACGGACGGGTGCTGAAAGGACACAGACGGGTGTCAAAGGTCAATACAGACGAGTATTGAAATAAAAGTTCAAACACAGACGGGTGCTGAAAGGACACAGACGGGTGTCAAAGGTCAATACGGACGAGTATTGAAATAAAAGTTCAAACACAGACGGGTGCTAAAAGGACACAGACGGGTGTCAAAGGTCAATACGGACGAGTATTGAAATAAAAGTTCAAACACGGACGGGTGCTGAAAGGACACGGATGGGTGTCAAAGGTCAATACGGACGAGTATTGAAATAAAAGTTCAAACACTGACGGGTGCTGAAAGGACACGGACATGTGTCAAAGGTCAATACGGACGAGTATTGAAATAAAAGTTCAAACACAGACGGGTGCTGAAAAGACACGAACGGGTGTCTAAGGTTAATACCAACGGGTATTGGTTTAAAAGTTCAAACACGGAAGGGTGCTGAAAGGACACGGATAGGTGTCTAAGGTCAATACGGACGGGTATTGGTTTAAAAGTAAAAACACGGATGGGTGCTGAAAGGAAACGGACGGGTGTCTAAGGTCAATACGGACGGGTATTGGTTTAAAAGTTTAAACACGGACGGATGCTGAAAGGACACAGACGGGTGTCTAAGGTCAATACGGACGGGTATTTATTTAAAGTAGCTCAAAAGGAAACTTTACTGGGGATTGAAATGCTAAACCGAATGCAGACGATTGCTAAAGGAGCACGGACGAGTGTTTGAAATCAATACGGACGGGTATTGAAAATGAAAGAGAACACGAACGAGTGTTAAAAGAACACAGATGGGTGCTGAAAGGACACGGACGAGTGTTTCACGCTAGCAGCTTTGAGGGGATGAACCAGAAGAGCGATGACGAAGACAGCCGAAGGCGGACTCGCAAAAGAAAGACCGGCCGAAGGCAGAATTTCAAGCCCAAGATTAGTAGAATTAACAGATCTACCAAGATGACTCCGTTGGGGAAGAGAGAAATCTAAACAGACAACTCTGTAGAGGAGTATAGGAAGGAACAACAGTAGTAAAGATGAATCCACTGGTTACGGTGTACTGTCAAACAACATCTCCTGAATGACATCTCTTTCTGCTAGAGAAAGAAACTGGTAATAGATATTGAACCTGGCTTATGCTTCGAATGCATATGTTTGAATTTCTATGGCGTAATGCTCCATACGAAATGGAAATGCTACGCGTTTGGGAGGATGCCATGCAAGAATGCTTATGCAATGCAAAAGAAAAGTCTCAGCAAAATAAATGCTGAAGACAAAGGCAACTCCACCAGGGATGACAAACTAAATTGTCCTCTGAAATAAGAGACCCCGCTGAGAAAGACTTCACTCTACTGAGAAAGATCTTGATCACAAACTCTGTTAGATTTGAAAACTCCGAGAGAAGATCCACTCTGTTGGGAATAGATAAAAACGAATATTGAAGATGGAACCCGAAGAGAAATTTCCTCCGCTGGGGATTACTAATGACTTCCATCGAAGACATAAGTCAACACCTGGATTTGAAATATGCCAATAACCATTGGACTTAAGACCTGCTGGGGATTTCAACTGCTGTTAAACAAACCACTGTGAAGATCACCACCAAACTCTGCTTGGGGAGACAAGTCAATAATTATGAACCTGCTTGGGGATATTACCGAACTCAACCTACTACCGAGATATGCTCTTACCTTTACCCTGTCGGGGAATATCAGCTAATACCAGCAAATCTGCTTGGGGAACAGTAGATGATGACATCAACTCTGCTAGAAGATAACATCAAGCTTACTCATCTGAGGGGATTAACTCATATCGTTGCTGGTGAGAAAAACATTTCTTAACTAGCTGAGTGCTCAGACCCTGTGGGGAAAATAACATCTTTACCCAAAGAAGATATTCCATAAGTCTCCTGTCGGGGATGCATCAGCATCAACTTCTGACTGCTTGTAGAAAGAGTAATGAATCGATCACAACTCTAGCTGGGGAATTAATCTTCTGTACTCTGCTGAGGAAGATAATCCTCGACACCCTGGCTGGGGAAAATAACAACCTGCTGAGGAGGATGAACTTTTCAATGTCGAGGAGAGTAGCTCTACTGGGAAAGAACAAACTTGTTGCCCTGCAAACAAAATCAACAGAAAGTTCTATATGCAAAAAGGCTACTTCGATTACCATCACAACGACCGTTGCCTAAGCAATTTCCACTGTTTTCTGATATGCTTCTCTAAGCCTAACATTTTTGCATGCAATGTTTTATCAAAATATCAGACGTTTTCACAAACAAAACAGCAAAATTAAAAACACAAATGGAAAGCTTTTGAGTGAAATAAAAATTTTATTGAATGAATTGGCCTGTAAATAGGAATTTACATTCAGAAGAAATTCCGTAAAAGAGGTAATTGCACAAAAGAAATAAAAGAAAATACACATGTCGAAAATGTGGGGAACAGATATCCACCATGATTCAATTCAACTATGACCCAATATGCCTCGCTTATCCGCAGATGCTTTGGCCTTCGAAAAGACTGACTGGACTAATTCCTTTCCTTCGAAATTTCCATGCATCAAAGAATACTCACAGATCGAACACAGACCATAGCCTTTTGCTTTTAAATCCCTAACTTTTGCCTGGATCGCCCTTTTCGGGGTTTCAATCCATTGGGATACCCCTTTTTGCCAAAGTTGCCTTTTCAAGTTTTCAACCTTGCGGGTTTATTCTTTTTTTCTTTTTTTATCCCTAATTTTTGCCCGAACCTTTTCTTTTTATGGTTCGTCGGGATGCCCATTTTTTCCTGGACTTTCTTTTTGTGTCCAGCAGGTCTCTTTTATGCAAAGTATTTTTTGACTACGTCTGCGTTCACAGGGGACGTAAAATCTTTGCCATCCATAGTTGAGAGTAATAAGGTTCCACCAGAGAAAACCTGTCTTACTACATATGGCCCTTCGTAGTTTGGAGTCCATTTGCTCCTGTGATCTGTCTGAGGAGGAAGGATCCTTTTCAAAACCAATTCACCAGCCTGAAAACACCGAGGATGCACTTTCTGATCAAAGGCTTTCTTCATCCTGCTCTGATACAACCGACCATGTGCAATGGCTGCCAATCTTTTCTCCTCAATAAGGTTCAGTTGATCCAGTCTGGAACGCACCCATTCAGCTTCGTCAAGCTTCACATCTACCAGAATTCTCAAAGAAGGAATCTCAACCTCTAATGGTAGAACTGCTTCCATACCATATACCAGTGAGAAAGGAGTTTCCCCAGTCGATGTGCATACCGAAGTACGATAACCATGTAAAGCATAAGGCAACATCTCATGCCAGTCTTTATAGGTCACTACCATTTTCTGCACAATCTTCTTGATGTTCTTATTTGCTGCTTCAATAGCCCCATTCATCTTCGGACGATAGGGATAAGAATTGTGATGTTCAATCTTAAAGCTCTGACATAGCTCCTTCATCATCTTGTTATTCAGATTTGAACCATTATCAGTAATGATTCTCTCTGGGACTCCATACCGGCAGATGATGTCCTTCTTGATAAATTTGGCTACCACTTGTCTGATGACGTTGGCAAATAAGGCTGCTTCCACCCACTTCGTGAAGTAATCAATGGCAACCAAAATGAAACGATTCCCGTTGGAAGCGGTTGGCTCAATCTTTCCAATCATATCAATGCCCCACATAGCAAAGGGCCAAGGCGATGACAACACATTCAGAGGAGTAGGCGGTGCGTGCACCTTATCTGCATAAATCTGGCATTTGTGACATTTTCGGGCGTATTTTAAATAATCAGACTCCATAGTCATCCAGTAATACCCCGCTCTCAACAGTTTTCTAGCCATAGCATGCCCATTGGCATGGGTACCGAAAGATCCTTCATGAACTTCCCCCATTAGCAGGTTTGCCTCGTGTTCATCAACACAACGTAGCAAGACCATGTCAGAGTTCCTCTTGTATAACACATTATCTTTATTCAAAAAGAAATTTCCTGCTAACCTCCTCAGAGTCTTCTTATCTTTGGTGGATGCACCCTCTGGATACTCTTGACTCTTCAGAAAAATCTTAATATCATGATACCAAGGGTTGCCATCTGATACATCTTCAATTGCAAACACAAAAGCTGGTCTATCCACACGCATGATTCTGATCGAAGGAGCTTCATTCCAACGATTCACCTGATACATTAAAGATAACATTGCCAACACATATGCCATCTGATTCTTCACCCGAGGTATATGATGGAAATCGACTCTGTCAAAGAACGGTAACAACCTTCTGGCATAGTTGTTATAAGGCACCAAATTCGCTTGACGAGTTTCCCATTCACCAGTGATCTGATTAACTACCAACGCAAAATCACCATAAACATCGAGGTTCTTGATTCTTAAATCAATTTCTTCTTCCAACCCCATGATGCATGCTTCATACTCTGCCTCATTATTGGTGCATATGAATGCTAATCGGGCAGTGAAGGGTATATGAAACCCCTTCAGAGTTGTAATGATTGCCCCGATTCCGTTGCCATATAAGTTGATGGCCCCATCAAAGACCAACTTCCATTGAGACCCAATTTCTGGCCCTTCATCAGGTAGAAGCTCTTCACAATCTTTCATCTTCAGAAACATGATATTTTCATCTGGAAATTCAAACTTCATCGGTTGATAATCCTCGATTGGTTGTTCAGCGAGATATTCTGACAAAACACTTCCCTTAATGGCCTTTTGGAAAACATATTGAATATCGTATTCTGTCAGAACCATCTACCAACGGGCTATTCTTCCAGAAAGTGCCTGCTTTTCAAACACATACTTAATCGGATCCATCTTCGAAATCTAGAGGGTTGTGTGGTTTAACATATACTGCCTCAAATGCTTAGATGCCCAAGCGAGTGCACAACATGTTTTCTCCAGCATTGAGTACCTCGACTCACAATTAGTAAACTTTTTGCTCAGGTAGTAGATGGCATGCTCTTTTCTACCTGATTCGTCATGTTGACCGAGCACACACCCCATTGAATTCTCAAGAACCGTGAGATACATAATCAAAGGCCTTCCTGGCACTGGCGGCATAAGGACCGAGGTTCCTGCAAATATTCTTTTATTTTTTCAAACGCTTTTTGACAATTCTCATTCCACCTGACCTCTTGATCTTTTCTTAGCAACTTGAATATCGGTTCACACGTGGCTGTAAGATGAGAGATGAATCTAGCAATGTAGTTCAACCTCCCTAAGAAACCACGAACCTCTTTTTCTGTTCTTGGTTCAGGAATTTCTTGTATAGCTTTTACTTTAGCAGGATCAACCTCGATACCTTTTTCACTGACAATAAACCCAAGTAACTTCCCAGATCTCACCCCAAAGGTGCACTTGTTCGGATTCAACCTCAGTCTGAATTTTCTCAACCTCTCAAATAGTTTCTGAAGATTCACCAGATGCTCTTCCTCCGTTTGTGACTTCGTACTCATGTCATCAACATAGACCTCGGTCTCTTTGTGAATCATATCATGAAAGAGAGTCACCATCGCCCGCTGATAGGTTGCCCCAGCATTTTTTAATCCAAAGGGCATCACCTTGTAGCAGAATGTTCCCCACGGTGTTATGAACGTCGTTTTCTCCATGTCCTCTGGGGCCATCTTGATTTGGTTATACCCAGAGAAGCCATCCATGAAGGAAAACACAGAATATTGAGCAGTGTTGTCCACTAACACGTCAATGTGAGGAAGCGGGAAGTCGTCTTTTGGGCTTTCTCTATTCAGTTCTCTGTAATCACCGCACATCCTGACCTTTCCATCTTTCTTAGGTACAGGCACAATATTAGCAACCCAAGGAGGATAATTTGTTACAACAAGAAACCCATCATCCAACTATTTCTAAACCTCTTCTTTAATCTTGACAGCCATATCCGGTTTCGTCCTTCTCAACTTCTGCTTAACCGGAGCACATCCTTCTTTGAGTGGCAGCCGGTGTACCACGATATCAGTGTCGAGCCCAGGCATGTCTTGGTAAGACCAGGCGAAGATATCCACATACTCTTAGAGCATTTCAATCAATCTTCCCTTGACAGTGTCTTCCAAAGCAGCCCCAATCCGTACCTCTTTCTTTGCGTCCTCGGTTCCCAAGTTAACAACCTCGATTTCTTCCTGATGAGGCAGAATGACCTTTTCCTCCTGTTTTAACAGCCTGGCTAATTCCTCTGGTAAGGCACAATCTTCATCAGTCCCCTCTTCAGCCTGATATATGGGATTATCGAAGTCATATCGAGCCATAGCTGAATCATGATGGGTGGAATCTGAACAAGAAAACCTCTATGATTGATGATTTATATTTATTATGGATGCATCAAACAAAAACACATTGACATTTTGCTGTGGTTTTAATGCAAAAATGAAAAACAGAAAAACAGGGGTCAAAACATTTGAATGCGAAAACTTCCTTTATTAATGATAAAGAAAAAGCATACAAAAACATTCAAGCCCTACAAACAAGAATCACTACGTCTTGGGCAGAACGTAGGATTAACATAGATGACAAATAGGAGCAATTACTCAGGTCTGGTCACTTGAATGGCTTTCTCTGATGACCAGTTGCGAAGACTTTGACCTGAGATACAGGTGTAGCAAGCGATTTTGGACGCGGTTCTTAAGCACTGGTCGCTCTCTGGGGTTGAGTTTACTATAGGTCGATTCTTTTTTTATCCTATTAAAGCTGATGAAGGAAGGGAAATAGATGTCTCCAATTAATCCTGCTTTGCATACTGAGTTTAAACAGCGGTCTGTTAGGTTACGAATGCTATCAATGTGGGGGGGCCTTTGTACTGGTTATTTGTATTTTCGCCAGTACTGTTTTCTCTCTCTCAAGGATTTTCTGGCGGGGAACAAGGATTAGGATGTTAGGACTGATGCTTTTTGAAAGATACATGAGAGTATGGATTTTGGGTTTTTGTTTAGTGTGCTCGCTAAGATTTTTCTTTCAATCTTATGCCTACGTATTCCCGTTTACCGAAATAGGGAAATCAGAGCGTTCGTAGTTCCTCCTATTCTATGGGAGGAAATGGTGTTTTGGTGTCTTGTTCAAAGCCCAAGACGTGAAGCGAAAGGTGGTTTGTATCTTGTTCAAAGCCCAAGATGTGAAGCTGAAGGGTCTATTTGTATCTTGTTCAAAGTCCAAGATATGAAGCTAAAGGTTTAACTTTAGAGAGAATTTGTCATCTCTAAAGGGGGGTTGTTTGTCACAACTGTTTTATAAAGGAAAATTACTTTAACCGGGATACGCGGATCCGGCAATGCCATAATTTCCTTTATAGGGGATTTTAACCTGAAGGGGAAGACTTTAACTCAGTGTAGAGCAATGCTATCTTTCCTTAGGAATTTCTCATGCTAAAAGATGGACAGTGGCATGGATGTAGATTATCCAGAGGCTTGCCACTTACAGCGATTAGATGAAGGGGAAGGAGTTGTTGATGTTTGTGTACTGCGAACGAGGCACAACTTTGATGCTAAAAGGTTAATTGGATTAACCAGTGGTTTTCTTATATAAAGCCTAAGAGGAGGCTAATATGTGTCTCGTACAAAGCCCGAGAGAGAGGCTAAAAGGTTTTTCTTATATAAAGCCTAAGAGGAGGCTAAAAGGTGTCTCTTACAAAGCCCGAGAAAGAGGCTAAAAGGTTTTGACTCGTCGATGGAATCTTTTGGTATCTCGTATAAAGCCCGAGATGGAGGCTATTTGACTCAACAAGAGAGTTTTTTGTATCTCGTACGAAGCCCGAGATGGAGGCGGTTGTTTGTTTGTTTGGCTCAATAAGAACCTTTTTGTATCTCGTATAAAGCCCGAGATGGAGGCGAAAGGGTGATTGACTCAACTAGGGAGTCTATTATGTGTCTCGTACAAAGCCCGAGAGAGAGGCTAAAATTTGTTTGACTCCGCTGGGGAGAACCATTTGTACAAAGCCCAAGAGGAGGTTGTGGTTACTGTTTCAGTTAAGTGACAGGTCCAGTATACTGATTTTGAAAGAGAAAATCAGTTCTTATATGAGCAACACTGTACTCAAGGATTCGTTTCAAGGATCCGGATTATTCCTGTTTTTCAAGGAAGCGGGAAATTCGAAGGGTATTGAGACTGTCCGAGTCTACGAGTTTAACGAAGGGGTCACTCGAGAATGTCTTTGAGACTCAAGGAAATTAGACTGTCCAAGTCTAGAGTTTCATCTTTTGTACTATGCTTTGAGAAACAGTAGTAGACTCTTTGAAAGGACTGCTCTATGAAGCTGACTAAGTTCTGTTCCTATACCTTTAGGAGGTCGTCGAGACAATTTGTACGAAGCCCAAGAGGAGGCTGGAAACTTTTAAGAAGCCGACGGGTCCTTGTACGAAGCCCAAGAGGAGGCTATCATTCCCGGAGGAAGAGATCATTATACGAAGCCTAAGAGGAGGCTGTGAAAACTTCTAAGAAGCCGCAGGGTCCTTGTACTAAGCCCAAGAGGAGGCGGGGTTGCTTATAGGAAGCCTGAGGGTCCTTGTATGATGCCCAAGAGGAGGCCGATGCTTTTAAGAAGCCGATGGGTCCCCAAACCCCGAGAAATTCAAGGCAAGCTATTCACAAGGAATAGATCAAGTCAGGAAAGTTCGAGAATTTGGAAGAAACTCAAGAGATGCCATTCACGGAGAAAAGATCATCTCTGGGGAATAGAGTTTCTTGACAAGTGCTTTTAAGAAGCCTGTGGGTCCCCAAACCCCGAAAAGTTCAAGACATGCCATTCACCGAGAATATATCAAGCCAGGAAAGTCCGAGAATTTGGAAGAAACTCAAGAGATGCCATTCACAGAGAAAAGATCATCTTTGGGGAGTAGAGTTTCTTTGATAACTTCTACGAGTGACAGTCTATGAAAGGGTTCACAGAGAATGCTGCCTTTCATGTCTCCATATTGTTTAACCCCAAGAGGAGGGAAGACTGTGTCTGGTAATCCTATGGGGATCTAGTTTAGACTATTTCTAAGAGTGATCAACGGGCTTAATGCTAGACGTAGTTGCCGGGGAAACTCTAAATATCTATACTATTATTACACATTTGATATGAGTTTATGAAAGAAGACTTACAGTGAAACAGCCCCACAATACAGTTATATGTATATGAAAGCGGTAAATGAAAGCAATAACCACTTACTCGGTTGTATAGCTTCCATGCTGTTTGGTTAGTTGTTCAACAAAGACAGATTGAAAACAACAGTATATTCAAAAATCAAAAGAGAAAGTGCTTTGAAAAAGAAAGATTTGGGGCTTACAGCTCAAGGAGAGGCCCAGGGTTTTATCAGTGAGCGCACTGTTTGAATTTGTACAGCGGGACTTATACAAGTCAATGTGTCCCAAAAAGGTTTTCTATACAAAGGGATGGGTCTTACACTCTCTCAAGAGGCCCAAAAAGTTTAAAGAAAAGAGTGGGGATTATAACACGAGGGTAGGCCCAATTGACTTTTCGTTTAAAAATCGCGATCGTGCCGAGATTTTCTTTTAACGCGAAGGGACTTATACAATAAGTGAGGCCCAAAATGTTTTGGTTAAAAGGGAATTGGGTCTTACACTCTAATAGAGGCCCAAAAGTTTTGAATGGGTCTTATAGCTCAAGGAGAGGCCCAAGGCTATTTTTCAAAAGGCGATAATCACGCCGTTTGTTTTTGACGGTATCGGGACTTATACAATACACTGAGGCCCAAAATGATTGTATTTACAAAGGGTTGGGTCTTACAATCTATTAGAGGCCCAAGTGTTTTGAAATGATTTATGAGGGTTGAATTAATCCAAAACCCTAATTTGTTTTCAAAAATGTATTTAATTGAATAAAAATTCAATTAAAATGATCAAAATTGTTTAACATATGGAAACCAAATTGTGATCTTGGATTAATGCTTCAAAAATTAAGTATTGACCTACAAAATAATTAGAAAGCATTAAAATTTGCAAAATCAAGGTAGAAAAAATATTTAAAATGTCAAAAACAATTAAAATATTAATTCTTTGCAAAAATATCAATTATATGAAATAAATAATATTTTTGGGATTTTTTGGGAAAATAAAATATTTTAACATTTTTGTGAATTATTAAAAAAAGAATCAACTCAAAATCATTAAAACTCAGAGAGAAATTAATTTTTGAATCAATTAAATAAAATCACAAAATTCAAATATTCAAATTTTGAAAAAAGGCGCCAAGAACACACCAAGAACACGCGCGTGTTCTGGGCTTGGCCAGATTTGCATTTTCTCTCCAATCTCACTGAATACTTGATTATAACATGCAATCCACATATCATTATGCTCGTCTCAACCTCACGATCATGTCTATGTCAATTAATTTCATTTAAATTAAACATATAACAAGAAATCATGAAAAATCCTCAAGAACCCTAATTTCTGCATGAAGGCTAGGATTTTTGATACACGATTCAAACAATGTAATTAATTGAGGGGAAACATTCCATGCATGATTATGAACATATGGCCAAATTATTGTGCAACAAAAAATGCATGGATCATAGAGTTAGAAGAGCTCATGCTTACCACTTGCAGCTGGTGATCGTGTTTGGTGTTGGAGGTGTTACAACTTGGTTCCAATGATGTGGATAGCTTCCCTAGGTGCCAAGTGATGTGTCTGAGTGCTTGGAATGGATTGAAATGGTTTGGAATTGAGGATGGCACCTCAACTGCAAAACTGTCATTAACTTGAGCAATTGGCTGGTGATTTTGTGAAATCAGTGTTCCAGATGTTATGTGTGTTTGGATCACTTCTATATGATGTATGTGAGGTGTTTGTGTGATTGATTTGATTGGAAAAGCTCTCAAACTCAAAACCCGATAGTGACTTACCTTAGAAGGCAAAATTGGAGTGAAAGAAGAGATTTTGAGGAAAGCATCTGTTTGATGGCTTTGGTGTACTCAAACTGATCACAATTGAGCTCTATTTATAGTAGAACAAGTTTGTTTTGCAAGGAATGGTGAATGGCAACTGCTGAGTAGGTTTGTTCAATGTTGGCCAATGGAAGTTCAAGTCTCCTCTAGCCATTGACTAGAGGTTAGGGCATAGGCTGCTGGTTCCCTTGGTCTTGGATAAGTCTTGACTGAATTCAAATGAAAATGGCTCAGTCCATGCCACCTTGATGCTTCCATTGAATGCTCCAATCCAAATTTGGAGTCTTGTCCCTATTTTGGCAATTCTAGGTTCAACATGCTGTTTCTTGTTCCAAAGACTTTGGAGGCTTGGCTCAGTGATTGTCCCCTTTAGATTCAATCCTCAGATGTGTCCAAGTGGATAGGAGCATTTGGATTTGGCTGATTTTGGCAAATCGAGCAAAAATGCAAATTCTGCCTTGCCTTGACAGATTTTAGCAAGGCAACTTGACAATGTCATAACTCATAGCCCAAATGGAATTTGGCAATGTTCTTGGCCATTTTGGAAAGCCCTTACATGATACAACAACTGTTTGAACATATTTGGTTTTGATCTCTTTTGAATCCAAGTGAAAAATCCCCCTACATTTGGAAAAAAATGAAGGCAGATTTGGACTTAGTGAAAATTTCACTAAGTGTTGGAAAAAGTGGCATTTCATGTTTTCAGCCACTTTGATCATTCCATAACTCAAAATCCATAATGAATTGGAATGAGGTGTAGTTGAAGCTTTTGTAGAGGGCCATAAGGGCTACAAATCCAGCTTTGGATGGGGAAAAATGGCTTTGTGGTTTAGGAGTTATGATCCTCCAAAGTTGGTACCCTAGCCACTTTGTTCCATAACTTAGAAAATTTTCTAAGTTTTTATGGTTACCCCTTTTACAAGTTATCCAACTTTTCTTGATTTTTCTTGATGAATTATGATTCAAATCACACATTAACATCATTTTAGGGTTAAAAATCCATTTTGGTGAAAAATCTCAAAAAGTCAAAGTTGACTTTTGTGCACAGTTGACTTTTTATCAGATGAATTCCAAACTGTGCAATTCTTCAGGAAATCATGTCCTTGACCTAAATCAAACTTGATGGACATGTTCCATGGGTGTCATAGGGTATATTGAGGTATGTCCTAGGGTTTGGGAGCATGTCTTGGTCAAAAGTCAAAGTTACAATTGACTTTTTCCTTAAAACCTAATTGTGGTGCAGATGAAATTGAGACTTGTTGCTCAAACTTCTTGGATTAATCCATTTTTCCAAATGGATCAATATAGTTCATTAGAGACCCTCAAACCTTCTCTTGAGGTCTTGGCTCATGATTTGTCCCAAAAGTCAACTTAGGGGTGAATTAGGTCAAGAAACCCTAATTCCTAATTTTTTATGTATGCATCCCCTGAGGCTAAATTGACTTGATGATGGGGTTTATGAGGTTCCATGGAGTATATTAGGTTATGTTTTGGATCATTGGCTTGTGCCTAGATGAAAAATTTCCATCTGGAGGCCCTGGTCGACCAAAACCCTAATTTGGTGACACTGTCGATCTTGAGGCTTGATCCACCTAGAAGGGAGCATCCTTGTGCTTGATCCTTGAAGTGGGAGTCCTTTTGGTCCATTATGGATGTTTAAGAGGTTAGACAAGTTGAAGATCATGTTGTTTCTTGATTGATCCTTTGTCTAAGTCTCTGAGAGGGCTTGAAACCCTAATTTTGATTGTAGTGGATGTTCACCCATCTTTGGGGAGACTGATGAAATAAGATGGTTCCTCCATATTGTGATGATGATTTGCACAATGATGGGAAATCTTAGTGGTCAAAATTTAGGGTATGACAACAGGGGCGGATCCAACTATCCATATCACAATCACTATCCCCATCTTCATCAATAGCATTGATTCTGTCAAAGAATACACCAGCACTAGTGAAACGAACTGGACCATAAAATTTGGGAGGCTCTTCTGGACGCCAGGGTAGCGTATACCCCAGTCCATGAGTATTCTGCTTTTCCTGGACATCAATAATCTGACCCCATTTTTGTGAACCGCCGGCTTCAACCACGGCCCGTGCATCCTTGAAGGAAGACATAGAAATCTCCGGCTGATATACCACTGTAGGCTGCTCTACCACTTCAGGTTGGCTGACTTCCTTGAGAGATTCCTCAGGGATCTTTACTGCTTCAAAAGCATGACATAAAGTTTCATGTATTTCGCCATCTACCTCTACATATTTGAAAGTAGATAGCTGGCTTATCATGATATCCTCTTCTCCACAAACCGTTATCACATGTTCGTCTACCATATACTTTAACTTCTGATGCAATGTAGACGTCACAGCCCCAGCACTGTGAATCCATGGACGGCCCAGCAGGCAGCTGTAAGCAGGTTGGATGTCTATAATATAGAAGGTAGCATCTAAAACCTCTGGCCCGACCTTAATTGGTAGTACAATCTCTCTGAAAACAGATCTCTTCGAGCCGTCGAAAGCGCGCACCACCAAATCACTGGGTGTGCATCTCAAACCACGAGTGTCCAGTTTCATCAAGGCTTTCTTAGCCAGAACATTCAAAGAGGATCCAGTATCCACAAGCACATGAGACATCAACGATCCATGCCACTCAATAGAAATATGCAAGGCATTATTATGGTTTCTCCCAGCTGGAGTCAAGTCAACATCAGTAAAACCCAAACCATTGCCTGCATTAACATGAGCCACTACCCCCTCCAACTGATTAACTGAGATCTCCTGGGGTACGTAAGCAGCATTCAGTACTTTCAGCAGTGCGTTTCGGTGTGCCTCGGAACACAATAACAGGGACAAGATAGAAATCTTAGACGGATTCTGATGCAATTGATCAACAATTTTATAATCACTTTTCCGAATCAGTCTCATAAACTCTTCTACATTCTCGGAGAAAGAATTATCAATTGGCCGTGCCATGGAGTCATTTGCTACCGGGGCTTGCACATAATTATCTACAACCTTCTTTCCTTTGTCTTGTCTGGAACTACCAGCTTGATCATCTGAAGGGATAAAGACTCTACCACTTCTCGTGATAGCCCCTGCTTCATTACTGTTTTCAACACAAGAGTTCACTACAGAAGTTCCCACTAGTTCTTGCTTCTGCCCGTTGACAAACACTTCAGCACCATAATTCCAAGGAATAGCTTTGGTGCTCTCATACGGAACAGGTCCAGGAGTGGTGATAATGATCAGTGCTGGTCTCGCCGGCGCTGAAATAGTGATTGTTTTGAAAGGGATAGTAATGGTAGCAACCTCATTTTTCCTGCTAACAACTTCTTTCTGTTGGTCACACCAGTCAAACTGCAATCGAACTTTATCTATCAACTTTTGAATTCCTGACTTCAACAAACCACACCCATTCATTTGTGACATACAATCTGAACAATTCTCATCACATCCGGGGGACACCCCACCCCTCAATAACCTCTCCTTTACCACCATCAAATGAGTCTTTAATTCATTAACATCCATAACCAAATTCAAAGATTCGTTCGCCTCTATAACCGCATTAACCCTCGGCCCCCCGTGGTCCGGCATTGGGTTTTGAATGACAATGGGCATGTTGTTTGAGAAGTTGATGGCCTTCGAATCCACCAAATCTTGGACTTTATGCTGAAACACCCTACACCTTTCGATTGTATGCCCCGGGGCACCGGAGTGAAAATCACAATGTGTGTTAGCATCATAGCCCGGAGGAAGCCTCCCTGTGGGTGGAGCCATGGTGCGGAGCTCAACTAAACGTAGCTGTAACAAGTATTGCAACAATTGAGCATAAGACATAGGCGGCTGATCAAAATGCCTTTCAACACTCCTTTGACGGTTCTGATACTGGCCGGGCTGCCTATTCTGGTACTGATTAGGGGTACTCCTCTGCTGCTGAGGTGCAGCCGAAATAGTTACAGAGGCAACTTGCTGATTATAATTATGGAATTGCTTCCCCTTACCTCGGTAAGATGACACAAAATTTGCTTCCTCCTTCTGCTTATAATTCCCATAAGGGTTCTTCCCCTGACCAGAAGACGACCCATAATTACCTGGTACTTTCCCAGCTTTGATTCCACCCTCTAACATCTCCCCAACCATGATCAAATCAGCAAACTTTCCTGACATGCAAGGTAACAGTTTTTCATAATAACGTCCCGGCAAAGTATCCATAAATAGATTCAGCATCTCCTTCTCCAACATGGGCGGCTACACCCTTGCCGCTAGCTCGCGCCATCTCTGCGCGTATTCCTTAAAGCTTTCACTACCCTTTTGAGACATATTCTGTAGCTGGGTCCGATTGGGAGCCATATCAGTGTTATATTGATAAAGTTTGACAAACGCTTCCACCAGCTCCCTCCAATTACGGACTTGGCATCTCTCCAATTGCATATACCATTCTAAGGATGCCCCAGACAGGCTGTCCTGAAAGAAATGCATCAGCAATTTCTCATCTTTGGAGTACGCGACCATCTTCCTTGCGTATGCCCTGACATGCGTCTTGGGACAAGTGGTACCATTGTATTTCTCAAAAGTGGGCACCTGAAATTTATGCGGAATCACGACACCGGGAACCAGCCCCAAATCCTCCAAATCCATACCTACAGAATTCTGATTCACCACACCCCTTAGTTGTTCCTCAATCAATCTGAACCTTTGATAATTGTCGGCCTGAGGACCAGCATGCCCGCCTGGCATAGAGAAAATGTCATCTTGTTGGTCTTTGAAACGACGACCATGAACAGTACAAACACTTCCTCCTCCTACAATAGAAGGAATCATAAGCTGCTCTCCTCTTCCCGGAGGGATCACAACACCAGGAATAGGGATCCCTACGCCCGCAGGACCTCCCTGAGTACCGTTACCAGCAATGCCATTATGGAATCCGCCATGAAGAACCCCGTCTTCATCCACCCTTGCCACTATGGGTTAGACCAGAGTCCTCAGTTGCTCTTTCCCCTGGGAAACACCTTGCATCAATTCCATGAATTGGGCCATGCGAGCTTGCATGGCGGCCATCTCTGCTTGAATTTGCTCCATAATTCTCCTCTGATTTGATCTAGTAGAATACCGGTGAATTGGCTGGTTATCAATCCTGCCTGCAACCAAATAAAGGTTTGAAAAACTGGGACGAGAACCTGCTATGCAAAAATGATTATGATTATGCAAATGCAAATGAACATGTTTGGATATTTGCAGGGCGATCCACCCCTTGATTCCAGTTTAAAGACAAGATAGGATGAAACTGCTGCTCATATATCAGAGAAAATCACTGTCAGTGATTACAACCCAAGATAAAAAGTATGAAACAAGAGAAACAAAAATCCCAGCCAACAATTCTGGTGGTGACCCAAAATACAACAAAGAAAGAGCCAGCTATTGAGTGTCACCCACTGCCTAAGCTAGAGCCTTCAGCCCTAGGCCTCTTCACTTCAGCTCGTATCTTCAGCTCTTCTATGGTTGCTACGGCCTCATTCAGTTGCTCCTCAACTGCGTGTCTCTGGAACGTCCCTGATAAGATCTCCTCGTCTTTCTTCCTGAACTTCAACTTCAGACTCTCAATCTGCTCCAAATACTTATCCTCTTTCTGGTTGTTGGCTGCGATTGCAGTGTTTCGATTAGCATTGAACCTGTGAATTCTTAGCGAAGCTTTGGCAAAGTCTTCCTTATTTGACTTTAGAACCCTGCTAACACCTTTTAAGGCTTGCCCTACCTTCTGTCTAGCTGTGATTTCATCGGCCAACTCCTTTTCTTTCTCGGCGAGCAGCCCTGTTTTTAACTTGGCAACGTGAAAAGCTTCACCTCGCTCATGCTTCAACTGGTAGATTTCTCTTTGCAGCTCACCGTTCTCCTTTCAAAGCTTCTCCTTTTCAGCCCACAATTTGTTATACTTATCTATCTCAATTATGGTCGAAGATTCAATCAGCAGGGGGTAAGATGGAGGTTCTCTGCAGAATGGTAGAAGTACATTTTCTACTCTCCTCTGAATCCAGTCCTCGTATGCAGGGAAGGCTTTGTTGTTACACTTTACAAAAGAAGTCTTTCCCTTCTTGTGGCGATCTCCCCAAGTATTTGTAGCTTCTTTTAATATTTTCGGATTAGCTTCCCCACTCACATATAGAGACTCTTGAACATCTTGGTCCTTCGGCGGCTCTTTCAAAGCATACCCAAATTGCCAAATAGCAAGAATAGGGTTGTAATTAATTCCCTATTTCCTTCCTATTAGACGTACGTTTGGGTAACCTCCACAGCTGATCAGGATCTCTTGGCCTAACAAATCACGATTGATCTAAATCAAGTTGTCAGCTCTTAATCCCATCAATCTCCTTGACCAATCCAATGTTTCTTTGGTGTCTACAAATGCCCCAGATTTGGGAAGGCGATCAGCAAACCACTTGTAGAAAATTGGAGCGCAAAAGTAAATAGGTCCTCCTCTCCTCTTCTCATTCTTATAGTGCATCGAATAGTACAGATCCCCAAGCAAGGTGGGTACTGGATTCTTCGTGGTGAATATCCAGACAGCGTGCACGTCTACAAAATCCTTCACATTAGGAAACAACGTCGTTCCATAAATACACATAGCCAGGATTGCATTGAACACTGGCCAACACTTAGCCTTAGCACAAATAGCAGCCTGCTCTATCAAAAACTTCGTGTGAAAGCCTTTACAACCTCCTTTACTAGCAACATTTCTCTTCAACAAAGACTGATCCAAATGTAAAGCAGCAGAAACCTTTTCCAGATTGGGAAACTCCTTAGAAGGATAGAAAGGAGCTTCTTCTTTGACAGAAACATCCAAAATGAGAGCATACTCTTCCAATGTCGCAACTAAAAGATAATCCGCAAACAGAAAACACCGTAGGTGAGGGTCATAGAACTGCACCAGAGTGTGCAGAGCCCTGAACTCATAGTTGGTAACATCTCGGGCGAAACTCAGAATCCTCCCATATTCTCCTCTAAAGTTTGCCAATACCCCGGGTTTTGCCATAGCCGAGATCTTGTGAACAGCATCTAGATGAAGCTCCAGAAACTTGTACGGGATGATATTCTTTCTCTCTTCAGTGCTAGTATTCATCATGGAAAGTCTTCGGACAACCGGAATCAAAGTTAGGATGCAACCCTACAAATGAACAAACATGTTAGAATGCAAAACGATGATTCAATTGCAAACATGGGATCAAGGTATCCATGATGCTCAAAACTGCTGTTGTTCTGCTGACTGAATAAGACCCCAAATATCAGAAACCCAGAAATCCAGAATAACGGCCCATTCAAACTGCCAGAATATCAGGATGACAACAGTATACTGATGATAAATCCAGAAAACCAGGTAGGTTGAAGGTCAAAGTCACCTGCAAACCTGCAAACACCCATCCCCTCTCACATGTGGGTTCTAGAAAACGGGATCCTCAGTCTCGGATTCTCGATTTGAGAAGCAATAGTACATTTATCCCTCAGGGTACAATACTATCGCCAAACAAAGAGGTCGTCCACTCATTCCCCCAAAAATAAGGTCATCCTATAGTAAGTTCCCAGCATTGGGTCCTCGGATCGACAAGTGTAATGGGTTTGCCATTTCTGGACTGCCATTATCACATCTCGGGAGGAGAGGCATTGCTGAGTTCTTGGGAGACGGTCGCCAGAGTCGACGGTTTTCCAAGTTATATTCCATCGTCTTCCCCAAATGAGCAGGATAGAATATTACCAAGGAAACCTGGTATCGATGTGGAGTTTTCATGTATACTAAGTCTGGCCAAATGCCACACAAGTCACACTACTTTCCACGCTAATCATAGGTGTATGCTCAAGCCTGGATATTGGGCTTTTCTCTCATGAATCCAACCCACCCTACAAACAGAAAATCCAGCAGCAGAACAGTACAGCATAATAATGAAATGCAATGCAATAAATGCGGTAAATACAATAAAACAGTAATACAGTAATATACAACAAAACAAAGCACAACAAATAAACACCCAATGAAAACAAACAAACAAGCGCTAGGATTGACTCACAAAAGGGGATGGACCAGCAAGAGGTCAACCAGTCCCCAGCAGAGTCGCCAGCTGTCGCTCTTGGGATTTTCATCCAGGTACAAACGCGAAAGTGGCGCGAAAACAGAGTCGCCAGCAATGTTTATTTATTCCAAGAGAGGGAAAGGAAACACTGCGTAAACCTGAGGGAAGGAAAAAGCATGGTCTCGTGACCAAGAGAAACGGGTAAGGGAGTTAGTTACGCGAAGGGAAGGTGCTAGTACCCCACATGTCCATCATACTCGATGGGATCCACGCTTGTTGTCTCGATCAAAGGGTGTCGTCATCTGGAGCTCCACTGCTACTGGAAAGGAGGAGGAACGGGAACAGAAAAGAATGAAGAAACGAAGAAGAAAAGAAAAAAGAAGTGACTCGATAGGACATCTCTCGTCCTATGCCTACGTATTCCCTCGTGCAATGGGAAAGTCAGAGTCAACGTAGTTCGGACACGAACTAAGGGGGAAGGTTGCTCACCAAGACATCACCGTCTTGTGCCTACGTATCCTCAATCTAACCAGAGAGAGGAAATCAGAGCAGACGTAGTTCGACCTAACAAGGTCGGTTGGTGTTTTTTTATGAGCGACGTTAGAGTCGCGTCCGGCAGTTAGGGTCGATGCCTGTTTGCGACGAGACGGAAGTAACGTGCCCTTTTCTGAAAATGAAGGTTTGAGCTTAATGATCCCGAAGGATGAAAAAGGTTTGAGTTGGTTTTGTGTTTTTTAGACAGAAGTGGATTGAAGTTAGTTCGTAACTTACATTGCACTAAAGTCTACCATGCGGGAACGAGTGAATCGCATGGTCGCCCCCAAATGGGACGTATGCTAAACACTCTAGAAGAGGAAGGGAGACCCCTCGTTCTTCATTTCCTACACTTAAGGCTCGAGCGTAATATTCGTTATATTTATTAAGTGTTTTAGAAGTGTTAGGAGATGAGAAGAGAAGACTCAAAGGAAAAAAAACACTAAAAGGGAAACTAATTGTTCCTAATGTTGTCATGCAAAGGTGGCCCTATAGTCGAGGTTGAAAGGGAAACGTCTACCTAAGTTAGCATGCAAAGGGAAGCCTAATGCTAATCCTACTCCAAGCTTAATCGAAAATTAAGTTGGACTAGGTAGCTCTAAGGGAGTAAATCCAAGGCTTAAACAAGTCTTGAGATTCAAGGGAAGAGAAAGAGTGAAAGCGGAAAAAACAAACAGCGGCTACAACAGCGCTTCCGCACCTGCACAGCAGTTAAAGATAGCACACAAGCAAGACACTTTTAACAGCACACACATTCAGCGCAAAATAGGTGTAAAAGGCAGCAAGCAGTATGTGTGAACAATAGACAACACATGAACAAACTTAGAACAATAGTTGTAGAAACAGGGCAGCATGCATCCGAACAAGAAGTGATTGCAAATGAACATGCATAGCAAGGCAAATCAAGCATAGAGGTTGCAAACATCAAGGATGAACAAGCATGATCATGTTAACCACTCAAGAACAAGCACACTCAACATGATTGTACGATTTACACATTGATCAAAACCAATCACGCACAAACGACCATGGAGACAAACATCAATCATCCATCATATGTCCAGTAAGTTAAGCATTAACCAAGAATTAACATGATTCGAATGTGTGTGCAACGTGTTCATCGCATAAAAAATGCAACAACGCAAACATGTTCATAAACGATACAGGTCCAAGAATCGCGTGTCGGAAAATTGTGTTCATGCAATAGTGTGAGGTGCAACAACTCAAGAATGATCCACAAATCATCATCATATCAATCCATAAAGTTTGGACATGAAAAGGATCTCAAAAAACCAAGAAAATGCAAGAAAATCAAATTCTGCTTCGGTGGTAACCGGTTACAGCTTAACTGCTAACCAGTTACACAGTTCAAAATTGCTCCAATTGCACTGAAAATACACACTGTAACCGGTTACAGTATAACTGCTAACCGGTTACTCTGGGACGGTAGTGAAAAAATCAGTTTCAAAAGCACTTTTCAGCAGCAAATCACTTATGTAATCATATCCAATGATCATGTAATCAACAATGCACGAAAATTCAGTTCAAACGCAATATTCAAACATCATTTAGATCCAGTAATCATCAACATCCGCAATCAAAATCAAACAAAATGATCAAAACACAACAAAAATCACGGATCTACATTGTATAAGTTGCAATTAAGCTAAAATGAGTGTGGATCTGAGATTAACCAACCTACAAAGCTGAAATTTGCTTTGGTAAGTGTTGTAAACAGAATTTGATGAATCCAAGTAGAGAAATCCAAGATCCACAAGCTCCTTGCACTCAAAAGTTGAAGATCCAAGCAATAAGCAACCAAAACTCCAAAATCACTTCCAAAAATCACTTCTGAAAATTCAGAACCAGATCCAAACGAAAATCCAAATTGAAAAGCAAAAATGTAGTGATGATGAGAGGCTTTAGCTCAAGAATTAACAAGTTCCAATGAAGAACTTGTTAATCTTTGAAAAAGAGCTTTGAGTGTGGTTGAAAATGGAGGTTGAGAATGAAAAAAGTGAGAGAGAATTGAGAGCAAAATTCTGAAAAATGAGAGTGAAAAAATGATCTAGCTTTTTAGAGGTTTGGAATGAATTGGTTTAAATAACCCCTAGGTTAGGAATTAAGTTTGAGTTTGGAGTGAGGTTAAGTGGGTGGAAATTGGGGTGAAAAATGGATTAGGAAAAATAATGAGGAATTTGAGTAGAAGAATGATGGAGAGAATTTGAATTTTGGATGGAAAATGATGAAATTGGATCAATTCTAGATCATTCCCACACATGCACAAGCCAAGCACATGATCACTAATGATGCAAACTTAATTTTTTTCAAACTGCGCCCAGAGTAACCGGTTACAGCATATCTGCTAACCGGTTACACAGTTCAAAAACCTTGAGAATATGCTGAAAATGAATGAGTAACCGGTTAGCACATATGATGTAACCGGTTACACAGTTCAAATTTTGAATTTTGGCGCCTTTTGGAGGGAAACTTGGAAAAGTGACTTCTGATAGCTGTCTTTGAACCCGTTAAACCCCCGAAACTCAAAACTTGATATTTCTACTGAGTAACACATGAAAAGAACACAAATTCTTGCTGACAACTCAAAATATCCTGCTGAATTAATAATGTCCGATACCAGATCGCTTGATCAAAATGACTGTCGGAGCTTCTGATTATCAAAACATCTATTGAGCTAAATAAAAACTCAAAAAGACCTTGAAAGCTATTTGCTTAGCTCTGACTATTGCTAAAAATCAAACTGGGACCGATAACGCCATGAGCTACTGATCGATACCTTGATCCCATTCTCAAAGGAAACATGCAAAAATGCCAAAAAAGAACGATGCTAATGAAATGAAGCATAAGCCAAAAAGAGTTAGAATCAAAGGGGCAAATTTTGAGGTGTTACAATTTGGAATCTTTTGTAGTTGACACTTTTGAAGTATGTCATGTGAACTTTCATTTGAGCTTTGGATGAAAGAAAAAGGCCTTAAGGTTTGGGAGTTATAACCTTGCAAAGTTGGTACCAAATCCATTTTGTTCCATAACTTAGAAAATTTTTAAGTTTTCTATGGTTGCCCCTTTTGCAAGAAACCTCACTTTTCTTGATTTTTATTGATGGATGATGATCAAAACCATATATTAACATTGTTTTTTACTTAGGGGAGCCATATTTGTGAAAAATTCCAAAAAGTCAAACTTGATTTTGGGCATAGTTGACTTTTTATCAGATGAATTCCAAACTGTGCGATCCTCTATGAAATCAAGTTCTTGACCTAATTCAAACCTAATGGATGAATTCCATAGGTGTTTTAGGGTGTCTTGAATCATGTCCCAAGGTTTGGGAACATGTCTTAGTCAAAAGTCAAAGATACAGTTGACTTTTTCTTCAAAACCCTAATTGTGTTCCAGATGAAATTGAAACTTGTGAATCAAGCTTCTTGGATCAATCCATTGTTGTAAATGGATCAATGTGGTGTATTTTAGGCCCTAAAATCATGTCTTGAGGTCTTGGTCCATGTCTTGCCTCAAAAGTTAACTTAGGGGTAAATTTGGTCAAGAAACCGTAATTCCTGATTTTTGATGAATGCTCCCCCTGATTTTGTTTTGACTTGATGATTGGATCCATGAGGTCGCTTTGAGCTTCTTGGATCATGTTTTGAGGTATTGGCTCATGCCCAGATGAAAACTTTCATCTGGAGGCCTTGGTCGACCAAAACCCTAATTTGGTGACACTGGCGATCTTGAGGCTTGGTCCGCTTGAGATGTTGCACTCTTGTGATTGATTCTTGATCTATGAGACCTCTTGATCCTTAATGGATGTTTGAGAGGTTTAGAAAAGTTGAAGATCATGTCATTTCTTGATTTATCTTCTGTCTAAGTGTTATGAGAGGGTTGAGAACCTTAATTCTTGATTGTAGTGAAGGCTCAACAATCCTTGAGGAGATTGATGAGGTATGATGGTACATCCATATTGTGGTGATGATTTGTACAATGATGGGAAACTTGTGGTCAAAATTTGGGGTATGACAGTTACACAACCCAAAAGGCATAATTCTATAAGAAAAAACACCAAAAAAACATGTAAAATTCGTCTTCTCATGATCTTCCGGGTTGACGGTAATCTGATTGTATCCTGAATAACCATCCAAGTAACAATACAACTCTTGACCTAATAATCTTTCAACTATTTGATCCGTAAACGGTAAAGGAAAATGATTTTTTCTATTGGCTTGATTAAGCCTCCAGTAATCTATGCACATTCTCCATCCCATCACAGTTCTTGTCGAAATCAACTCATCCTTTTCATTAGTAATCACTGTCATTCCTATTTTCTTGGGTACCACTTGCACTAGACTCACCCAAGCACTATCTGAAATATGATAAATCATGCCGGCCTCCAATAATTCCACTACTTATTCCTCACCACCTCTTTCATAGTAGGATTCAAACGATGTTAAGGTTGAGCTACCGGCTTGTAATTTTCTTCCATCATAATCTTACGTATACAATAGGTTGGATTGATTCCTTCCAAATCAGATAACGCCCAACCTATTTTTGTTCTTCCTTGTTGAATAATGAATTGCTGATAATTACAGTTTTGTGACCACCCTCTTTAAGAAACACATACTTTAAAAGTGAGGGTAGCATCTTCAATTCAAGTTTAGAGTCATATTTCTTTGGTTCATCTTTCAATTCTTCAACTTTGGCTTCAAGAGGATGAATTTATTCTAATGACTCAAGTTCTCTCAAGCATTCTTAAATCTTTTTTCTTCATCTTCATTAAGAACTTTAAGTGCATCAGTTAAAGCTTTCTCTAGAGAGCGAATAAGTGCACTTGTCTTCTCACATCCAAAATCGATTCATCAGTGGCATCCATCCGGAAACAATCTCCTTGATTTTTTGAGTGTTTAATGGCTTCAAATAGGTTGAAACACACTTCTTCATATTGAACTCGAACCTTCATTAAGCCATCATCAATATCTATCATCATTATTGCAGTTTTCATGAAAGGTCGACCTAAAATCAAAGGTGCATCACCATCCTCTTTAATATCCAACACAACAAAATCAATTGGAAATACAAACTTGTCCACCTTAACCAAAACATCTTCAGCTATTCTCGATGGACGCATGATATATTTGTCAGCCAACTGGAGTTACCTAACCAAAACATCTTCAATGTTACCTAACCTTCTAATCACATACAATAGAATCAAGTTTATGCTTGAACCCAAATCAACTAGTGCTTTGCCAATGTTGACATTCCCTATAGCGACAAGCAATGTAACCATCCTCGACTCTATTTCTTTTTTAGGGATAGTTCTTTGAATGATAAAACTACAACTAGCATCTAAGTTAATGGTCTCTTGATCCGTATACCTCATTTTCTTTGTGAGAATATCCTTCATGAACTTAGTATAATTTGGCATTTGCTCAAGAGCTTCAAAAAATGGAATGTTTATCTGCAACCGACTAAATATGTCCAAAAACCTTGCATAATACCTTGCCTTGTCTTTCTTGGTAGGAGCATGTGGATAAGGTAGGTGTTGCATTGGAAGACTCTTCATTTTCCCTTTCCCCTCTTGAGATTTTTGAGCTTTTATCTTCTTTTCATCATTTTTTTCTTTTCTAATTCATCTTTTTCATTTTTTATTTTCAACTAATTCCCCCTCTTTATTTTTTTTGTTCTACTTCAGTCTCACCTTTTTCATCTTCTTCCTCTTGTCTTTCTATCACAACTTGCTCTTTTTCAACACTATCATCAACACCTTTGCCAATTTCTCTACCACTCAGATTTAGAATGGATTTGCAATGTTCCTTCGGATTATCTTGAGTATTTTCAGAAAATGTTCCTTTTTGTTGATCAGCTAATTGCTTAGTTATTTGACCAACTTGGTTTTCAAGATTCTTGATGGCCGCATTAGTGCTCTTTTGATTTGCCATGGAAATTTGCATAAACTGCTTTAGAGTATCCTCTGTCTTTGAGTTTCTATCTTGTGACTGAGGATTCTGATTATAATTTTGATATGGTTTTTGTCTATTGGAAGGTTCTGCTTCTTGTCTCCACCCTTGTCCATACTATGCATTGTTCCCTCTTTGTTGATAACCAGAACTATTTTGATATGGTGCTTGCCTCTGTTGATATTGATTTTTATTTCCCATATAATTCACCTCTTCGTTTGCCGGAGGACAATAAGCCATGGGATGATCTCCATTGCAAAGTTCACAGTATGATACTTGTTGATGTTTGTTCGGGACTTCTTGCATCTCCTTGAGTTGTTACAGAAGCTTTGACATTTGCTTTGTAAGTTCCTCCACTCGTTGAGATAACAATTTGTTTTGTGCCAAAATTGCATCATTTGTTCCCAAATCCATGATTCCAGCTTTCTTTTGAAAAGGCCCCTATTGTGTTAAACTTGGTGATCATTAAGTGTCATTCGATCAATAATAGCTACTGCATCGTTTGCACTCTTAGACATTAAAGAACCACCTGTATTTGCATCCAAAAGAAGTTTTGGTTACAGTTGAAGTCAATTGTGGAAGATATGAATTTGAGTAAGATCATCAAAACCATGGTTAGGACATATTCTCAACATTGACTTGTATTGCTCCCATGCTTCACAAAGGGGTTCACTTGAACCTTGAGAAAACACAACAATTGTGGCATTGGCCTCCATAAATTTGTTGTATGGAAAGAACATATCAAGAAATTTTTCTTCGAGTACATTCCAATCTGTCATAGTCTGAGTTGGTTGATCAAGATACCACTCTTTTTCTTTCCCAATCAACGAATGAGGAAACAATCTCATAAACACATGTTCTTCTTCTACTTCAGGAGCTCAAAGTATACCGACAATATCATAGAACTTAGTAAGGTGAGTATATGGATCTTCATGGTCAAGCCCGGTAAAAGGATTTGCATATAAGATTTGTAGCAATTCGGTCTTCATTTCTGGATTTCTTGTATTTTGTGCAGGTCTGACAATATGAGCATTTCTTCTTGGCCTGTTGATACAAGGCACTCTTATAACTAATGGTTCACCCATGACTTCTTCAATAATAGGATTTGTTGAAGAAGTAGAAATAAAAGTTCCTTCGTGTTGGTTTCTTTGTTTGGCTAGTTGCCTTCTCTTTCTGGTTTTGCTATTGAGTTTCTGAGTTGTTCTTTCAATCTCAGGATAAAAAAGAAGTTGATCTTTCGGTAAACTTCCTCACATAAACAGAATTATAAAATGCTAATGTCGTAGCGCAAAAAATATCTAGGCATAAGGAATGCTCGAAATATAAAGAAAACAGAGTCGCCACCAAACTTTACTTATTCCCAAAGAGGGAAAGGGAAAATATCGATAAGACCCACGATAAAACAAAAAGAAATTAGTCGTCGCAACCAAATCAAGTTTGGGACTTGGTTATGCAAGGGGAAGGTATTAGCACCCCTCGCATGTGTTGAACTCAATGGAACCCATTTAATTAGTTTAGTGCAAGAGTGTTAGCGTGATATTATTTGCGATCTTCTACTTATCGAGTGAGGAAAGAGAAAGGAAGAAAGGACAGACATTTTTTTTATTAAAGGGGTTCTTTTTATTATTATTTTGCTCACCAAGATTTCAGAATCCTATGCCTACGTATTCTCATGGTTTAATGAGAAAATCAGAGCTCCGTAGTTCTACTGGCTAAGAACTACTGGGTTGATTGCTTTTAAGGAGTAATCATGTAGACATATTGAGTGTTTTAAACCTTTGCTTGTTGCTCGCTCTTGGAGACTAAGGCCTTTATTTATTTCACATCAATATGGATAAAGCATACTCTTTTCTAAAACAAGTTTAAGTTTGCTTTTAGGGATACATGCATCCAAAGAGGGAGCTCCACAACAATATTCAAATTCCTGGGAGGGAAGAGGCCTAAGCCCTAATTACTTTCCTTCGAGAGTTATTATAAAACTATGTGGTGAATTAAGTCAAAGTTCATTAACGGAAGACGATTATTCACATAGGGAGCACTACAATAGTATCCAAATAATTGAGAAGGAGAATGACGATACCCATTCAATCTTTTTCTTCTATAAGAGAACTGACTTAATTCAATTGATTACTGTATTTTAAATCAAAAAGAAAATATTCAATCATGAAACTCTACACCAGTATTCAAACATTTGAGAAGGGGAAAGTTTAAACCTAATTCTCTTTCTATTCATTTTTGTTGTGAAAGTTTTAAAAGAAAAAATTTGACGTTGGATCAAGTGTTGCAAGTTTGTTCTTTTCTGAAAGTTGTTGATTTTAATTTCTGAATTAACAATCAATTAAGATAATAAAACAATAAAGAAATACAGTAAAATTATTACATATTCATGGGAATGGGGGTACAATTTGTCAAATAGGGATATACAATATAATATAATTAATAATGCAAGCTTAAATAAATAGTTGTAAATAATAAAATGTAAACAGTAATGAAATCAATGTGAAAATAAACCAGAGAAAGAGAAAATATTGGAAATAAATAAGAGTTTCAAACTATTGAAATTTAGCTCTATGTTAAGTAATTGTAGAGTGATTCATGTAGTAATCAACTTTATTCGAGGCCGGTTAACAAAATTTTATGCGTTTAAGCCGTTTCTGAAATTAAATTGAATTTTAACTACGAAACTGCAATGCATCTATGAAAAACCGACGAGACTAAAAGATATTTTTTAAAGCAAATAAAATAACAAACAAATTAAAGAATTTAGCGCTATGTTAAGCAATCGTAGAAATATTCATATAAGAATCGCTCAATAATAGTCTATGTGTTTGAGCAGATTTCTGAAGTTAAATTGAATTTTTAACTCCAAATTGAAATGCGTTTTTGAAAAACCGACGAGACCAAAAAAATGAATTTTCTTCACAATTTAAAATAAACATTTTAATCAATAAATAAATAATAACAATAATAATAAATAAATAATTATAATAATATAAACAATAATAATCATCAATAATAATTAAATAATAACACTCTTCAGTAGTAATAATAATAATAATAATAATAATAACTAGTAACAATAATCAAATAATAATAATAATCAACAATAATAATCAACAAAATAGTAATAATAATAATATCAATAATAATAACAATTAGTAACAACAATCAACAAATAATAATAATAATAATAATAATAATAATAATAATAGTGATAATAATAATAATTATTATAATAATAGTATAAATAATATTTAACAATAGTAATAATAATCAATAATCAATAATAATAATAAAATTGAACAATATAATAATAATAATAATAAATTATTGTTATTATTATTATTATTATTATTATTATGATAATAATATTTAGGCAAAAATATACCTTGGGTCCTTTAAGTTATTTTTTTAATAAGACAGTCTTTTATGTTTTTTTTTCTCGCAACAAACAGGTCTCATTTGTTTTTAAATTTCAACAACCAGGTTCTTCAAGTTTTGTTTGTTGTACAAATTACAACCTTACTATAACAAAACTAGTATAGAGTTACAACCTTACTGCTAGGAATTGAACTGATGATAGTTGGCGGTGGTTCAAAAACCTAAGGCAGTCACTACTCCCTTACAACATTTGGTTGTTCTTTACCATTGAGGACTTTTAGAGTGAAAGCTTTGAAGAATTCCTTTTTTTATTATCCCTAACTTTTGCCTGAACTGTTCCTTTTGGATTTACAGTCAGCAGGATGCCCCAGTTTTTTCCTAAGTCTCCTTCATAGGTTTTTACTTAGCGGGCTTTTTCTTTATTATTTTCCTTTTTGAGAAAGAAGGTGACTACCTGGTTTAATGGCTACGGCGAACCATCATTGGCCCTTAGGCTTAGAAAACATCTTCGACACTTGTTTGTTGTGTGCGAAGGAAAACCTGTGAGCACAACCTTTATATGAAAAATCTCTTCTATGCACATATCGCCAAGTTAGCTGAGAAACTACCCACCCCATGGTTGAGATTACGATATTTTTTGTAAGGAAAGAAAAACTCCTACTTCTAAGCTCGAAGGGGTTAACAAGGGATTATCTTCCTTATTTCTCCAGTGTTTAGGGATTTGAAAATATGCATTACATCATCAGCAAAGTTTAATTGAAAGCATATCAACAGCAATTATGGGTATAATATTTTTGTCATCCTCCCCTATAGGAAACTGAAGATTTACAACATCCTTGCAAACCATCTGCAAGGACATACTAAACCCCTAACTTTTTCTCCCCCTTTTTAGCCAAAAATTGACAAACAGATAAAGCTCATGAAGACTCAGCACAACAAAAGAACAATCTGAGAAACAAAGAAGCCGAAACCCCCTTTATATATCCGAGCCACTTCCATGGGATGTAACGAACCACTGAAAGCAACGTAGGTCAATTCAAGACGAACAATAAAAGAAGAATGAAACTTCCAAAGAAAAATGTGGACCGCCCAAAACTCTTTTGACTGTTTCTTCTTTCAAGGGGAACCGTCCAAGGAATGTACATGTCTTAAGACACATGTTTAACACCCGTGTTTAAAACCACATTCTCTTCACTGTCCAAATCAACTAATTAAGGTGCACCCACATGTCCTAAATAATTTTTTAACGCCTTGTCAGACCTTGTTTAGTCCACCTTAAGCGTAGTCACCTTTCTTTTTAACAGACCCCAAGAATAATTAGAAGACCAAGAATAACCGATGAACATGTTCAGACATTTCTTCAAACATCTCTCAGTTAGCAGTAAAAACTCCCAGACACTTGTACCATTAGAGCAATGTCACGACACCTCGTCTGACATCCTCTTCTGAGGCAATCTGTCACGAACTTCTTGAAACCATAACTAGTCTTGACAAACAATCTGCATCACTGCAGCCATATATCCAAAATAGAAGTCTAACTCCCCCTGTCGTAGATAACCAATGCTCCTTTTCCAAAAGAACACCATAAATGAATGGAAAACATAAGACGCATCTTCATGTCTTCAAGAGTGCACCTTCAGTTCAACACACCTACTGAACACATTCACCTACTGCTTGACCCTCAAGCAAACCATGTACCACACCAGTACATTAATTAGACATAAGTTCTCCCCCTATGCTTCTTCAGCAAGAACCACCCAACATCACCACGTGATATCCCATGACAACTTCATGATCATATAGTGAGAGTACCAAGAACACATTCTTGTACCATAACTAACAAACTCTTGGATTGAGACCAAAGCTCCATTGATCCCTCTCATCCAGAAACCATCTATACACCACACGAAATCCTCCTGAATTCTCATGTAAAGATCTCCTTGTTCCCTGAGATACAACCCAATTGAATATGGAATACTTCACATTCCTCAAAGAGACACACAGGGCCCCTTTGTTTGCTAGTTCGCCCAGATATTCTTCACACTTGAAGAACATCAAACACATGCTCCAGAAATCTTCAGCCCATTTGCTACACAAGCACCAAACTAATCCACTTCTAGCATGTCCTATTCACATCAGACTTCCAAGACAATCCTTTACCCATCATTCTCCCGTATGATAAGATAAATACCTCTTAGACAAGATGTGAGTGTCAAGTTCTACACTCAGAACTTAATATCCTACTCCAAGGATAACCAACCCAGAAAATGTTCTAACATCAATTAAGACATCCTTCACATAACATAGACACCAACCAACATGGTTCTATATATGCTCCACCACGGGACTTACTATCTGCATAGTAATCCAACTGAAGATCTTTAAACAAAACTGCGCCACCAGCTTGATCAATAAGAACTCCAGTAACCAAAGAGAGAAATAAACTCTCATCCACCAAAAGAAGGTAATCTTCCATCCTCAACTTAGAACCACAAGCTCCAAGATAGACCAGAACCTCCTTACATTTTCAACCAACTACCCTCTGCCCAAGAGTAGTTAGTTCCAAGCACCCTGCTTGAATGCACACTAAAGATCAACCAAATGCCACTTTTTGACTGATCTTATTCTTCTTTAGAACTCCCACAAGATACACTGATCCACCAATGAAATATGATCTTCAAGTTACATGAACTACTTGCTCCATAACAAGATATCTTGGATCCACCAAGCCTATAGACATGTCATACCCCAAATTTTGACCACCAAGATTCCCCATCAATGTGCAAATCATTACCACAATATGGATGTACCATCATGCCTCATCAATCTCCTCAAGGATTGTTGAGCCTTCGCTACAATCAAGAATTAGGGTTTCAAGCCCTCTCAGAGCTTTCAGACAAAAGATCAATCAAGAATTGACATGGTCTTCAACTTGTCTAACCTCTCAAACACCCATAAAGGATCAAGAGGACTCCCATATCAAGAATCAAACACAAAGTTACTACATTCCAAGTGAATCAAACCTCAAGATCGCCCGATATCACCAAATTTGGGCTTTGGACGACTGGACCTCCAGAGTGAGATTTTCACAAGGGCATGAGCCAAGACTTCAAAACATGACTCAATATGCTCAAAATAACCCTAGGAATCCATTTGAAAACATGACTTTTTTTGGCAAAAATGATCCTTATGACTCATATTTTCATAAAATATGACTTATAATGTCATTTGAACAAGAATCAATCATGAAACCAAGTTAACTTGTAAAAGGGGTAATCTTGAAAATTTGAAATTTTTTCTAATTTACCAAATTTGAATGGTTTTGGTACCAACTTCCAAAGGCCATAACTTCTGATCTAGACAACCATTTTGAATGATCCAAAGCCTGATTTGTAGGTCTTCCTACATTCTACAAAAGCTTCAACTACATGAAACTCTGATTCTTCATGGATTTTTAGTTATGGATGGATCAAAATGGTGAAAAATCAAGAACATAACACTTAGTGTAAAACTGTCTAAGTGTCAGCTTTGGGCATCAAAGTTCATGAGGTTTTTTCAATTGGATTCAGATATTTTCAAGATCAAATATGATCACACATGAATTATACCATATGAGGGCTCTCTAAAAAGTACAAGAGCTTTTCATAACTCTATTTGAGCAGGGAGATATGACCCCCTCAAAATCACCATTTCCAACTGTCTTGTACAAGATAGAATTTTGCATTTTTGCTCGATTTGGCAAAATCAGACAAGTACATGCCTTGTCATCCATTTGGACACCTCAAGGGATAACATCAAAGAGAAATGATCTGATCTACACGCCTCCCAAGTCCAAGGATCTACATGTAGCCCTAAATGCCTTAAAAAGGCTAAAAAGCTCAAAGACTCCAATTTTGTTTCAATGCATTCAATGGATTCACAAGGTGGCAAGCATCAAGACATTGCTAACTGAATTGAGTCAAGATTCAGCTCTGAACCAATGGACTCATAGCTTGTGCCCTAACCTCAAGTCAATGGCTAGAGGAGACTTGAGATTCCTTTTGATCAACATTGGCCAAGGGATTGTAAAAGCCTTCATTCACTATTGATACCAAAACAAACTTGTTGCACTATAAATAGACATCAATTGTGATCAGTTTGAGTACACCAAAGCACCCAAACTGATTCTTTCCTCAAAATCTCTCTTTCACTCCAAATTTGCCTTCTATTTCAAGTCACAATCGAATTTTGAAATAGGAAGTGATTCTCTCCAAACCAATGATGCAAACACCTCATAAACATCATATGTGAGTGATCCATGGTCTTGGAACACATCTGAAACACTTGAATCACAAAATCTGCAGTCAGTTGCTCAAGTTCGTGACAGAGTTGTAGTTGAGGTGCCACATCAAATTCCAGCTCATTTCAATCCACTACAAGCATTCAAACACACTCCTTGGCACCTAAGGAAGCTGTCCAGATCATTGGAACACATCTGTAACATCTCCATCATCAAGCTCGATCACCAGCTGCAAGAGGTAAGCCTGAAGCCTCCAAACTCTATATTCCATGCATCATAAATGAATTTTTGAGTTACCATCTTGTAACTGCATGTATGTAGAGTAATAACCCTCAATCAATTGCCATGATTCAATCGTGTATGGAATTTCATTGTGTTCATGCTGAAACTAGGGTTCTTGAGGTTATCCTTTGATTTCTCACTCCACACTTAATATAAATGCAACTAATCTATATGGTTGTGATCCTTGTTCAAAAACGAACAAGATTGGTGTTTGAATCGTGCAAAACCATTGAGTAATCAGAGAGAAAAGTGAGAAAATGCAAATCTGGGGAAAACAGGGGGCGCAGGCAAGAACCAAGTGTTCTTGGGGCCCTTTATCAAATTTTCAAATATTTGAATTTTTGATATTTTGTTTAATTAATTCAAAAATTAATTTCTCTCATAGTTTTTATGTTTTTGAATTAATTCTTTTTTTTCAAAATTCATAAAAATGTTGAAATATTTTATTCCACAAAAATTTCACAAAAATATTATTTATTTGATATATTTAATATTTTCATAAAGAAATTATTTTTTATTAGTTTTTAACATTTTAAAAAGCATCTATTTTCTTGATTTTTCAAACTCAATTGATTTTTAAATCATTCTATGGATAAAACATGATTTTTCAAACATTTATCCTAGATCATAAAGTGTTTTACACATATTTGTTAATTTTGATCATTTTTATTGGAATTTTTATTCAAATAAAAATACATTTTTAACCAAAATTAGGGTTTTGATCATTCACACCCTCAGAAATCTTTTTCAAACACTTTTTGGGCCTCTTGATAGAGTGTAAGTCCCATCCCTTTGTAAATAAACCTTTTTGAGCCTCAATCATTGTATGTCCCGATACGATTTTCAAAACCTCGGCGCAATCGTCACTTTTCAAACAATTTTCATTTGGGCATCCTTTTGTGTTGTAAGTCTCATCCTTTTCCTTTTTAAAACACTTTTGGGCCTCTTGATAGAGTGTAAGTCCCATCCCTTGTCACACAAACCTTTTTTGGGCCTCAATCATTGTATAAGTCCCTATACGATTTTCAAAACGACGATGCGATCACTGTTTTTAATTTGGGCCTACCCTTGTGTTATAAGACCCATCTCTTTTCTTTTTAAAACACTTTGGGCCTATAATAGAGTGTAAGACCTAACCCGCTTTGTACATAAACCTTTTTGGGCCTCAGTCATTGTATAAGTCCCACTGTGTTTTCTAAAACCGCGGCGCGATCGTCGCCTTTTAAACAAAAACCATATGGGCCTCCCCTTGTGTTGTAAGTCCCATATTTCTTTTAAAAATACACTTTTGGGCCTCTAATAGAGTGCAAGACCCAACCTTTTTGTATATATAATAATTTGGGCCTCAGTCATTATATAAGTCCCGATACAATTTTTCAGATCAACGGTGCGATCACTTTTCTCCATCTGGGCTTCTCCTTGAGTATAAGCCCCAATCTTCTCTTTTAAAACAACTTTCCCTTTTGATTTAGGTTCAAACTCATAGTTGTTATAAAAAATTTCTTTAATTTCTTGAACAACTAACCATACAGCTATTACAATGGAAGCTTGCTCACCTGTAAGTTTTAAAACAGCTTTCTTTACATACTTGTGTATATATATATATATATATATATATATATATATATATATATATATATATATATATATATTTGTTTGTAATGCTGGAAGCTTGCTCACCTGTAAGTCCTCCTACCCTCTCTTACATACTTGTATATATATATATATATATATATATATGTCTGTATATTATCTGTTTAGAGTTTTCCCCGGCAATTAGGTCTAGGATTAGATCAAACCAGTGGTCACTCTTTCAACACAGTCAAAACTAGTTCCCCATAGGAATTTCCAAATACAGTCTTGCCTCCTCTTGGGCTTATACAATATGGAACAGAGAAAGGCATTATTCCCAGTGAAACTTTTCTCAAGACTGTCACTATTAGAAATTTGTCAAATAAATTCATTTCCCCAGAGAGGATTAATTTCCGGTGAAACCTCTCTTGAATTTCTTCAAACCCTAGAACTGTTCACTATATAAAGGACTAATTCCCGGTGAAACCTTTATGGAACTTTTCTTAAGTTTAGACCCACAGACTTCCTTAAAGCATCCCCAGCCTCCTCTTGGGGTTTGTACAAGAACCCTCAGGCTTCTTAGAAGTTCTCATGCCACCTCTTAGGCTTAGTACAAGGACCCAAAGACCTCTTACAAGTATAGGACATAACCTAGTCATCCTCCATTAGAGCAGTCCTTTCAAGAGTCCAAACATCAGATCAATTTAGGGTTGATTCTCATCCCTTAAAAGACGCCAGCCTCCTCTTGGGCTTCATACAAAGATAAATCTCTTCATACCAGTAGACTTGGACAGTCTCATCTCCTCTTGGATTTCAAAGATACCCTCAAATTTCCTAAAAGCTAGGGCCAAATCATTAATAAATCCCCAACAAAATCAGAACCTCAAGGCATCTGATATTTCAACTCTTCTGTAATTCCCAGTAAGAGTTGATTCCCCAATTTGGACCTGCCTCTGGATCTCAATAATCCTCAGTAGAAGTTAGCCTCCTCTTAGGCTTCATATAAGAAATTCCTCAACCAGCTTCCTCTTAGGCTTTGTATAATGATCATCATCAGCAGCTTTAGCCTCAATCTTGGGCTTTGTACAAGACACCAAATAAAACTTCCCCAGTGGAGTCAGTAAAACTTTTTAGCCTCAATCTTGGGCTTTGTACAAGACACCTAAAATATTCTCTAGTTGAGTTAGTTTTCTTTTCAGCCTCAATCTTGGGCTTTGTACAAGACAGATAAAACCTCTCACCAGTAGAGTCAGTTTCCCTTTTAGCCTAAATCTTGGGCTTTGTACAAGACACATATAAAATCTCCCCAGTGGAGTCAATAACTCTCTTTTAGCCTCAATCTTGGGCTTTGTACAAGACAGACAAAATATTTCCCCGGAAAAGTCAATATGAGCCTCCTCTTAGGCTTTGTATAATGATCTCTACAAAAGAGTCAGTCCCTTTTTAGCCTCAATCTTGGGCTTTGTACAAGACAGATAAAAATCCCTAAATAGAGTCAACCCTTTTAGCTTCAACCTTGGGCTTTGATCAAGGCATACAAACAAAAATCAACATCCCCTCAGAGGAAATCAAAAACCTCTCTGTAGGAAGACCTTTTTCTGTACATCACACATCAAAACAGACATTCAAAATAAACCCTAATCCCAGATAACAACTGTAAGTGGCACACTTGTTGATTCAAATATCCAAGCTGTAGTCCATCTCTTATCCTGGTAAATCTCCATCTTTCATCTAATTACTGTAAGCGGCAAGCCTCTGGATTATTTATATCCAAGCCAATGTCCCTCTCTTAGCATGAAATATTCCTAAGGAAAAATGGCATTGCTCAACACTGAGTTAAAGTTTTCTCCTTCAGGATAAATCCCTTATAAAGGAAATTATGGCATTCCTGGATTCTCATATCCCAGTTAAAGTAATTCTCCTTTATAATCAGGTACCCAAATAACTGTGATAAACAGATGAGATAGCTCCCTTCAGAGGTGACAAATTCTCTCTCAGTCAAACCTTTAGCTTCAATCTTGGGCTTTGAACAAGACACAAATAACCCTTTAGCTTCAATCTTGGGCTTTGAACAAGACACCAAGCATCTTTCCTCCCATAGAACAGGAGGAAATATGATTGCTCTGATTTCCCTGTTATCATTACGGGAATACGTAGGCATAAGATTCGAAATCTTAGCGAGCACACTAATAAAAAACCTTAGGTCCAATACCTTCGCACACCATTCAAAAACTTTAGGTCCAGTACCTTACCAAAAACATCGAAAAACCCGAAACAAACAAAAACTCTCTCTCTTTCTCTCAATACTCCCGAAGGAGAAACTTTCCCAGTCAACAGACAAACACCAGTAAATAGAATAGCAGAAGAAATTGCTAACAACCTGTGGATAACCACATATAGGATGGGTAATTGAAAACTCTCCATTGTATAACCTGACCCCGAACTCCCCAATCTCTTAGCATTTGTTAAAGAAAACATCTGCGTGCAAGGTTAGGTTTAAATAGCTTCCCTTTCCTTTCCAGCTTCATAGGATAAATAAGAAATCATAAAGCAGCACCCAATTTCAACCATGACGATAAGGTGGTCGCGCCACCGATAAAAATTGCACGCTACAGAAGATTGGCGACTCTGCTGGGGAACCATACTAGGATTAGAATTCCTAAGAGTTCTAGGTTGTTAGAAATTTTCTACATACTACTATACTATATATACTGCTTTTCCTGTTTGATATCCGTGTTTATTTTTTTGTCAATGGGAATGTGATTGATACGCATGTGGAAAGTTTGAGAGAACCCTAAGATAAGGGGTGGCATAGACAGGTGGACTTATAGGTAGTGAATCACGAATAAGCGATCCTGGTAGACCACCAAATCAAGCGAGGGACCGTGTGGATTTAGACTGTTGAACAACCGATTGTTGTGAAAGCAAAGTTTTCCCAGTGCGGCACCCGTGACCCTGAGGATTTAGTAGACATTAACCATATGACCACATGGTAGTGCGGTGACTATCGAGAATAGTTGATACACGATACTACACTCAAATGAGATTACCCTAGGATGCTACAGCTCGCTCGGGTGAACCAGCCTGCTGTTGATATCCCTAGGGGAGTCAATGATTTTGGGAACCTTAGGATTCGTTCTACAGGTACAAAAATTGACCAGAATACAACCCTTGGGGATGGGTAAAGTGTTATACCCCAAATTTTGACCACCAAGATTTCCCATCATTGTGCAAATCATCACTACAATAGGGATGTGCCATCATGCCTCATCAATCTCCTCAAGGATTGTTGAGCATTCATTACAATCAAGAATTAGGGTTTTGAGCCCTCTCAGGGCACTTAGACAAAGGATCAATAAAGAAATGACATGATATTCAACTTGTATAAACCTCTCAAACACCGATGAAGGATCAAAAGGACTCCCACATCAAGAATCAAGCCCAAGATTTCATCATTCCAAGTGGATCAAGCCTCAAGATCGCCAGTGTCACCAAATTAGGGTTTTGATCGACCAAGGCCTCCAGATGAAAATTTTCCTCTAGGCATGAGCCAATGCTTCAAAGCACAACCCAAGATACTCCAAGGGACCTCATGGACCCAATCATCAAGTCAATTTAGCCCCAGGGGATGCATTCATAAAAAATCAAGAATTAGGGTTTCTTGACCTAATTCACCCCTAAGTTGACTTTTGGAGCAAAGCATGAGCCGAGACCTCAAGAAATAATTTGGGGACCTCAAATACACTACATTGATCCATTTTCAACAATGGATTGACCCAAGAAGCTTGGTTCACAAGTTTCAATTTCATCTGGACCACAATTAGGGTTTTAAAAAAAAAGTCAACTGTACCTTTGACTTTTGACCAAGACATGCTCCCAAACCTTGGGACATGATTCAATACACCCTATAACACCTATGGAATCCATACATTACATTTAAATTAGGTCAAGAACTTGATTTCACAAAGGATCACACAGTTTGGATTTCATCCGATAAAATGTCAACTATGCACAAAATCAAGTTTGACTTTTTGGAAATTTTCACAAATATGGTTCCCCTAAGTAAAAAATAATGTTAATATATGGTATTGATCATCATTCATTAATAAAAATCAAGAAAAGTGAGGTTTCTTGCAAAAGGGGCAACCATAAGAAACGAAAATTTTTCTAAGTTATGGAACAAAAGTGATTTTGGTACCAACTTCGAAGGATCATAACTTGAGATCCAAGCAGCCATTTTGGGTGATCCAAAGACTGATTTGTAGGTATTCCTACATTCTACAAAAGCTTCAACTACAAGAAACTCTAACTCTTCATGGATTTTAAGTTATGGAGTGATCAAAATGACAAAAATGAAGAAAATGACACTTTTTCAACACTTAGTGAAAATTTGCCTAAGTTATCAGCTTTGAACACCAATGTTCATGAGGATTTTTCAATGGGATTCAAATAGTTTCAAGACAAACTATGATCACACATGTATTGTATCATATGAGGGATTTTTAAAAAGCACAAGAGCCTCCCATAACTCAACCTGAGCAAGGAGATATGATCCCCTCAAAATCACCATTTCCAACTGTCTTTTACAAGGCAGAATTTGGTATTTTGCTTGATTTGGAAAATTTGGACAACTCCAAGCCTTGTCATCCATTTGGACACATCAGAGGATGAAATCAAAGGGGAATGATCTTCTCCCCAAACTTCCCAATTCCAAGAATCTACATATAGCCATAACAAACCTAAAAAGGCTAAAAAGTGACAAGACTCTAATTTTGTTTCAATGCATTCAATGGATGCATCAAGGTGGCATGAACTGAGGAAAACTTAACTGAATAAGTCAAGCCTTATCTCTAAACCAAAATACCATAGGCCTGTGCTCTAACCTCAAGTCAATGGCTAGAGGAGACTTGAGATTCCATTTGATCACCATTGGCCACAGACCTGCTGCAGTTGGCACACACTATTGCTGCCAAAACAAACTTAACACACTATAAATAGAGCTCATTTATGATCAGTTTGAGTACACCAAAGCACCCAAACTGATGCTTTCCTCAAAATCTCCCTTTCACTCCAATTTTGCCTTCTAACTCAAGTCACTATCGGGTTTTGAGATTGAGAGTGATTCCAACCAAACCAATCACACATACACACACACACACCTCATAAACATCATGTATGAGTGATCCATAACACAAAATCCTTTCTAGAACATCAAATTCACGAAATCACCAGCCAATTGCTCAAGTTCTTGACAAAGTTGCAGTTGAGGTACCATAACCAGTTCCAGCTCATTTCAATCCACTCCAAGCATTCAAACACATTCCTTGGCACCTAAGAAAGTTGTCCAGATCATTGGAACCAAGCTGCAACACCTCCATCATCAAACTCAATCACCAGCTGCAAGAGGTAGGTTTGAACCCTTCAAACTCTATGATCCATGCATCGTGAATGAATTTTCGAGTTACCATCTTATTTTTGCATGTATGTAGAGTAATAACCCTCAATCAATTGCCATGAATCCATTGTGTATAGAATTTCATTGTGTTCATGCTAAAATTAGGGTTCTTGATGTTTTATGTTGATTTCTTCCTCCATACTTAATATAAATGCAATTAAACTATATGATTGTGATCCTTGTTCAAAAACGCAAAAGATCGGTACTTGAATCGTGCAAAACCATTGAGAAATCATGGAGAAAAGTGGGAAAATGTAAATCTGGAAAAACAGGGGACGTGGGCAAGAACCAAGTGTTCTCGGCGCAATAATTCAAAATTTTGAATTTTAGTTATTTTGTTTAATTGATTCAAAAATTAATTTCTCTCTGAATATTTGTGTTTTTGAATTGATTATTTTTCTCAAAATTCGCAAAAATGCTTAAATATTTTATTTTACAAAAAAATCCAATTTATAATATTTTTTTAATATAGTTAGAATTTTTGTAATTAATTTCATTTTATTTGTTTTTAAACATTTTAAAATGAAATTCCCACTTTGATCTTTCAAAACCAATTGAGTTTCAAACTTTCATGTGATTTAACATGATTTTTCAAAATATTTTTCAAAGTGTACAACTTGTTTTTGAATATATTTGGTATTTTATATCATTTTTTTTCATTTAATTTCCATTGAAAAATGACATTTTAATTTAAAATTAGGGTTTCCTCTCGATTTTAAATTTTCAAACATTTTTGGGCCTCTAATAGAGTGTAAGACCCATTCCTTGTAAATAAAAACCTTTTTGGGCCTCAGTCATTGTATAAGTCCCACTGTGTTTTCAAAAACCTCGGCGCGATCGCCGTTCTCAAACAAAATCATCTGGGCCTCTCCCTGAGTTGTAAGTCCCATTTATTTTCTTTTTCAAACTTATTTTGGGCCTCTAATAGATTGTAAGAACCAACCCTATTTTCTACATAAATAATTTGGGCCTCAGTCATTGTATAAGTCCCAACACAATTTTCAGATCAACGGTACGATTACAGTTTTTCATCTGGGCCTCTCCTTGAGTATAAGCCCCAACAATCTTTTCAAGACAACTTCCTTTTGATATAGGTTCAAATTAATAGTTGTTATCAAAAATTTCTTTAATTTCATGAACAACTAACCATACAACTGTTACAATGAAAGCCTGCTCGCCTGTAAGTTTTAAACAGCGTTCTTTTACATACTTGCACACACACACACACACATACACACACACACACACACATATATGTATATATTTGTGCTGGAAGCTTAATCACCTGTAAGTCCTCCTACCCTCTTTTTACATACAGTATATATTTCATCTATACATATATACCTGTATATTATCTGCTTAGAGTTTTCCCCGACAATTAGGTCTAGAACTAGATAAAGCCAATGGTCACTCTTTCAACAGTCAAAACTAGTTCCCCTTAGGAATTCCTGATACAGTCTTGCCTCCTCTTGGGCTTATACAATATGGAACAAAGAGAAAGGCATTATTCCCGGTGAAACTTTTCTCAGACTGTCACTATTAGAAAATTGTCAAAGAAATTCATTTCCCCCGGAGAGGATTAATTCCCGGTGAAACATCTCTTGAATTTCTTCAAACCCTAGAACTGTTCACTAAAGAAAACATTATTCTCGGTGAAACGTTTCTTGAACTTTTCTTAGGCTTGGATCCAAAGGCTTCCTAAAAGCATCCCCGCCTCCTCTTGGGCTTTGTACAAGGACCCTCAGACTTCTTAGAAGTTCTCATGCCTTTTCTTGGGCTTAATACAAGGACCCTGAAGACCTCTTAAAGGGATAAGACATAACTTAGTCATCCTTTGTTAGAGCGGTCTTTCTAAAGAGTCAAAACCTCAAATTAATTTAGGGTTGATACTCATCCCTTAAAATACCAGCCTCCTCTTGGGCATGATACAAAGATAAACTCTTTCTACCAGTAGACTTGGACAGTCTAATCTCCTCTTGGATCTCAAAGACATTCTCAAGTTCCCTACAAACATGGGAGAAACCCTGGTCATTTAACCAATTTCCAGTAGAGTTAAAACCTTTGTAGGTTCAAAAATTCAAACTTTCTTCCAAATTTCCCCAACTATGGTCAAATCACTACCAATAAACCTTTATCTGAACCTCAAGGTATCTGATACCTCAACTTTTCTGTAATCCTCAGCAAGAGTTGATTTCCCACTTTGGACCTGCCTCTGGATCTTAATAATCCTCGGTAGAAGCCAGCCTCCTCTTAGGCTTTGTATAATGATTTTCCTCAGTAGAGTTAATCTCAGAAGCATTCTCTTGTTGAGTCAACCACCTTTTTAAAAGCACTCTCTTATTGAGTCATTCAGTTTCTTTTTAGCCTCAATCATGGGCTTTGTACAAGACACCTAAAAGCACTCTCTTGTTGAGTCATTCTCTTTCTTTTTAGCCTCAATCTTAGGCTTTATACAAGACACCTAAAAGCACTCTCTTATTGAGTCATTCTCTTTCTTTTCAGCCTCAATCTTGGGCTTTGTACAAGACACCATAAACACTCTCTTGTTGAGTCATTCTTTTTTTAGCCTCAATCTTGGGCTTTGTATCCGAAATATATAAACTTTATCCAGCAAGGTCAAAATCTTCATAACCTTCTCTTAAGCTTTGGAAAAATATCTTCTCAGCAGAGTCAATTCCTCCCAGCCTTTTTTTAGGCTTTGGGAGTTAATCTCCTTAAGCAGAGTTAATTCTCTTTTCAGCCTCCTCTTAGGCTTTATATAATGATTTTCCTAAGTAGAGTTAGCCTCAATCTTGGGCTTTGTACAAAGCAGATCATACTCTCCAGCAGAGTCAATCCCATTTTAGCCGCAATCTTGGGCTTTGTACAAGACAGATAAAACCTCTCACTAGTAGAGTCAGTTTCCTTTTTAGCCTCAATCTTGGGCTTTGTACAAGACACCATATAAAATCTCCCTAAACAATCTCTTGTTGAGTCAGTCTCATCTTAGCCTCAATCTTGGGCTTTGTACAAGACAGACAAAATATTTCCCCAAAAAAGTCAACTTTTAGCCTCCTCTTAGGCTTTGTATAATGATATCCCCAAAGAGTTATTCTCTTTTAGCCTCAATCTTGGGCTTTGTACAAGACAGATAAACACTCTCTTGTTGAGTCAGTCTTTTCCAGCCTCCTCGTAGGCTTTGTATAAGGACTTCCCCAGTGGAGTCAATCAATCTCTTAGTTTCAACCTTGGTCTTTGATCAAGGCATACAAAAATCAACATCCCCTCAGAGGAAATCAAGAACTCTCTGTAGGAAAACATTTCTCTGTATATCATACATCAAAATAGAAAATCAAAACAAACCTTAATCCCAGATAACTGCTATAAGAGGCACACTTGTTGATTCAAATATCCAAGTTGTAGTCCATCTCTTATCCTGGTAAATCCCTTTCTTTCATCTAATTGCTGTAAGTGGCAAGCCTCTGGATTATTTACTTCCAAGCCAATGTCCCTCTCTTAGCATGAAAGATTCTTAAGGAAAAATGGCATTGCTCTACACTGAGTTAAAGTTTTTCCCTTCAGGACAAATCCCCTATAAAGGAAATCATGGTATTGCTGGATTCTCATATCCCAGCTAAACTAATTCTCCTTTATAATGAGTCACCCAACAGTTGTGATAAACAGACAAGATGTCTCCCTTTAGATATGACAAATTCTCTCTCAGTCAAACCTTTTAGCTTCAATCTTGGGCTTTGAACAAGACACAAACAACCATTTAGCTTCAATCTTGGGCTTTGAACAAGACACCAAAACATCTCTTTTCCTCCCATAGAAATAGGAGGAACTATGATTGCTCTGATTTCTCTATTTTCTTTAACGGGAATAAGTAGGCATAAGATTGCGAAATCTTAGCGAGCATACCAATAAAAAACTCTAGGTCCAGTACCTTCACACACCAATCGAAAACCTTAGGTCCAGTACCTTACCAAAATCATCAAAAACTCTCTCTCTCTCTCTCTCTCTCTCTCTCTCTCAAATACTCCCAAAGGAGAAACTTTCCCAACTCACGACAAACAAACACCAGTAAGTAGAAAGCAGTAAGGAAAACTGCTAACAACCTGTGTATAACCACATATAGGATAGGTAATTGATAACCCCCCATTGTATAACCTGGCCCCGAACTCTCCGAATCTCTTTAAGCATTTCTTCAGTTAAACACTGGCGTGCAAGGTTAGTTTTAGATAGCTTCCCTTTCCTTTCCTACTTCACGGGATAAATAAGAAATCAGAAAGTAGCACCCTACTCCTACCATTGCGGTGAGGAACCCATGGCGATAAGGTGGTCATGTCACCAACAAAAATAGCATGCTACAGGAAAATGGTGACTCTGCTGGGGAGTCATTTTATCTGTCTGTCTATGACTAGGATTAGAATTCCTAAGTGGTCAAGGTTGTTAGAAATTTTCTACATACTATATATATATACTGCTTTTCCTACTTGATATCCGTGTTTATTTTTCTGTCAATGGGAATGCGAGTGATGTCGCATCTGGAAAGTTTGAGAGAAACCTAAGATAAAGGGTGGCATAGACAGGGGGTCTTATAGTGAGTGAATCCCGAATAAGCGAACCTGGTAGACCACCAAATCAGGCGAGGGCCCGTAGGATTCAGCCTGCTGATCACGATCGTTGTTGAAAGCAGAGTTTTCCTAATGCGGTGCTTGTGAACCTGAGGATTTAGTAGGCATTAACTTTATGACCACTTGGTAGTGCGGTGACTATCGGAAATAGTTGATACGCGATACTACACTCAGATGAGATTACCCTAGGATGCTACAACTCGCTCAGGTGAACCAGCTTGCTGTTATTATCCCTAGGGGGGTCAATGATTTTAGGAACCTTAGAATCCGTTCTACAGGTACAAAAATTGACAAGAATACAACCTTTGGGAATGGGTAGAGCCATGACTCCATGCTCGTGACGTTGAACCTTTAAACCCATGTTTTTTCAATGTTTTTGTGTGCTGCATTCATGCATTCATTTAAAAAATTCTTAAACAAAGAAAAAATATTCTTTTCTCTTCTCTCTTTTTTCAAATTAAACTGAAATAATGATTGCAAATATCAGAGAGAAAGATTGCGTTATGGATTTCGGTAGATGGAAGACGCACAAGTACACCTTCAAGGCTCCAAAACTAAAGGATTTAAGGGGGTTGGCAAGGATGATAGCTAACCCTGATGCTTCAGAGCTAAGTATGGAGGGTTGTTGTCTCTATTAAGGGTCCATATAGTTGAAGGAATCCTGTCTACACTGATCCAGTTCTACGATCCGATTTATCACTGCTTCACATTCCCGGATTATCAATTGGCACCAACGCTAGAAGAATACTCTCACCTGACTGATTTACCTATCACTGATCAAGCTCCTTTTTCTGGACTGGAAGAAATTCCAAAGGACCGGGTCATCCCAAGAGCCATTTATTTGGACGAGTCAGAAGTCAGGACTCACATGACCACCAAAGGAGGAATCCAAGGTTTACCAGCCAAGTTTTTGGTGGAGAAAGCCCTGTACTTCGCCAGTATAGGGAACGTTACTACTTTCGAGGATATCTTTGTCCTACTCACATACGGGTTGTTCCTTTTTCCAAACATAGACAACTTCGTTGATACCAACGCCGTTAAAATATTTCTGATTGGAAACCCCGTACCAATTTTGTTTGCAGATGCTTATCATTCTGTACACTTAAGGAATCTGTACAGTGGAGGAATGATCACATGCTATGTACCCTTGCTTTACAAATGGTTCATTTCCCATTTACCCAAGTCTGCTACTTTTTGGGATCACAAGAGTACTCTACGTTGGTCACAAAGGATTATGTCTCTTACCAACTCTAACATAGATTGGCGTGATAGGATCTATAAGGGAATAGAGATCATTGACAGTTGTGGAAATTTCCTTAATGTATTTATCATCCAATTTTAGTTCGCCATCAACTCGGATACCCGATGAGGCATATCCCGCATAATGCTCATCTGGAAGGTCTTTTCTTCAAGGAAGGGGAAAATGACAGGGCACTAAAGAAAGAAATAGTGCATGCCTGGCAACATGTTCACAAGAAAGGAAGAGAGGCTCTAGGAAGACCAAGTTGTACCTTCCTGGAACCTTATCTCCACTGGGTGCAAACTAGAGCTCTCAAGCTGAGGATGCCTTACCCTCATCAATAAGTTTTTCCGTTAAAGGAATTTGTCCTTTATTTCATGTCTGACACGGAAAAACTCCAGGTAGCTCTTAACAAAGTTCAACGTGAGAAGAGCTCTTGGAAAAACAAGTACCGTATCCTCAATGTGGAGTGTACCAAAATTCAGCAACTGTTAAAAGAAAAGGATGCTGTGATTAAGATATTAGAGCAACATGTTGTAGAAAGTCAAGAAGACCGAAGAAATCTGCTCGCTCCTTTCACTTGGCAAAAGACTGGCAACCCGACAACGGCTGAAGAGCCCCGGTCAAAGAAAAGGAAAGTACCAGAACTAGCATCTGAGATCTCTCCAGAGAGGACTCAGGATCCATAAGTTTAGCCATTTCCTTTTACAGCACTTTGTAAAATACTGTATTTTCCCTTTCTGCAATCTTTTGAATTCAATAAAACATGGTCTCCACCCTTTACTGTATGATATTTTCAATCTAATTGTTGGAGTTTCTTTTTTGAAAACAATAAATATATATAACGTTGCATATCATTCATCATTCTCTTATAACAGGTTCTTCTTATCTTCGAATCTCACATATACGTCTCGATTCTAGAGTCAAACTGTCTCATTTGTACAATAATCAGGCCAATCGACAAAAGAAAATGGACGATCTCGAGGAAGAGAACAGAGAGCTGAGAGAAGAAGTCGACGCTCTGAAAGAAGATATGAAAAAACTTCACAGTGACATGCAATCCCTGGAAATAGCTCAGAGACAACAACAAAGGACTGTGATCTCAGAGATCACATCTACGCCCGTAGTAGAGACATATAATCCTTGGTACAACATGCCTAAAGATCGCCCCTGGGGTATGCCTATCAGCTTTGTCCCTGAAGGATACATCCCGCCGGTCACTGAAGACCCAGAAACTGCAGCAGGAACCACTGGGCCTGAAGGTTACAAACTTCGAGAAAACAAAGATGCAATAGTGATGACAGCAACTCCTGAAGTTTACAAACTTCGGGGCATGGAAGCACCAAGATTCACCGCCTTAATGACTATGCCATAACCAGTGGTACACATTGTCCCAGAAGGACAGATTCCACATGTAATTTCTGGTAGAAACAAGGATATGTACGAAAGAATGAATGAGTTCCAGGAACAATTCCTGGAGATGCAGAAGGAACTGCACGCCATTCGCGGTCAGGATTTATTCGGAAAGGACGTTGCAGACCTTTGTCTGGTCCCTAATATGAAAATACCACACAAATTTAAGGTGTCTGACTTCGAAAAATACAAAGGCAACTCTTGCCCTCAAAGTCATTTGGTGATGTACGCTCGAAAAATGTCAACTTAGACAGAGAATCAACAGCTATTAATCCATTACTTCCAAGACAGTTTAACCGGTGCCGTGTTAAAATGGTACATGGGTTTAAACCGCACCAAGATCGTTACTTTCAGAGATCTTGGCACAAATTTTGTTCAGCAGTATAAGTATAACCTAGTCATGGCACCAGACAGAGATTAACTCAGAGCAATATCGCAGAAGGACAAAGAAACTTTTAAGGAATATGCTCAGAGATGGCGAGAAATTTCCACCCAGATCTGTCCCCCACTTGAGGAAAAAGAGATGACAAAGACCTTTTTGAAAACCTTAAGCTCATTCTTTTATGACCGAATGGTTGCCAGTGCGCCCAATGACTTTACTGAAATGGTGAACATGGGAGTACGCCTTGAAGAAGCAGTCTGAGAAGGATGACTGGTCAAAGGTACAAAATCATATAGCAGTACCAAAAGATACGGTAGTGCTTTCCCAAAGAAAAAAGAGCAAGATATTGGTAATATCTCTCTCAGAAAGCAAAGGCGAAGGTATCAACCAGTAGCAGCGGTAACTCCCGCTATTAACCCAACACCGGCTCCAACGTATCAACCTCAGGTTGCTCAGAGCCAACCGAATCAACAACAGTATCAACAAAGGACACAACAACCTCTTCAGCAGGCTCGTCCACAGTACAACAATAACAATCGTGCGACACGACCATCAGGGTTCAACCCTATACCGATGTTGTACGCAGAACTGTTTCCACTACTACTGGTCAAGGGGCATGTCCAAACCAGGTCTCCTCTTACGGTATCGAAAAATCTGCCTTTTTGGTTCAAAGTGGATCAAACTTGCCCTTACCATCAAGGAGGACTGGGGCACAATATTGAGAACTGTCTCAGCTTCAAATCTGATGTACAGAAGCTTGTCAGGAATGGGGTCCTATCTTTCAAAGATACTAATCCAAATGTCGAGACAAACCCGTTGCCTCAACATGAAAAGACTGCCGTAAATTTAATAGAAGAAGAGGTTAACCGCAATTATCAAATTCATGATGTACTCCTATTAGGAACCAATCTGGTCAGTATGCATTGTAGACAGAGCGGGTACGGTCATGTGTCATCTCACAATTATCACTAGTGTGATATCCGCTCCAAGAATAATCAGGGGTGTTCTGTAGTGCAATCAACTCTACAAGAACAAATGGATCTGGGATGGATCCAAGATCACCGAATCCGTGAGGTCAATATAGCTCACGCAAATCCCAACATTGTCCAGAACCACAACATTCTGACGATGAATGTCAACTTGGTGGCAATGCACTCAATGCAAAGTCAACATCATGATCTACCATGGCACGATTACAATTCCTGTCCGGTCTGCTCAATAAGCAATCAGGGATGCTCTTTTGTACAAGAGACCCTCCAGCATCAGATGGATCTCGGATGGATCCAGGATTACCATGATAGAAATAACCATCAAGTCAACATGATTCAAATCTTTGATATTCGCTTGATGAATACCAGTCTGGTAAAATTACACGCTAAGCAAGTCAGGCTCGGCTTTCTGGCTTCACATGATTATCAAGACTGTGAACAATGCCATGAAGAAGACCAAGGATGTGCACTTGTCTAAAGAACACTTCAACACTTGTTGGACCACTGGTGGCTTAATATACTTGGGCTAAGCTACACAGCAGATCAATATGGCTGACGGGAATCCTGCTAGGTATCAAAGTCTGGATGTCTGCTCGATGGAAACAGATCTAGTAAAGTTACACTACATACAAAGCGGGCGTGGTCGGGTGCCACTTCACAACTACGAGCACTGTAAAGTTTGTTCAGAGAACAACCAAGGATGCTACCTCGTACGAGCAGATCTTCAAAATCAGTTAGACCATAAAGAGATTCGATCATGTTCAAGTTCTAGTTTGATCAACGTAATGCAAGACTATCTTCCTGATCAAAGCAAAGACATTGTCCTAATCTCTAATCCTGAAATGGCCAAAGACTTTTGCGCCATAATCCCTCTTCTCCATGAATCAAGACTCCCTCTTGATAGTAGAAAGATTCTCAACCTCGAACCAATTGAGGCCAGCTACAATGGTCAAAAAAATCAAAAGGCTCCTGTGGTCATATATCTGCCAGGACCAATACCGTACAAATCCGATAAGGCTATCCCTTACAAGTACGGTGCAGCAACAATTGAAAATTGAAAGGAAACTCCATTACCCTCTGTCGTAAACATTGCCAACATCAGTCGAGTAACACGGAGCAGCCGGATCTTCAACAGAGGAGTTGGAGAACCCACCAAAGAAAAGGAACCTCAAACAAAAGTTCCCAATCAATGAATCGGGAAATCTAGTAATCCCTAACTTTCAAAGAACAACGATGAGATGCTGAAGCTTATCCAAAAGAGCGAGTACAACATTGTAGACCAACTGTTGCAAACTCCATCAAGAATCTCTGTACTATCTCTCTTGCTCAGTTCCGATGTTCACAGGGAAGCTCTGCAGAAAGTCTTAGGGAAAGCTTTCGTAGAACAAGATGTGACGATAAGACAATTTGACAGTATCATCTCCAACATCACTTCCTGCAACAATTTAGGATTCAGTGATGAAGAACTGCAAGAAGAAGGCAAAAATCACAACATGGCGCTTAACATTACAGTCAACTACCAGGACGATGCTTTAGCCAGCGTACTGGTAGATACCTGATCAACTCTAAATGTTATGCCAAAATCTACTCTGATGCGACTATCATTTCAAGGATCTCCTATGAGAGGCAGCAAGGTCATCGTCAAAGCCTTCGATGGATCCAGAAAGACAGTTATCGGCGAAGTTGACCTTCCCATAACTATCGATCCTCACACTTTCCAAGTCACGTTCCAGGTCATAGACATCCAGGAAGCATACAACTGTTTATTAGGAAGACCTTGGATACACGAAGCTAGGGCAGTCACTTCGACCCTTTACCAGAAACTGGAGTTCGTCAAGAATGACAAGCTAGTCATAGTCTGTGGAGAACAAGCATTAATAGTAAGCAACTTATCATCTTTCTCCCGTGTAGAACCCGAGGAGGTCGTTGGAACTCAGTTTCAAGCACTCTCGGTGAGTAATGAGAATCGATCAGAGAAAGGGATGTTGATTTCCTCCTACAAAGATGCTCTCGAAGTGATCAACAGTAATAACGTAAAGGGATGGGGACAACTCATAACTCCTATAGATAACAAGACAAAGAAAGGTCTTGGTTTCTCCTCAGCTTGTACCCAGACTGCCAAGAAAGATGAAAATTTTCATCCCATTCAGAACTTCTTCCACAGTGGAGGCTTTCTCCACCCAGTGTCTCAAGAAGTACACACCATCAATGAGGGTGAGTCTTCCGATACAGATGAAGAGTGGAAGTCCTATTTCAACGAGGAAGGTTATATGTCTCAGGAAGAAACGCATACGCCATTTTGCTATCCTACGCAGAGTCCGAGATATATACCAAGATCAGATGTCAAGATGATGTACGGAAATTGTGATCCTGAAGGATGCCGTGCTCCGCCCAACTCATTAGAAGAAGACACTCTGATGAAAGACAACTTCGACTATGACTATTTTGATCCCCTGGATGACTTGCCGATCTGGCAGCCGTACCTAGAAGACTCGGGGCAAAAGAGTCAGCCCAACGATGCATATCGGCCGAGCATCATTGAAAAGAATACTTGCGTCCCCATCAAGTCATGGGATTATCACTCAGGACATTCCAAAAATATCAAGCACAATGACGAATCTGCAAAGATTGCAGGACAAGAATTCATCAACTATGCTTTTCCTGAGGCCAACGTCATTGAGAAAGATGACTCCTCCAGTCCCACAGAAGTATGGGACACCTTAGGACAGTCGAGAGGCAAGTACGACTTATTGGTCAAGTACACTGCACCTGAAAGATCTCGTATCAGGCTCGAAGACATCCAGCCAACTGGATGGGGAGATCCAACTGAGAGTGAAAACACTGTGCAACATACAATAGAAGAGTTCGTTTACGACAACTCTGCATAGGAGGAAGACTCTAACTATCCTGCTCCGCCAGAAATCATCATCATTTCTGAGGACAAACTAAGAAAGAAGGTACCAGACTTTGTGATTCACCGAGGAGTTCGTCGCCAATGGGTTGCTGTCGATGTCCTGAAAGTCGTCCATAAGTCTAAGTAATTGCCATCTTTATTTTAACCTTTCACCCTGCCTAGGTGAAACGGATGTTTTATAGGGCTCATTTTTCAGTAAATGTCCCTCTTCGCTTTGCCCAAAGCGACAGAGTTTTGTTTTATAGGTCTGTAGTTTCAAGAATCGACAAAATCATAAATAAATAACGTCATTCTGCAATTCTCTCATTTAGTGCTGTTTTCACGTTTCGTTTTTTAGAAAATGGTTATCCTTTAAACAACTCTGTTAGTTCTGTTGTTGGCTGCAATTTTGGTAAAACAATGTGTTGGTTCAAGATGTATGTCTGATGTCTTAACATGTGTTGCTAACGTCCTGCTTGTGGTGTGTTACTTAGGGTTGCAGTTTTGTGCATGATGTCAAGACTGATGTCTTAACATCTATTGACAGAACATTGTATTCAGTCTGTTATGGGTTGCGTATTTTAGTTATGTTTTGAGAGATTTTGTTTGAGAGATTGCAGGCGAAAATCTTAGAGAAGATCAGTTCTGATGCAATCATTTGTGGAGTATATATTGTTACTGTTTTAGGGCGAAAAGTTTTGAAGAAAAAATCAGTTTTAATTGTGAATCAAATCTGAGATTTTCAAGGAGTCCAATCCCAAGAATAAGTTTCTATTTAAAGCAGCCTCAACCCTACTTGAAAGAGACGAAGACAAGAGAATGTGTATTGAGTGTCAAGTATTAGGGTTTGTGTTCTCATCTGTGTATTGTGAGCCATTTATTCATCTATTTTGATGTTTGAATTGGACTGATTTAGTTGAGTTGTATGTTGTCCACTCTAAGCTTTTAAGCACGAGTGTTTGTTCTTGATTAAAGCTTTTAAGCAAGATCAAGGTGTGTCTTCTTACTTTGTTATTTTCTGTTTTCATCACTGTTGTGATTGAGGGGGGGTGAGAGGGTTCTCATATCTAAGAGTGTCTTAGGTAGAAGTGTCATTGGGTAGTGATTAAGTGAATAGATTGTCAACTTGTATGTTGATTGTAGAGTCTATGAATTAATACTACTGATAGTGAATTTCCTCCCTGGCTTGGTAGCCCCCAGACGTAGGTTGTTAGACCGAACTAGATGAACAATTCTCTGTGTTTATTTTTTGCTTTTAAGTGCTGTTACTTTTATTGTCTTGTTCATTTAACAGATATTGATGTTGTAACATCTCACTCGACATCACATATCCGATACCAGAATTTCAAACTCAAAATAACAAAAACAAGCATTTTTCAGAAAATACACTGCACACACTCTTGCATTTCCCTCTATCTCTTCTAAAAAACAAATCATCACGTCATGTAGATTGCTTGTTTTAAACCCAATTGAAACGATGAACCCGCTCTTGGGAATTCTAAGGCCTTGAATGCTTTATTTAATGGTATTGACAAGAATATTTTCAGGCTGGTCAGCACATGTGAAGTGGCTAAGGAGGCTTGGGATATCCTGAAAACAACTCATGAAGGAACTTCTAAGGTCAAGATGTCAAGACTTTAGCTGCTAACAACAAAGTTTGAAAGTTTGAGGATGAAAGATGAAGAAACCATTCATGATTTTCACATGAATATACTTGAACTGTCAAATGCTTCTAGTTCCCTAGGAGAGAGGATGTCTGACGAGAAGCTGGTAAGAAAAATTCTCAGATCTCTTCCCAAGAGATTTGATATGAAGGTGACTGCTATAGAGGAAGCTCAAGACATCAGCCAGATGAGGGTAGATGAATTGATTGGTTCAGTTCAGACATTTGAATTAGGGATGAATGACATATCTGAAAAAAAGGTCAAAAGCATAGCTTTGGTGTCTAGTACAGAAGATGATGAGAAAGAGTGTGGTCCTGAAACTCAGGAAGAGCTATCCAATGCCATTGTTCTGCTGGGAAGACAGTTTAATAGGGTTTTGAAAAGAATGGATAGGAGCTATAAACCTAATGTCAAGAACATCACATCTGACATCAACAGGTCAGGTGATTAGATGAAGAAAACAAGAACTGAGGAGAAGCCTAATTATGACAAAGGAATCCAATGTCATGGATGTGAGGGTTATGGTCATATCAGAGCTGAATGCCCTACATATCTTAAGAAGCAGAAAAAGGGCTTATCTGTGTCCTGGTCTGATACTAAAAGTGAGGAAGATGAAGAGACTGCCAAGCAGGTTAGGGTATTGATTGGAAAGTGTACATCTGATGATGATTCTAGAGATAAAGAGAGCACATATGATGAGCTTACTAATTCTTACAGAGAGCTATGCATTAACAGTGAAGAAGGCTATCAAGAAGGAGAGAGGCAGAAGAAGATCATTGCTCAACTCAAGGCTGAAAAGACAGAGCATCTGGAAACCATTGCCAAGCTGGAAGATGAAGTACTTGTGCTGAACTCTAAACTTGAATCTATGTCCAAGTCTATTAGAATGCTGAATAGTGGAACTGATGTTCTAGACAAGATTCTTGATGTTGGAAGAACTGCAGGAGACAAAAGTGGGTTGGGTTTCAACAGTGGATCTGCTTCAAATGATGTTATTCCTAGTTCCAAGCCAGAGATGTTGAAACAGACATTGAAACATCCTGACAGGACTCCCTCTAGGAAGAAATTCAGGCGCTGGAGATGCCATCATTGTGGGAGCTTTGGACACATAAAGGCCTTCTGTTATAAGTTGCATGGGTATCCTAAGAGTACTTTTAATTGTGCACCCAGACAGGTCATTCATAAAGGTAATCAAGTCATCAAGCAAAAGAAGCAATGGGTCTCTAAAACTGATGTTGTCAGCTTGATAGCTCATACTTCTCTTAGAGTCTCTGATAAAGAAGACTGGTACTTTGACAGTGGTTGTTCAAGACACATGACAGGAGTGAAGAATTTGCTGGTGGATGTTAAACTTCATTCTTCTGGCCACATGACCTTTGGTGATGGTGTCAAAGGAGAAATCAAGGGTGTGGGGAAGCTGAATTGTGAAGGTACACCTAGACTTGATGATGTACTGCTAGTCAAGGGGTTGACAGCAAATTTGATCAGTATTAGTCAACTATGTGATCAAGGACTCATAGTTAATTTTACAAAAACTGAGTGCATTGTCACAAATGAGAAAGGTGAAGTTATCATGAAGGGTGCTAGGTCTAAGGACAACTGTTACCTATGGGTATCACAAGACTCAAGTTCATCCACATGTGTTCTTGCAAAGGAAGATGAAGTCAGAGTATGGCATCAAAAGCTGGGACATCTACATCTGAAGGGAATGAAGAGAATCATATCTACAGAAGCAGTAAGAGGAATCCCTAAGCTCAAAATTGAAGAGGGAAGAGTATGTGGAGATTGTCAGATAGGGAAATAGACCAAGATGTCACATCCAAAGCTTCAACAATTCACTACTTCTAAAGTTTTGGAACTTCTTCATATGGACTTAATGGGGCCTATGCAGGTGGAAAGTCTAGGTGGGAAGAAATATGCTTATGTTGTTGTTGATGACTATTCCAGGTACACTTGGGTGAACTTCATCAAAGATAAAACATAAGTGTTTGATGTATTTAAAGATCTATGTCAAAGACTCCAAAGAGAAAAGGAGAGCAATGTCATAAGAATAAGGAATGATCATGGGAGAGAGTTTGAAAATAGAAAGTTTGCTGAGTTCTATTCTGCCGAAGGCATCAGTCATGAGTTTTCTTCTATGAATACTGCTAGGGCAATGATTTAAGAAAGCTTCCTTACCATTTTTGGGCTGAAGCTATGAATACTGCCTGTTACATTCACAACAGAGTGACTTTAAGAAGAGGTACTTTAGCTACCCTATATGAACTATGGAAGGGAAGAAAACCAAGTGTGAAGTACTTTCATGTATTTGGTAGTAAGTGTTATATCCTGACAGATCGTGAACAAAGGAGAAAAATGGATCCAAAAAGTGATGAGGGAATCTTTATGGGATACTCTACAAACAGCAGAGCTTATAGGGTATTCAATTCCAGAACCAAAGTCATGATGGAGTCTATAAATGTGGTAGTTGATGACAATGGAATAAAGGAAGATGTTGATGTCCTAGATGATGTTGGAACATTTTTTGATGATGTATCAACAGAAGCTGAAGACAGAAGTGTAAATCCCAGTTCTATTGCTGCTGAACCTGATCCTGAACAACCTAACAAGGAACCATCTATCAGAGTGCATAAGGACCATCCGAAAGAGCTTATCATAGGTGATCCAAACTCAGGAGTTACCACTAGGTCAAGAGAAGTTGTGTCAAACTCTTGCTTTGTATCCAAAATTGAGCCCAAAAATGTTAAAGAAGCCTTGAAAGATGAGTTTTGGATTAATGCCATGCAAGAAGAGTTGGGACAATTCAAGAGGAATGAAGTGTGAGAGCTTGTACCAAGGCCTGATAGAATAAATGTGATTGGCACCAAGTGTGTTTACAAGAATAAATCTGATGAACAAGGAGTGGTCACCAGAAATAAGGCTAGACTGGTTGCCCAAGGTTACACTCAGGTAGAAGAAATTGATTTTGATGAGACTTTTGCTCCTGTGGCCAGACTGGAATCTATCAGGTTATTCTTAGGTGTGGCTTGTAACCTCAAATTCAAGTTGTTCCAGATGGATGTAAAGAGTACTTTCTTGAATGGGTACTTAAATGAAGAAGTTTATGTAGATCAACCCAAGGGGTTTATTGATCCAACATTTCCTAACCATGTCTACAAACTAAGGAAAGCTCTTTATGGATTAAAGCAAGCACCTAGAGCTTGGTATGACAGGCTTACTGAATTCCTGTCTCTGAATGGTTATAGAAAAGGAGGAATTGACAAGACATTATTTGTCAAAGAGGAAGGAGGAAACCTGCTAATAGCTCAAATATATGTTGATGACATAGTGTTTGGTGGGATGTCAGAAGCAATGGTTCAACATTTTGTGAAACAGATGTAGTCTGAGTTTGAAATGAGTCTTGTTGGTGAGCTCAGCTATTTTCTGGGTCTGCAAGTTAGACAAATGGAAGACTCCATATTTATCTCTCAGAGCAAGTATGCAAAAAACATTATCAAGAAGTTTGGTCTGGAGAATGCTAGTCACAAGAGGACACCTGCTCCTACTCACCTGAAGCTGTCCAAGGATGAACATGGAGTGAGTGTGGATCAAAGCTTATACAGAAGCATGATTGGAAGCTTACTGTGTCTCACAGCTAGCAGACCTGATATCTCCTTTGCTGTAGGAGTTTGTGCCAGATATCAATCTGAACCTAAGGTTAGCCACATGAATCAAGTGAAGAGAATTCTGAAATATGTGAATGGTACTAGTGACTATGGTATTCTATACAGTCATGGATCTGAAACTAAATTGAGTGGATATTGTGATGCTGATTGGGCAGGGAGTGCTGATGATAGAAAAAGTACTTATGGAGGATGCTTCTTCTTAGGGAACAATCTTATCTCGTGGTTTAGCAAGAAGCAGAACTGTGTGTCTCTCTCTACTACTGAGGCTGAGTACATAGCAGCAGGAAGTAGTTGTTCACAACTGGTTTGGATGAAGCAAATGTTAACTGAATACAATGTCAAGCAAGATGTCATGACATTGTACTGTGATAATCTGGGTGCTATCAATATCTCCAAGAACCCAATTCAACATAGCAGGACTAAGCATATTGACATACGTTATCACTTTATAAGAGATCTGGTTGAAGATAAAGTGGTTGCTTTGGAACATGTTGCTACTGAAATGCAATTAGCTGATATTTTTACTAAGGCCTTAGATGCAAGTCAGTTTGAAATTTTGAGAAGCAAATTAGGGATTTACATATAAGAGGATTAGTGGATCGTTTGTTGGTGTGCAGGAGGATGGTGTTTTTGGTGCAGTTGTCTTATGTGTGTGAGCTTATCTAGGTGGTGAAATTGACAAAATAAGAATGTTTGGAAACAAACAAGAACATTTTTATTGCTGGAAGTAATCAACATTACTTTTTTTTTCCAGAAACTACAAGCAAAGAGGTTTATTGTTTGGATTCAGCTACTCATTCCACCCACCTGAGTTAATGAAATTAACCCAGTCTTCATCTGCTACATCATCAGAAGCATGTAGTAGCACTGGAGGTTTCTTGATGGTCTTCATTCTTGTTTCTATCTGTCTGCCTGTTTTTGTTGCTCCTATAGAAGATCCTGTTGTTGTCATTTCTTTGGACTTCATCTCATTTGGTTTGGTGGTCTTGTTTTTCTGGTCTTGCTTAAACTGACCCTTGTGTGTTTCAACTGTTCTGGAGGACTGGCTCATGTTTCCTTCCTTGTTTGGATGTCTACACAAGCATTTTGATATGGGTTTTATAATTCAAATATAAGTCATTGTTTGTATCGCCTGGTCAAAGTTGTTTGGTGTTTGTGCACTTCTCTCTGTTGAGTAATGTGTCACTTTTTCCCAGCAGTGGAACTTGGAGTTTGACCATGTTTGACAAAGTGTCAGAACATTGTGCTTGCTACTATGTTCAGAGTTTGTCCAATCTATAATATAAGAAAAGAAGATGCTCTGGTTAAGACATCTTTGCCCTTCTTCTAAAAGTTGCCACCACATCAATTTTGGGGCAATTTGTGTCTTATTTTTACTTTTTCCAACCAAATAACTTTTCCAACTAAACTGGTTTGTGTTACTTGCCATTAAAGTACAACATTTAACTAAATGGTTTTTATGATTTAGGCAAAAACGGAAAATTGAAGTACAACATTTCACATGTTTAATGTTCCAACTCAACTATACAATAAGACTAACCAAATAACCCATGCGTTTTTGTACTTCCAAGATATGACTTTTGCTTCGGTTCCATATGTTCTCATATTGTCTGCAAATTCTCTCTCCTTCTCTCCATCGTCTTCTTCTTTTTCTCTCTCCTCCTCTCCTTCTGCGTTTCCATTGAGCTGCTTTCCATCAACTTCTTCTGAAGGTTAACACAATAATCGCCAACCTATCTCTTCGCTGTAGTTGAGAAAACAAGGTATTGCTCACTTTCCAACACTTCTGATTATTTTGCATGCATTTGTCTTTTGAAGAAGATCCGCTTAAAAACTACATGGAAACCCTAAAACATGTGCTCCTTTTTTCTTTTTGAATTTTCTCCGTTGTTTTCCGCTATCTTGGTCTGAATAAAATCCAGTAGCATTTATACTGTTTTTGATAACAGTGGGTTTGTTCATTTGTATGATATCATCTTGGTTGAGTTTTTTGCTGGTTTTGATGCTTCAGGTTGCTGTTGAAGTGTTGTGTTATCTTCTTTTTTATTTAGATGAAAAAAAATTGAATCTTTTATATATTTTGAAGATTATTTGCTGAAGTGTCTTTTTAATCTTCTATATATCTTCGTCTTTGTATCTTTTTTGTCCCATCTTTGTTTTGGATGCTGATTTGGTTCCTGCAAACTTATTTTTTTTTATTTTTAGTATTTTGTAGTTTTTTAGTCCCATCTTTGTGGGAGATTTTGTGTTCGCTGGTTTTTCGTGGTAGCTCATATGTTGATATTTGTTGAATGATGCAGGCTGAAAAGAATGGCAAGACCATTTGAAAAAATTGGTGATATTAATGAGTCTAAAGAGTTATGGAAGGTTGCTATAAAGGTTCACCACAAATGGAGTGTAATATCTGGGAACAAAGAGCATTTTGAACTTATATTTGTTGATGCAGAGGTAATTCGGAATGACAGCACTTTGATAAATTCATTGACACTTTCTGGTAACACTAATATATGTTGAAAATGATTTATAGGGAACAGATATACATGTCATAGTTCCATTCACTTTGAAAGCGACTTACGATGTTGTATTGACGGTTAATAATACGTATACCGTTACAAACTTCACACCCCAAGTAAATGACCTTGTGTTCAAAACATCAGAGCACCAATTTGTTATTAGATTTACGCCTGCGACTCGTGTGTCTGAGTTGAACAAGCATTCGATTCCTGATAAGAAGTTGAATTTGAAACCGTTTGCTGATATTATATCTGGAAACTGGAGGAATGATTTGTTGATAGGTACAAGTTTGGATTTTATCATTTTGACACTGTATTTTTGATAGGTTAATCATATTATGTTGACAAGTTAAATGTTTACGTATAGATGTTATTGGAGTTGTGCAAGAGATTGGATACACACAGCTAAGTGCCGGCAAGAAGAACCAGGTCAATCTTATTTTAAGGGACCTTGGGTTAGTGTTAGCCAATACCAGAATGCTCTGTCTTTATGCTTTAAATATTGTTGTTATACAAATTCCATTCAGCTGTAGCCGTAGTCAGTTGTTTCAAATGTACAGGAATGACACTATTAATTTCACTCTATGGGAGACGTATGCTTCTCAGTTCATGACGTTTGTGCAGAAGAATACAGATTCTGTTGCTACAATTGTGTTGTTACAATATGCCAAGGTTAAACCTGAAGGTAGAATTAGTTATCTTCTTTTTGTCATGATTTGTTGCAATAACTAATAAAAACTAATAAGAACATTTTATATTAATTTAGGGAAGTATCCTCTATTCGTGTCGAACACCTACAACATAACAAAATTGACAATTAATGAAGACGTAACTGATATAGTTAATTTCAGGCAAAGGTAAAATTTCCTTCAAGATGAACATTTTACGAATACCTCGCTGGTTGTATTGGTTTTTTTTGCAAATCAACCCAAATTTTACTTACTGATGATGTTTTTGTTTCGTTTGTAAGCCTATGTGATGACATGAACATTGGAACTTCAAGTCAACTTTTGTGCACCCAATCTACTGTGTGGTCGCAGAACTCTGCTGGTTCTCAAATATCAACTTATGACAAGTTCATAACGAACGCTACCCCTTTATGTCTACGAGATATTAATAACCTTCCTGAAGTATGCATTAATTATGTTGTGTTTACAATATTACATTCTTTCTACTAAGATATTATTTTGTTCCAAATGTGAAACTGTGTAACCGTTGCTACAACAAGCAAATTGAAAGCAACAACGAATGGTTGGTACTATCAAGCCTGTTGCAAGTGTCCTAAAGTTGCTAAGGGTGTTGGTCCCCCATATATATGTGCTGATGGCCATTCAACAGAGACAGAGATATACAGGTATGACGTTTGCATGACTTATTTCAATAGAATTTCACTGTTGTATAAGTTTTAAAGCAAGAATTATGGGCTATTTGGATAGGTACAAAATTGAGCTTAAAGTTGTAGATAATGAGACCTCTGCAATTTTTGTTTTGTGGGATCGTGAATGTAATGAATTGTTGGAAATTTCAGCTGCTCAACTTCGAGACAAAATGATTAAGGTTACTCTTATATGGTTGTCATGTTTTAAAATTCCATGACTTACAATTTGTTGTGTCTATTTACATTATATTTACACGATTCAGGAAGGTATTTCAGATCCGCTTGAGTTTCCATTGGACCTTGATAACTTAATTGGTCATGAGTTTGCTTTCAAAGTTAAATGGCAACCTAGATGGAAAAATGCAAGTGTCATGGCAGTGAAGCGTGACAAAGAGACAATAGATAAAGTTCTTGCCCAATGGGAAGTGTCTAAGGTATTTCACATGTTCTTTATCTATTTATTTTCAAAGGCTAAATAAATGTCTATTTAGTCAACTGAAAATGTCCTTTGATGCTTTTTTTCAGCCTCTGGTTGTTGAAGTTGATGATGATCAAGTAAATCAGGTAACTGGTGATAAGTTAGTAGTTTATTTTCTTGATTAAATACCTATATTTCATAATTTGTGGTCATAACATGTATATGTTTGCAGATTCGGGAGAGTGTTGATGAGGCAGTCATTGGTGAAGAATGGGATTTAATTAATGTATGAGAAATACAACATTCATAATATCCAAATACAAATTTACATGTTACTTTATTGAGACCTCAAATGCTGATGCATTTGATTTTGCAGGAATTGGATATCACGTCAAACTTGAATGCACAAAAATCAACCACTAAAGCTTCACCGTTAATGGTTCATTTTTTATATCTCCTATAGATATTGCTTCTACTAAAACAATTTGTTGACACACATGTTTTTTGATTATTTTGTGTTTTTGTTGAATTTGTTTCAGAGAACAAAAGCTCCTGAAAAAGTTATGCCGACAACAACATCGCCGGTGACTCCCATATCTGCAAAAGATAAGGCACCAAAACCACCACAAGTTACTCCTATTAATACTGGTAAACGGGGTGCACAAAATCCATCAAATGAGACTGGAAGCATCAAAGGACTTGCTGAAGGAGAAGAGTCTTCGACCAGGCTCCATCGCAAACACGTCAAGACTGAAAAGAAATAAGTAAAGTCACAATGCATCATAATTTATTTTGTTTAGGGTAGGCAAAGTGTTCTGCTATGCACATTCGATTTGCCGAAGATGCTTTTTGTAATATGTAATATGCATGATGCAGTCCTTTTGTAATATGCAATATGCATGATCCAGTCCGTAACTAATATGGTTGTATTGGCGCTGGCCATAATGACAATTTCTAATTCAATGGTATATTAGTGTCTTAATATTATAACTTAGTTGTATGCTTTTATCTTTACATTAACCATTTCTGCGAAAACACTATAAATTAGGGCTATTGAAAAATTGCCATGACCCACGATTGAAATGTCTAGCATATATCTCTTAAATGCACACAGATTCCATACATGTGAATTATACTTTGTAACATTTATAATAATATAATACATGGCCCACATCATGAGGACTTAATGGTCTTTCTATTTTACAGCTTTGTCTTCCCAATACAGTTGAAATGATATAGGGACCTACTTGCTGACAAACACAATGAACACCTATATCAATAGAAACCAACTTTTGTACTGAAAGTCACTTCATTCTTTCTTTAATATTTATACTAGCCTTTGTGTCTTTTCTTAAGGATAGTAATGATGGTTTCAATACATGTGCTGTTATAAGCCTACTGTGTTTGTAGCAGCTATCTTGCGTGTATCAACAAAAAGGCAAAGTTATTTTGATCTCCCTTTTCACAGTATTGAAACTTGCTGACATTAATAACAAAATATCAGCACATTAACCATTAGAATATAACAAAATATTACTCCATAAACCATTACAAAATCAGTTCAATACATTCAACGAAACAGAAACTTTAGTGTCTAATACATCCATAAGAAAAAGTCAAATATTAGAATATAAAAAAATATTACTACATCCATAAAACATTAAAACTTTAATGTCTACTACATCCATAAAACATTAGAAGATAAACTCAATACATCCAAGCTTTTGTTACTAATCAAATTTTATTTCTTCTTCACATATAGAATGTTAGATATTGGTTCAAATGTAATGTCTAACACATCCCCCTTCTTGAACTTTTTGCTCTTGGCATGGCTGTACCAACCTTTTCCAAGAAACTTCTCATCTTCATTTCTTTGAGCAGAGTGGATTTCACAGCCATACCAAGCACCAGTGTCCATATCAACTAATGTTATTTCACCTTGGTAATTTGGTTAAACTAATAAAGCGGCTTCAATAGGGAAATTCTTCATTTTTTTGATTTCATGCAATAAGATACGAATTGGTTAATATTACTAACATTTCAAACAATCCTTTAACAAATTAATATTTATTCATGAAAACCATCATGATATACCAGAACATTTCTCTGTAGACTGTTGGCTGAACTAACTTTCAGCTCCCAATTCACCTCGGGATAACCATCCATAAGTTCGTCTTCACCAATATCATCGTAGGCATCTTCTTACTCATATTCTTCCACACCATCTGCTTCACCATCACTATCTGCTTCATCTTCATTAGCTGCTTTTCCAGCAGCATCATTGATCTGATAGTGACTTTCAACATGGCCAGACGCAGTTTCACTTTCTCTATTCATGTTATCAATCTCTATTTCTGAATTCATCTTCGCGATACTCAACTTAATGTCATCAATTTGACTTTCCCTGCTGTCATAAGCACTACAAAAAACAACATACTTATGAACAATTATAGAACATCTAAACTAATTCAGTAGGACTTCAACAAAATTTACCTGAACCTTGGTACTTCATCAAATAGGCTGGACTCCATCTTGATACAGAATGCGCAATGTCTTCAGTCTTTTCCACCATTTTATGTTTATAAATACAAATGAACAACAGTCCATCATGCATGACTCACGCGTTCCCATTTCATCAGTTATGTGACATTTGTCAGGCACCACCACTAAATGTATTATTTATATATATATGTTGTCATAATTATAAACCTACTTCCTGACACTTCTAACCTTGTGCAGTTTATTTTTCTTGACCTTTTAATTTCAATAATTAATATCCCTTTAGTATTTTTATATTACGAAACCCATTTGTACATTGAGCACGTGCATTTGACTTACACTACCATTTCTTTTAATGCTTTATTCCTTTTGAATTTTAGAGGGAAAGTTTAGCGCCACCTCATTTCACAAAAATGAAAAAGATCCTATTTCTCATTTCCCTATTCTTATTTCTTACTACATTTTCAAAAAACTGGCCATTACAATGCATGGATAAAAACTGAAAAAAATATATCTCATCCCTCATCATAATCGATGGATAAAACAAGCAATAATGCTGCAGAAGCAATGAGAAAACGAAATTTTGCTATGATGAACAAAAAATAGTCTTCCAAATCAATTGGTAAAGAGAATAACCCTCCATCTGGACAGACAAGCACCACTTTCTTTCAGGGACATTCATCATCACAAGATACACCTCTTATTGATTCTACTGCTAATGTTAATAACACGCAGCCTTCCAAGCATCAATGTAGATGTAAAACTAACTCATTTGTAAGATCTGTTGGAGTTAACCTTCTACACCAGTTTCATGGTACAACTACAAACATCCCTCAACAGCAACATGAGAGACCACAAACATCTATGCCCGATGATGCTGAACGTATAGACTACTTGAACAATCACCGTATTGGACAACATGATGTTCATAACAACCCAAACTTCACAGAACAATCTCAACCCTTGGATTCTGATGCTGACAGTGCTTCAACCGGTGACAGTGAAAGTGATTTAGATGTGGATGATGAAATTTTGGTCGATGACCACCTCCAAGGTTAGACTTTATGTTTTACATCAAGCTGCCATACCTTTTATAACATACATATTGTTTTCGTGCATTATAATGATTCAAATGTCTTTTGTTTTAACATAATATATTTTACACACCAATAAATGAACAGAGTTCTTCGATATTGGTGATCCGATTTGGGAATGTCAACACTGTTTTTCTTGCATGTGGTATGGAGAACTTATGACTAAGACAAAGAATACCACATGCCCCAAATTTCAACGTTGTTGCCACGGTGGGAAGGTCAAGCTACTACTGATTGATGACCCCCCTATCATTCTTCAAAAGCTCTTATTCGACAATACAACAGTTCATGCCAAAAACTATCAGCACAACATAAGGACATATAATACCATGTTCTCATTTACTTCACCTGGTATGAAATTTGATAACAAATTCAACAAGGGAGGGGGGCCACCAACTCTAAGGCTTCATGGGCAGGTATACCATAGGATCGGGACACTCCTGCCTGAGAATGGTCAGCAACCAAAATATGCACAATTGTATATTTTTGACACCGACAACGAAATAAACAACCGCATGAAATGTTTCAGGTAACTAAAACATAACATCATTAAACTTCATCAACTGCTTTTTCTTTATTAAGTTTAATATTTATCAGTTGCATATTTTACGACGGTGACAATAAAGGGATCGACCGGAACATAGTAACTGAATTACGGGAAATGTTGGATCAGAATAATGTTCTTGCAAAAGCTTTTCGAATGGCACGGGATGTGCTGAAAGATCAAAATGTGAACGATTTAAAACTTCGACTAATATCTGAACGACAAACTGACGGAAGAGTTTACAACAAACCAACCATCTCAGAGGTTGCTGCACTAATTGTTGGTGATATTGACTCTGGAACAAAATGAGACATTATCGTTAAAAACCGTGGTGGTGGTCTACAAAGAATTGATGAGTTCCATCCTAGCTATCTTGCTTTTCAATATCCTTTGTTATTCCCATATGGCGAAGATGGTTACAGAGATAACATATTACATTCTTACAAAGGTGACACTGAGGTAACAAAACGGAACCGTCAAACCATCTTGGAATGGCTTTCGTTTAGACTACAACACAGAAAATGTGAGGCTACAACAATCCTGTCTTCAAGAAGGCTTTTCCATCAGTTTTTAGTTGACGGTTACACAATGATGGAAACAGAGCGACTAAATTGGATCAGGAAAAATCAATCAAAACTGAGAGTTGGAAAATATAACAAGCTGAAAGATAATGAGACCAACACAAATGGAACAACAAATTTCAAACATGGAAAAAGGGTTGTACTGCCATCGTCATTTGTCGGGAGTAAAAGATTTATGGATCAGTTGTACTTTGATGGAATGGCCATTTCAAGTACTGTTGGATTCCATGATTTATTTTTGACATTCACATGTAATCCAAATTGGCCTGAAATCACAAGGGAATGTGCAAGGTATAACTTAAAGCCTAATGATCGTCCAGATATTATCTCAAGGGTGTTCAAGATTAAATTTGATGAACTCATGGTTGACATCACACGCAGACACATTCTTGGACGGGTCTTAGCATGTAAGTTTTAAATTTGGTATTTTTATTATTCCATACTTCTGTTTGGTATTTGCTGTAGACTAAAATTTTATTATTCCATACTTCTGCTTTGGTTAAGACATCTTTTCCTTTCTTCTAAAAGTAACCAGCACATCAATTTTGGGGCAATTTGTGTCTTATTTTTACTGTTTCCAACCAAATAACATTTCCAACCATACTGGTTTGTTTAACTTGCCAAAAAAATTATTCAGAATCCATATATGTCCATGGACTGCAATACATCACCATGTGCATAGCACAAATCTGAAGCTGTCTTGTTTATATATTTAAATTTTTCCATTTTTTCAATTTGAAGTCCATTATATGTTTACTGCAACAATAACAGTAACTATTTGAAACGTGCCTTTAGCATTAAATAAAGGTTGCAACAATTAATTGTCCCTACTAATACAGTTTTTTTTCATAACAGTTATATATACAATAGAGTTTCAAAAAAGAGGTCTTCCTCATGCCCACATTCTCCTATTCCTGCATCCTAAAAGTAAGTATCCAAACCCTTCGGATATTGACAAGATAATCTCATGTGAAATACCTGATCCTGAATCACATCCGACACTTTATAAATTGGCGAAGGAACACATGATACACGGGCCATGCGGTTTGTCACGGATGTCATCCCCTTGCATGAAAAATATGAAATGTTCAAAATTCTACCCAAAAAAGTTCAATGAGACTACAATTGTTGACAAAGACGGTTACCCTCAATATAGAAGGAGATCAGCTACATACACTGTAGTAAAAAATGGAATTTCACTTGATAACAGACATGTTGTGCCATATAACAGAAGGTTGTTGTTGAAGTACCAAGCCCACATAAATATGGAATGGTGCAACCAATGTTCTGCCATAAAGTACTTATTCAAGTATATTCACAAGGGGTATGACAGAATCACTGCATCTATTGTTCAATCAAAAGGAGGAAGTTCTTCATCCGGTGGGGTTATTGATGAAGTTCAACAATATGTTGATTGTCGTTACGTATCACCCAGCGAGGCATGTTGGAGAATTTTCTCCTTCAAGATTCATGCACGGAAACCAGCCGTCGAACGTATGTTTTACCACTTGATTGGAGAGAAAGCAGTTTTTTTTTTCCGACCATGCCACCATGGAAAATGTCATCGAAAAAGCAAGTGTTACTGAGACAATGTTTACGTCATGGTTGATTGCCAACGAAAGGTACGAAGAGGCAAGAACTCTCACGTATGGTCAATTTGTCTCAAAGTTTGTCTATGATAAGAAAATTCGATCTTGGAAACCACGTAAAAAAGGCTTCACAATTTGCCGACTTATTTGGGTTCCACCAACAACGGGGGAGTTATTCTATCTCAGAATGATGCTAACTGTTGTTAAAGGACCAACATCGTACGAGGACATTCGTAAGGTTGGTGGTACACAATACTTTTTGTTCCGAGACGCATGCTTTGCAATGGGATTTCTTGAAGACGACAAGGAATTCATAATGGCAATAAAGGAAGCAAGTGAATGGGGCTCGGGAGGATTTCTCAGGAAACTATTTGTCATTATGTTGTTGTCAGGTGCAGTCAATAGACCATGCCACGTTTGGAATCAAACTTGGACTTAGTTGTCGGACGGAATTTTTCATGAACAAAGAATTTTGTCATCAAACCCAGGTACAACTTTAGGAAGGTCAATGTGTTTGAATTTTTCTTTAATATTTTATTTTGGTTAAGCACCTACAAAGACATGCCTATATACAGAAACACACTACTGCTGCAGGTCTTGTATTAAATGATACAGAAATTCAAAATTTGACATTAGTTGAAGTAGAAAAAATCTTACAAAGTAATCGACGCACTCTGAAGGATTTCAAGCCAATTCCTTATCTGGGTACTTATGTTTTGGAACAACTTGGTAATCGATTGATTTACGACGAGCGCAATTATGATGTACCAGCACTGAAAGCAGAATTTGTGAATTTGTTTTCCTCACTAACTGGTACCTTATTCAGCTTGTGTTAACGATATAATAATTCAATTTCAGTAATTTCTATAATTTAACTGCTACCTTACTCACTAACTGGTACCTCAATTATAGTTATTCAATTTCAGCTTGGTAATCTTATTACCCGTTTGTTTTAATTTCAGTATCATTTATGCAGATATAGCAGTAACTATTATATTTCTCTTTGTTTTTGTTTAGATGAACAGAATGTCATATTTAATAAGATCATGACTGCTGTGGAGAAACAAAAAGGTGGAGTTTTTTTCCTCCATGGCCATGGCGGAACCGGAAAAAAAATTCATGTGGAGAACCCTTGCTAGCTGTTTGAGATCAAAGCATCAAATCATAATAACCGTTGCCTCAAGCGGTATTGCATCGCTCTTGCTTCCTGGTGGAAGAACAGCTCATTCCAAGTTCAAAATTCCTGTACCTACTTTGGAAAACTCTCTTTGCAATATTGAACCCAAAGATGATCTTGCAGAAATGCTAAGACAAACACAACTAATAATCTGGGATGAGGCTCCTATGTGTCACAAATACTGTTTTGAGGCTCTGGATAGGACACTTCGAGACATAATGGGTGAGCATCCTAACTCAAAGTCCATATTTGGTGGTAAAGTCATTATTTTTGGAGGTGATTTTAGGCAAATACTTCCGATTGTACCAAGAGGAACACGTTCTGATATCGTTCACAACGCATTAAATTCTTCATACATTTGGAATGAATGTCAAGTACTCACACTTACGAAAAATATGAGACTTCAAAGTGGAACAACACCAGCAGAATGTCTTGAAATTGAACATTTTTTAAGATGGTTGCTCAATATTGGTGAGGGAAAACTATCAGAGCCTAATGATGGCTACGCCGACATTGAAATTCCTGTTGATATCTTAATAACAGGTTTTGTTGATCCAATTAAGGCAATTGTTGAGAGTACATATCCAAGTTTTTTGGAAAACTTCCATTCATATGACTATCTAAAGAGTCGAGCGATTCTAGCGGCAACACTTGAAACAGTCGATCAAATTAATGATCATCTTCTTGATTTAATGCCAGGTGCAATATTTTTTTAGAAATTCCAGTCTAAATTAATTTAAATTATTGATGGTAGTTTAACTATTACCTTTAATGTTCATATTAGGTGACGCAAGAGACTACTACAGCTCTAACTCAGTTGACAGATCTGAAATACATGACATGGATGTTATAAATCTCCTGAGTCCAGAATTCCTTAGCACCCTAAGAACGTCCGGCATACCGGGACATCACATTAAATTGAAGATTGGAACTCCTATCATGCTAATGAGGAATCTTGATCAATCTGAAGGTTTGTGCAATGGCACACGTTTAATTGTGACAAAGATGGCAAACCATGTTCTTGAGGCAAAAATAATGGGGGGTAAAGGTCACGGAAATATTATATATATACCACGTATGGATATGTCCCCATCACAATCTCCATGGCCATTTAAGTTGAATCGAAGACAATTTCCAATAATTGTTAAATACGCTATGACCATCAACAAATCACAAGGTCAATCTCTTGATTGGGTGGGATTATATGTGCCTAGAGATGTTTTTAGTCATGGCCAAATTTATGTTGCAATTTCAAGGGTTACCTCAATGAAAGGAATCAAAATGTTGGTTCATGACGAAGAAAATAATGTGAAGCTATCAACAACAAATGTTGTGTACAAAGAGGTCTTCCATAATATTTGAAATGTTCCATTTGCTTGGTTATCATGAACTGAGGTAAATCAATTGTGCTACATTTTATAACTTCAATTTAGAAGTTTATAGTTTTCCAACATTCTAATTATTTTCCATATCTATTGTAACACTTATTTTGAGAAGGCGTAACGACATATTATCAACATTTGGGCAAGCGAAATTTTTTATGTTTTCTATTTTCTTCATGACCACTTAATATGTAATGCAGAAAATATAATTTGATATGCAACTGATATTATCATGAAGTTTTTGAGCTTGATATGCAGGATATAGATTTTTTTTTGAGCTTGATATGCATAAAATTAGTGTTTTGAGCTTGATATGCAGGATATAATTTGTTACTAATTTTTTGTTTTGTTACTAATGTTTGCAAATCAAATTCATACAATTCTTGCCATCTGGCCATCTTGATAAGAGTAAACTTATTGACAGAAACATAAATTTTTTAACAAAACACTAATTTTAATAGTCTTGTAATCAAAACGTTTAAGACTTAAATAGACAGTGGGTATTGTACTAATTTTAATAGTCTTCACATTTCTTGTAATCGAAACACTAATTTCAGAACAAAGTCAACAATCAGCTCCTAACATAAAACCATTATCCATTACAATGGATATTGTACTACAACTCCTAATGCAAACGTAACAACAAAAAGACTTAAATATAACAACCATACAACTACTAATAATTTGTTGACAGACAAATGTTGCTCAACGATTCAACAACGACACATACATCTTATGAGGAGGAAAAGATATTGAAAATCCTAGCTTATCCCCTTTACAGAGCTTCTTAGCATTGAAATATTCAAACCACCCTGCTGCAACAAATTTTTCTTTCCTGCTAATCCTGTTCTTCCTTTTTGTACAATGCACTTCCCCAAAGTAGCTAAAACCGGTGTCTTCGTCAATCAACTCTATTGTAGTTTGATTCCAGTATAGACATCGTTTGGAAACTTCTGTTGGGAAATGTTGTCAAGATTCAAAAAATATTCAAATTGTTAATAAATTGTCTAATTACAGTAAGAACATTAGATTTTGCCCTATCTTTGACAAAATTACCAAAACTTGCATTCGACGGACGTCGCCTGCACTAATTACTTTCTCCCAATAGTAATCATCATCTGAGTCAGCGTCATATTCTTTTTCAGAAGAACTACTGTGTCTATTGATGTCTCTATCATTCAAAGCATTCATCCTCCTGTCACGAATGTCAATCACTTCTTCTGTTGCGGTAGAACGAAGTTCTGGTTGCCTACATTTCAACAAAAATTAATAGTACACATTCGAACCATTAAACAAACACACTTGCAACCCTTTTAAACAAAATGATTCAGTTGTACAGGAAAAAATTTCTAAATTATTCAAGCCAATATAGGCAGCATGATTGTAACCACATACACCAGTTATTTCAAATGAATGCTATGAACAGGATTTTTAACCTCTCAAACCTTTGGGGTTTAACCTCTTCATTCAACCGACGACGTCGGACAGGCGCTTCTGGTTTTGACATTCTTTTTCCAGAACTGGCAGCCTCCTTTCCCTCCTTTTTGAATCACATTCAAACATAACATGATAGTCAAAGTACTACTTATTCATAAAATACACTTTTCAACATATTAGGAAAAACAGTTATAACCACTATATTCAAACTGCATATATGGCATCATGATTTATGATAAAAGATATTCAAATTAAAACAACTATTGTTAGTATTATTTTGCAAGTGACATTTTTTAAATACGAATACCCAATAACTTCACGAAAGGTAACAACCAATTTGAAGAGATACTGGAAATTTATGGTTACCTCTCTATGCCTTGACCAACAACTTCCCTGGTGAAGTAACGTCTGGATACAACATTTTGTGTTTGTGACATTTCTTTTGCAGGTAACACGACCTTCTTCCTGCAAAGTGACATTCCTTCAGTAACTTGTAACATGGGTTTAACATATCATGGAATATTTCTCCAACAATACAACAAGATACTTTAAAGTCAATAGACGTACTTAATACAAACTTATCAAGAATAGTCAATGACATGTAACGTTTGACAATTATATTTCTGAATATTAAAAATGTTTCTCATTTTTGTAGGAGTTATGAAATCTTTACCCTTTTCTACATTTTTGTTTGTCATTTCCAACAGACACAGGTTCTTTACAATGATTTGTACTGAATGACTTCTGATATTCAGAGCCTTAGGTTTCGTCTTTGACTGTTTCACATTACCGTCAAAATCCTCAGACCTAAATGTCAACATCATCATTTTTATCAGTTTAATATAACTTTGAATCCTCAGACACTAACACCATTGACATGAATAACAATAATCTAACATGCAACACATAAATCAACATACATATCACCTTTTAAGGCAACGATTCATTGTGGAACTTCCAGAAACATCTTCTGCCGCCTTAGAACACCCTGTTTGAGCGCGGTTTGCAGACTTCACGTTTCCACTCTCTACCGTCCCCTTCGCTTTCTGCATGCGATCACTGGGTATTCCTTTGTTTCCACCCTTCGCCTCTTCAATAAGCTCTTTCAATCTGGCATCAATAAATTCTTGATCAGGGTCGGATTCAGAAGACGATGCGCTTGAAACAAGGATCAGTCTCGAAGGGATTCGGCCGGTTAACAAGTACATGATTCCATGTGTTTCACTCTTTCTACCATCAACATCCTTTCCATTCATTGAAGCGTTTCTCCGATCCTCTTCCATAGCATTCTACTCTTTCTTTTTTTCCCAAATTTCTTTTATACTATCACTTACACACTCCTTTGAAGTTTTCACATTTAACTACAATATCTTTTCTTTCTATTCTTTCAACTATTTATTTAATGCTTTTTAAGTGATATTTTTTTTAAAACTTTTGTTTCCATCAGCCCAATCTCTGACCCAAAAACAAAACCCATTACATTTATTTCTGCAAATTGTATCAATAATAAATCATTTAATGGCTTCTAATTAAAATTATTACAAAAATTAATCTTTTAATGACTTCTAATTAAAATTGTCTTTTATATTCTTTTCTGCACATTTATATTTTCAACAATTTCTCAACTTTTCTACATATAATACAATCTTCTTATATCAATACAACTATTTTTACTTCAAACATTACTAATTCCTACATTTTTAATACATAATAACAATATAATAAACATATTAACAAACCATTACAAAAAAACCATCCTACCGCCCGGCCCGTGCGAACGCACGGGTCAGTTACTAGTTATGGCTAAAAAGGGGGAGAGTAGAGTATTTATCTTTGTTGTTGCTGTGATGTTCTAATGCTGGTTTGGTTGCTGCTGGTCCCTTGGCTTGAGGGGGAGTTTGAGTTTTGATTGTTGTGCAGCTGGTTTTCTACACAGTGGAGGCTTTCTTATTCAGAACTTCTTCCACAGTGGAGGCTTTCTCCACCCAGTGTCTCAAGAAGTACACACCATCAATGAGGGTGACTCTTCTGATACAGATGAAGAGTGGAAGTCCTATCTCAACGAGGACGGTTATATGTCTCAGGAAGAAACGCATACGCCATTTTTCTATCCTACGCAAAGTCCGAGATATATACCAAGATCAGATGTCAAGATGATGTACGGAAATTGTGATCCTCAAGGATGTCGTGCTCCGCCGAACTCATTAGAAGAAGACACTCTGATGAAAGACAACTTCGACTATGACTATTTTGATCCCCTGGATGACTTGCCAATCTGGAAGCCGTACCTAGAAGACTCGGGGCAAAAGAGTCAGCCTGCTGATGCATATCGGCCGAGCATCATTGAAAAGAATACCTACATCCCCATCAAGTCATGGGATTATTACTCAGGACATTCCCAAAATATCGAGCACAATGACGAATCTGCAAATATTGCAGGACATGAATTCATCAACTATGCTTTTCCTGAGGCCAACATCATTGAGAAAGATGACTCCTCCAGTCCCACAGAAGTATGGGACACCTTAGCACAGTCGAGTGGAAAGTACGACTTCTTGGTCAAGTACACTGCTCCTGAAAGCTCTCGTATCAGGCTCGAAGACATCCAGCCAACTGGATGGGGAGATCCACCTGAGAGTGAAAACACTGTGCAAGATACAACAGAAGAGTTCGTTTACGACAACTCTTCATGGGAGGAAGACTCCAACGATCCTGCTCCGCCAGAAATCAGCATCATTTCTGAGGACAAACTAAGAAAGAAGGTACCAGACTTTGTGATTCACCGAGGAGTTCGTCGCCAATGGGTTGTTGTCGATGTCCTGAAAGTCGTCCATAAGTCTAAGTAATTGCCATCTTTGTTTTAACCTTTCACCCTGCCCAGGTGAAACGAATGTTTTATAGGGCTCATTTTTCTGTAAATGTCCCTCTTCGCTTAGCCCAAAGCGACAGAGTTTTGTTTTATAGGTCTGTAGTTTCAAGAATCGACAAAATCATAAATAAATAATGTCATTCTGTAATTCTCGCCTTTAGTGTTGTTTTCACGTTTCATTTTTCAGAAAATGGTTATCCTTTAAACAACTCTGTTAGTTCTGTTGTTTGCTGCAATTTTGGTAAAACAATGTGTTGGTTCAAGATGTCGTGTCTGATGTCTTAACATGTGTTGCTAACGTTCTGCTTGTGGTGTGTTACTTAGGGTTGCATTTTTGTGCATGATGTCAAGACTGATGTCTTAACATCTGTTGACAGAACATTGTATTCAGTCTGTTATGGGCTGCGCATTTTAGTTATGTTTTGAGAGATTCTGTTTGAGAGATTGCAGGCGAAAATCTTGGAGAAGATCAGTTCTGATGCAATCATTTGTGGAGTATATATTGTTACTGTTTTAGGGCGAAAAGTTTTGAAGAAAAAATCAGTTTTAATTGTGAATCAAATATGAGATTTTCAAGGAGTCCAAGCCCAAGAATAAGTTTCTATTTAAAGCAGCCTCAACCCTACTTGAAAGAGACGAAGACAAGAGATTGTGTACTGAGTGTCAAGTATTAGGGTTTGTGTTCTCGTTTGTGTATTATGAGCCATTCATTCATCTATTTTGATGTTTGAATTGGACTGATTTACTTGAGTTGTATGTTGTCCACTCTAAGCTTTTAAGCACGAGTGTTTATTCTTGATTAAAGCTTTTAAGCAAGATCAAGGTGTGTCTTCTTACTTTGTTATTTTCTGTTTTCATCACTGTTGTGATTGAGGGGGGGTGAGAGGGTTCTCATATCTAAGAGTGTCTTAGGTAGAAGTGTCATTGGGTAGTGATTAAGTTAATAGATTGTCAACTTGTATGTTGATTGTAGAGTCTATGAATTAATACTACTGATAGTGAATTTCTTCCCTGGCTTGGTAGCCCCCAGACGTAGGTTGTTAGACCGAACAGGGTGAATAATTCTCTGTGTTTATTTTTTGCTTTTAAGTGCTGTTACTTTTATTGTCTTGTTCATTTAGTAGATATTGATGTTGTGACATCTCACTCGACATCACATATCTGATACTAGAATTTCAAACTCAAAATAACAAAAACAAGCATTTTTCAGAAAATACACTGCACACACTCTTGCATTTCCCTCTATCTCTTCTAAAAAACGAATCACCACGTCATGCAGATTGCTTGTTTTAAACCCAATTTAAACATATGATCCAATGCCTTCTGCCAACTTTGAATTCCCGGTATTTGAAGCTGAAGAAGAAGAGGACGTAGAAATTCCAGAAGAGATCTCACGATTACTCAGGCAAGAGGAAAGGTCTATTGAACCTCACAAAGAGCCGTTGGAAATGGTCAACTTGGGTTCAGAAGAAGAGAGGAAAGAAGTCAAAATTGGGGCACTGCTCAGTCCAATTGTCAAAGAAAGCTTGATAAGACTTCTCGAAGAATTTCCAGATATGTTTGCTTGGTCCTATCAGGACATGTCAGGGTTGGATACCAGCATCGTGGAACATCATCTACCGTTAAGATCAAAATGTCCGCCGGTGAAACAAAGGTTAAGAAGGACTCACCCGGATATGGCTATTAAAATCAAAGAGGAAGTGCAGAAACATATTGATGCGGGTTTCCTCGCCACCTCAGAATATCCTCAATGGTTGGCCAACATAGTGACAATTTCGAAAAAGGACGGAAAAGCCAGAATGTGTGTGGACTATAGGGATCTGAACAAAGCAAGTCCGAAGGATGACTTTCCCTTACCACACATAGACATGCTGGTTGACAGTACAGAAAAGTTCAAAGTCTTCTCCTTCATGGATGGATTCTCGGGCTATAATCAAATCAAAATGGCGCCGAAGGATATGGAGAAAACTTCATTCATCACCCATGGGGCACCTTTTGTTACAAGGTAATGCCGTTCGGTTTAAAGAACGTCGGGGCAACCTATCAAAGGGCCATGACTACTCTATTTCACGACATGATGCACAAAGAAATCGAAGTGTACGTCGATGATATGATTGCCAAATATGAAACAGAGGAGCAGCATGTGACCCACCTGTCAAAGTTATTCGAGCGTTTGAGAAAGTACAAACTCTGCTTGAATCCCAACAAATGCACATTCGGTGTCCGCTCAGGAAAACTCTTAGGGTTCATCGTCAGCTAGAAAGGGATTGAGGTTGATCCTGACTTGGTCAAGGCCATTCAAGAAATTCCTTCGCAAAAGACTAAAAAACAAGTCAGAGGATTCCTAGGACGTCTGAATTACATCTCAAGATTCATATCTCTTATGACCGCGACATACGCGTCGATCTTCAAACTACTCAAGAAGATACAATCATTTCTCACTGATTCCCGGGGCAAATGGACTCCGAATTATGATGGCCCATATATGGTCAAGAAAGCCTTCTCAGGCGGCGCCTTGAGGCTCGCAACCATGGATGGAGAGGAATTTTCCTACCCCACGAATGTTGACGTAGTCAAGAAATACTTTGCCTAAATAAATAAATAAAACATCTTGGTGGATTGAAAACCCGAAAGGGCGGTCCAGGCAAAAATTAGAGACATAAAAAAAATCATCCCGATGGATTGGAAATCTCAAAGTACAATCCAGGCAAAAGTTAGGGATTAATGGCAAGTAACTATGTCTGATTAGTTCAACTCCTCAGCAGTCATGCCATCCATCAGGAAAACTTCCAGTCAAGGTCATCTTCGACAGAAGCTCAGGATGTCCAGAATTCAAAGTTGGTAAAAGGATAACGGTCGTTATGTTTCAATGTAACCCATTTTCCCTTAAATTACCATTTTTTAAAACTTTGTAATGCTTTATGGGATCATGCGCTTGGCTGATTTCCATCCTATCAATAAAATTTGAGCCCTAGTGCTTTTGTTTACAATTCTCATTTGTTTTAGCTTTACAGAATGATATTTTTAACATGATTAACGATTCTTGAAATAAAACAAAAATTAATTTACATGTCAAAATTTTTCTGCTTTTAAACTAAAGATGGCAATTCTTTTGACTATTGAATATCGAAAGAACATCGACCGCTTCTCCGAAGGTGATTGAACCTCAAAGTGCAGAATCAAAGTACTCCTTCTAAACCAGTTCACCTGAATGAAGGATTAACTGTTTCAGATATGATTTTCCCATCTGATATCCCCGACAGAGTACGTATCTCTTAAGACCGATTGAATAACTCTTTCTCCCCACGGGGACCGTCTCTCCTAAGCAAGGCAGTATTGCTATCTTGGAACATCGATACTTTTTGCCCCCCGTCGTGGCCGAGTATCCAGTCGTGTTCATCTATTAGTTTATATGCTGCGTCAGTTTTGTCAGCATAAACATACTTACATCATGCATTATAGATTCACATTCACATTCATATTGCATCACTATCACTCTAGTCGGTCTTGTTCCCGAGTGATAAAATTCTTCTCAATCGAGTTATCAGTCCTTTCCTCGTTAGGAAATGCAGCGCCTAAGCAATTTCTCCCTAGTTTATTTCTGGATTGGAGCCGGTCCTCGACCACTTTGATAACTTGAACCTCTGAAAGGCAAGAAAACATTCAACAAATGTCACTCTTCACCCTTAAAGATGAAGTTCTCGCTTTCCCGGATTAAGGAAAATCCCCAGAGGAAGCCTTTTAACCAAAGACTCTCGGCAATACAACAGTTTCTCTTTGAAAATTTGCTATCAAATGAGGTCATAAGCACCTCCAAATTGGATTACATCACATGGCATTTCTCCAAAAAGATCTCGAAGAAATGTATGATGTAGTATCCCCAAGCAGAAAACAGCCTCTCAGGAGACTCGTTTTCCCCAGTAGAGTTAAAAAATGGCATCTCCAACAGAGAAGTTTGCACACCTCTACAACTCATACAAATGGGTACCCCCAGCAAGTTTGACATCAAATCTTTTTCCATCAAATGGCGTCTCCCCAGTAAATACTCGGTGAGAAGTTTGATGAAGACCGTTACACATAGCATCCCTTGTCAAGGAAGAAACTCGACAAGAAGAAACTGAGACCAATTCCATGGATGAAAAACCAGGATCGAGGGGAAGTTTATTTCAAAAGAAACTGAGACCAGTTCTGTGGCTAAAAACAAGGATCGAGGGGAAGTTTATATCAGAAACTGAGACTAGTTCCTTGGCCGAAGACCAGGATCTAGGGAAGCTTATATCAGAAACTAAGACCAGTTTCGTGGCTGAAGACCAGGTCGAGGGGAAGTTTATTTCAGAAACTGGGACCAGTTCCGTGGCTAAAGACCAAGATCGAGGGGAAGTTTATTTCAAAAACTGAGACCAGTTCGTTGGCTGAAGAACAGGATTGAGGGGGAAGTTTTACCCTTTTCTAAGTATCATTGATTAGCAAAAGAAGATGGATGGGCAAATTGCCATTCATAACCACCGTCGAAATTTCAGGTATTCCGATATTTAATCCTCTTGCACCAAGAAGATTAAATAGAGGCATCTGTCATACCCCAAATTTTGACCACCAAGATTTCCCATCACCACAATAGGGATGTGCCATCATGCCTCATCAATCTCCTCAAGGATTGTTGAGCATTCATTACAATCAAGAATTAGGGTTTTGAGCCCTCTCAGAGCACTTAGACAAAGGATCAATCAAGAATTGACATGATCTTCAACTTGTCTAAACCTCTCAAACACCCATGAAGGATCAAAAGGACTCCCACATCAAGAATTAAGCACAAGATTGCATCATTCCAAGTGGATCAAGCCTCAAGATCGCCAGTGTCACCAAATTAGAGTTTTGATCGACGAAGGCCTCCAGATGAAAATTTTCCTCTAGGCATGAGCCAATGCTTCAAAGAACAACCCAAGATACTCCAAGGGACCTCATGGACCCAATCATCAAGTCAATTTAGCCTCAGGGGATGCATTCATAAAAAACCAGGAATTAAGGTTTCTTAACCTAATTCACCCCTAAGTTGACTTTTGGAGCAAAGCATGAGCCAAGGCCTCAAGACATAATTTGGGGACATTAAATACACTACATTGATCCATTTTTAACAATGGATTGACCCAAGAAGCTTGGTTCATAAGTTTCAATTTCATCTGGACCACAATTAGGGTTTTAAAGGAAAAGTCAACTGTACCTTTGACTTTTGACCAAGACATGCTCCCAAACCTTGGGACATAATTCATTACACCCTATAACACCTATGGAATCTATCCATTAGGTTTAAATTAGGTCAAGAACTTGATTTCACAAAGAATCGCACCGTTTGGATTTCATCCGATAAAAAGTCAACTGTGCACAAAACCAAGTTTGACTTTTTGGATTTTTTCACAAATATGGTTCCCCTAAGTAAAAAATAATGTTAATATATGGTATTGATCATCATTCATTAAGAAAAATCAAGAAAAGTGAGGTTTCTTGCAAAAGGGGCAACCATAAGAAACCAAAACTTTTATAAGTTATGGAACAAAAGTGATTTTGGTACCAACTTCCAAGGATCATAACTTGAGATCTAAGCAGCAATTTTGGGTGATCCAAAGCCTGATTTGTAGGTCTTCCTACATTCTACAAAAGCTTCAACTACAAGAAACTCCAATTCTTCATGGATTTTAAGTTATGGAGTGATCAAAATGACAAAAATGAAGAAAATGACACTTTTTCAACACTTAGTGAAAATCTGCCTAAGTTATCAGCCTTGAACACCAATGTTCATGAGGATTTTTCAATTGGATTCAAATAGTTTCAAAACAAACTATTATACAGATGTATTGTATCATATGAGGGATTTTTAAAAAGCACAAGAGCCTCCCATAACTCAACCTGAGCAAGGAGATATGATCCCCTCAAAATCACCATTTCCAATTGTCTTTTACAAGGCAAAATTTGGTATTTTGCTCGATTTGGCAAATTTGGACAACTCCAAGCCTTGTCATCCATTTGGACACATCAGAGGATGAAATCAAAGGGGAATGATCTGATCCCCAAGCCTCCCAAGTCCAAGAATCTACATATAGCCATAACAAACCTAAAAAGGCTAAAAAGTGCCAAGACTCCAATTTTGTTTCAATGCATTCAATGGATGCATCAAGGTGGCATGAACTGAGGCAAACTTAACCGAAAGAGTCAAGCCTTATCTCTGAACCAAAAGACCATAGGCCTATTCTCTAATCTCAAGTCAATGGCTAGAGGAGACTTGAGATTCCATTTGATCACCATTGGCCACAGACCTGCTGCTGTTGCCACACATAATTGCTGCCAAAAAAAGCTTGACACACTATAAATAGAGCTCATTTGTGATCAATTTGAGTACACCAATGCACCCAAACTGATGCTTTCCTCAAAATCTTCCTTTCACTCCAATTTTGCCTTATAACTCAAGTCACTATCGGGTTTTGAGATTGAGATTGATTCCAACCAACCCAAACACACACACACACACCTCATAAACATCATGTATGAGTGATCCATAACACATAATCACATCTAGAACATCAAATTCATGAAATCACCAGCCAATTGCTCAAGTTCTTGACAGAGTTATAGTTGAGGTACTATAACCAGTTCCAGCTCATTTCAATCCACTCCAAGCCTTCAAACACATTCCTTGGCACCTAAGGAAGCTGTACAGATCATTGGAACCTAGCTGCAACACCTCCATCATTAAACTCGATCACCAGCCGCAAGAGGTGGGCCTGAACCCTTCAAACTCTATGATCCATGCATCATGAATGAATTTTTGAGTTACCATCTTGTTTATGCATGTATGTAGAGTAATAACCCTCAATCAATTGCCATGAATCCATCGTGTATAGAATTTCATTGTGTTCATGCTGAAATTAGGGTTCTTGAGGTTTTCTGTTGATTTCTTCCTCCATACTTAATATAAATGCAATTAAACTATATGGTTGTGATCCTTGTTCAAAAACGAACAAGATTGGTACTTGAATCGTGCAAAACCATTGAGAATCATGGAGAAAAGTGGAAAAACGTAAATCTGGAAAAACAGGGGACGCGGGCAAGTACCAAGTGTTCTTGGCGCCATAATTCAAAATTTTGAATTTTAGTTATTTTGTTTAATTGATTCAAAAATTAATTTCTCTCTGAATATTTGTGTTTTTGAATTAATTCTTTTTCTCAAAATTCACAAAAATGATTAAATATTTTATTTTACAAAAAAAATCCAATTTATATTATTTTTTTAATATAGTTAGAATTTTTGTAATTAATTTCATTTTATTTGTTTTTAAACATTTTTAAATGAAATTCCCACTTTGATCTTTCAAAACCAATTGAATTTAAAACGTTCATGTGATTAAACATGATTTTTCAAAATATTTTTCAAAGTGTACAACTTGTTTTTGAATATATTTGGTAATTTATATCATTTTTTTCATTTAATTTCCTTTGAAAATTAGGGTTTCCTCTCGATTTTAAAATTTCAAACATTTTTGGGACTCTAATAGAGTGTAAGACCCATTCCTTGTAAATAAAAACCTTTTTGGGCCTCAGTCATTGTATAAGTCCCACTGTGTTTTCAAAAACCTCGGCGCGATCGCCGTTCTCAAACAAAATTATCTGGGCCTCTCCCTGAGTTGTAAGCCCCATTTATTTTCTTTTTCAAACTTCTTTTGGGCCTCTAATAGAGTGTAAGACCCAACCCTCTTTTGTACATAAATAATTTGGGCCTCAATCATTATATAAGTCCCAACACAATTTTCAGATCAACGGTACAATTACTGTTTTTCATCTGGGCCTCTCCTTGAGTATAAGCCCCAACAATCTTTTCAAAACAACTTCCTTTTGATTTAGGTTCAAATTCATAGTTGTTATCAAAAATTTCTTTAATTTCTTGAACAACTAACCATACAACTGTTACAATGGAAGCTTGCTCGCCTGTAAGTTTTAGACAGCTTTCTTTTACATACTTGCACATATATATATTTGTTTGTGCTGGAAGCTTGCTCACCTGTAAGTCCTCCTACCCTCTTTTTACATACAATATATATTTCATCTGTACATATATACTTGTATATTATTAACTTAGAGTTTTCCCCGACAATTAGGTCTAGAATAGATAAAGCCAGTGGTCACTCTTTCAACAGTCAAAACTAGTTCCCCTTAGGAATTCCAGATACAGTCTTGCCTCCTCTTGGGCTTATACAATATGGAACAAAGAGAAAGGCATTATTCCCGGTGAAACTTTTCTCAGACGGTCACTATTAGAAAATTGTCAAAGAAATGCATTTCCCCCAGAGAGGATTAATTCCCTGTGAAACCTCTCTTGAATTTCTTCAAACCCTAGAACTGTTCACTAAAGAAAAGATTATTCTCGGTGAAAATTTTCTTGAACTTTTCTTAGGCTTGGATCCACAGGCTTCCTAAAAGCATCCCCACCTCCTCTTGGGCTTTGTACAAGGACCCTCCGGCTTCTTAGAAGTTCTCATTCCTTCTCTTGGGCTTAATACAAGGACCCTGAAGACCTCTTAAAGGTATAGGACATAACTTAGTCATCCTTTGTTAGAGCGGTCTTTCTAAAGAGTCAAAACCTCAGATCAATTTAGGGTTGATACTCATCCCTTAAAATACCAGCCTCCTCTTGGGCATCATACAAAGATAAACTCTTCCATACCAGTAGACTTGGACAGTCTAATCTCCTCTTGGATCTCAAAGACATTCTCAAGTTCCCTATAAACATAGGAGAAACCCTGGTCATTTAACCAATCTCCAGTAGAGTTAAAACCTCTGTAGGTTCAAAAACTCAAACTTTCTTCCAAATTTCCCCAGCTATGGTCAAATCACTACCAATGAACCTTTATCAAAACCTCAAGGTATCTGATACATCAACTCTTCTATAATCCTCAGCAAGAGTTGATTTCCCACTTAGGACCTGCCTCTGGATCTCAATAATCCTCAGTAGAAGCCATCCTCCTCTTAGGCTTTGTATAATGATTTTCCTCAGCAGAGTTAATCTCAGAAGCACTCTCTTGTTGATTCAACCACCTTTTTAAAAGCACTCTCTTGTTGAGTCATTCAGTTTCTTTTCAGCCTCAATCTTGGGCTTTGTACAAGACACCTAAAAACACTCTCTTGTTGAGTTATTCTCTTTCTTTTTCAGCCTCAATCTTAGGCTTTGTACAAGACACCTAAAAGCACTCTCTTGTTGAGTCATTCTCTTTCTAATCAGCCTCAATCTTGGGCTTTGTACAAGACACCATAAACACTCTCTTGTTGAGTCATTCTTTTTTTAGCCTCAATCTTGGGCTTTGTATCAGAAATATATAAACTTTATCCAGCAAGGTCAAAAACTTCATTACCTTCTCTTAAGCTCTGGAAAAATATATTCCTAGCGGAGTCAATTCCTCCCAGCCTTCTTTTAGGCTTTGGGAGTTAATCTCCTTAAGCAGAGTTAATTCTCTTTTCAGCCTCCTCTTAGGCTTTGTATAATGATTTTCCTAAGTAGAGTTAGCCTCAATCTTGGGCTTTGTACAAAACAGATCATACTCTCCAGCAGAGTCAATCCCATTTTAGCAGCAATCTTGGGCTTTGTATAAGACAGATAAAACCTCTCACTAGTAGAGTCAGTTTCCTTTTTAGCCTCAATCTTGGGCTTTGTACAAGACACCATATAAAATCTCCCTAAACACTCTCTTGTTGAGTCAGTCTCATTCTAGCCTCAATCTTGGGCTTTGTACAAGACAAATAAAATATTTCCCCGAAAAAGTCAACTTTTAGACTCCTCTTAGGCTTTGTATAATGATATCCCCAAAGAGTCATTCTCTTTTAGCCTCAATCTTGGGCTTTGTGCAAGACAGATAAACACTCTCTTGTTGAGTCAGTCTTTTCCAGCCTCCTCTTAGGCTTTGTATAAGGACTTCCCTAGTGGAGTCAATCAATCTCTTAGTTTCAACCTTGGGCTTTGATCAAGGCATACAAAAATCAACATCCCCTCAGAGGAAATCAAGAACTCTCTGTAGGAAAACATTTCTCTGTATATCACACATCAAAACAGAAAATCAAAACAAACCTTAATCCCAGATAACTGTTATAAGAGGCACACTTGTTGATTCAAATATCCAAGTTGTAGTCCATCTTGTAGTGCGAATTTTTGCGTGGTTGCGAAGCACTATCGCTTTGGGGGTACTAAAGTTAGATTCATTTTTTATCCTATTGAAGCTGATTAAGGAAGGGAAATAGATGTCTCCAATTAACCCTGCTTGCATACTGAGTTTAAACAGATGGCTGTTGGTTTACAGATGCTATTAAGATTGTGGGTCTCTCTTAGGTTATTTTGTTAAAATAGAGTGTCGGGACTATTTGTGAGGTTTTAAGTAATGTGTTTAGATTTGATGCTTTTGGGTTGATTTGGTGGAGATACTGGATTTTGGGTTTTTGATTAGTATGCTCGCTAAGATTTTTCAATCTTATGCCTACGTATTCCCGTTCAGGGAAATCAGAGCGATTGTAGTTCCTCCTATTCTATGGGAGGAAAAAGGTTGTTTTGGTGTCTTGCTCAAAGCCCAAGACATGAAGCTAAAGGTGGTTTGTATCTTGTTCAAAGCCCAAGATGTGAAGCTAAAAGGTTTAAGATTAGAGAGAATTTGTCATCTCTAAAGAAGAGTTGTTGATGTTTGTATGTTGTGAGCAAGGCACATCTTTGATGCTAAAAGGTTGATTGACTCAACCGGGGTTTTCCTTATACAAAGCCTAAGAGGAGGCTATTGACCCAACAAGAAAGTGCTTTTATATGTCTTATATGAAGCCCAAGACGGAGGCTAAAAGGTTTGTGACCCAACAAGAGGGTCTTTTATACTCAACAAGAGAGTGTTTTAGTGTCTCGTACGAAGCCTGAGATAGAAGCTACAAGGTTTGTGACCCAACAAAAGAGTCTTTTATACTCAACAAGAGACTGATTTATACCTTGTATGAAGCCCGAGATGGAGGCTAAAGGAGTGACTCAACAAGAGAGTCTGAAAAGGTGCGCTCCACTAGGGAGAATCATTGTATATCATATCATATCCATCTCGTTAGCATTTGCATTGCATCTTTAACATAGAAAAATGAAGCATAGCATCCCTCTTACCATCAAGGCATGTGATCAGGGGAAAGGTGGACCATCAAGGAATCATTCAAGGCACAAAAGGTCAGACAAGTTCACTCAAGGCAAGCCAAGAGGTCTTTCATGTCTCATACTATCTCAATTGATCATCCAAAACCTCAAGAAGGTGAGATTCAATAGGAGATTGAAGCACTACATCTTTCACTATGCAAGAGATCCAAAAAATGAAGGAAAACCCTCAAGAGAGATGGTTCATTGGTTCAAAATCACCCTCAAGTGGCATATCTCATCATCCTTTAATAGGATACACAACATACTCTGAGGAATTTGAAATTGAAGACTGCACATTTTTCTCCTAGGAGGTGGGTACCAAAACTAGGGTTTCCAATTAAATCAAGTCATCTTTGATTTTTTTGACAAAACTTGATGTCATGGTATTCTACATGTCCTTAAGTGTATGTGTGTGGAAAATTGCCTCTCAATTGGTTTTAGAAGTGGTTCAATTGGAAGAAAGATAAAAAATTTGGAAAATTGGGGCTAAGACAAATAATCAGGGAAAAAAGTCAACTTTTGACTTTTTGAGGCCAAATTCATGAAATTCATGTTATATGTGACCAATGTACAAAATTTGATCAAGAAACTCCAAAAGGATCATGAAAAATCAAAATTTGAAGAGTTGCCATTTTTGGAAGAAATAGGGTTTCCAAAAATAGTAATTTTTGGCCATTTTGCATCAGACTTTGAACCAAGGCCATTCAAAATTGAAGCATCAAATGAAAATTCCACTCGGCCACAACAAAAGATCTTGTTTTAAGCTTCAAATCCATGTGTAGAACATTTCCATTGGATAAGAATTGAGAGAGTTATGGATGATCAAAGTTGAGGAAAACTTGGGCAAGAATGCAAGTCAGCTTGGGCAAATTTCAGGTCACGCGCAGTCATTTTTACAAACATGTGGTAGACCAAATGTTTTGATCAATTACTCATGGTTAGAAGCCTCAAATGAAAAATCTTTTAACATGAAAATTGTTCCTCTATGTGAGATCTTCAAAATTGATGTTCATGATTTTTTCATTTGATCAAAGGATAAGAAGTTATGATGGCTCAAAGTATGGTCAATGCAACTGAAAATTTGACTAAGTCGCAACCAAGTCATGCCATACATGCGTGCATCATGCAGCATTTCAAGCCAGTTTTGAGTTCCTATGTTTGAAGCACATTTCCAATATGTTGCAAGTCTCATTTTCACTTCTTTTCAACATCAAAGTTGTTGTATCATGTACACACTTTGTAATGATACCAGAATCATCCATTTCCATGGCCTGAAGAGAGAGATATCCATGCGTAAACATCACCATTACCAACTGATTTCATCATGCTTCACATCAGAATTTGTAGTTTGGTTCACACACACCACAAACACTTCATCACATCAGTTTTCCTCTTTCAACCAAGCACATATCACCTACACCATGCACACTAGCACGTGCCATACATGAGAGTGGAAAGAACAACTTGCTGAACAAGTTTTGTGCTACAACCAGCCGTGCCATTTCACTTCCTCCGAGTACAGATCACAGGGGCAAATGGACTCCTAATTATGAAGGTCCATTCGTGGTTAAAAAGGTTTTCTTAGGTGGAGCCTTATTGCTGACAACCATGGATGGTGAAGACTTTTCATTCCCTGTTAATTCAGATGCAGTTAAAAAATACTTCATATAAATAGACCCGCTGGATAAAAAAAAAAAGAAGGAAAAAAATCCAGGCAAAAAAGGGCATCCCGGCGAACCAAAAACAGAATAAAGGTTCGGGCAAAAATTAGGGATATACTTGAAAAAATTGTACACCCGGTAAGTTGAAAACCCGAAAGGGCAACTTAGGCAAAAGTGGGTATCCCGGTGGATTGAAAACCTGAAAAGGCGATCCGCGCAAAAGAGGGATTTAAGGAAATGACTGCAGTCTGAATTAATCTGTACGTTCTCTACTCTTCAGCAAACTAGCAAAGTTTCTGAAGGAGGAATTGTCCGACCATGAGCTTCCGAAAGCGAAGATAATCAAGAGAGTTGGAATACATACTGGCTATAACAGAATTAGATATCAGTTGGAATCCAATTTCCGCATTATCATTAGGATAGGTTTCTTTTCTTAATTTTATGGCAATCAACTCTTTTAGGGGTTTGCTTCCGATTGTAAATTCGCTGATTTTGGCATTTCTCAATAAAATTGAATATTCAGTCACAAGCTTTTATTTTCATTTTACTGTTTTGTTTGCAAAAACGTCTGATTTTGATAATAAAACATTGCTTTGAAAATATCTTGGCCTTGCAAAAACATGCACTAAAAAGACAATTAAAATTACTTTGCTTGTTGGGCAACCTTGGATGGTGGACTCAAGAAACCACGCAATATCCTGGGGCACGTGCATATATTTTTTCTGTTGCAGGTAATGAGTACGATTGATCCAAGCAGTATGATCGTTATCTCTCAGCACAATCAACAGCTATTTGCTATGACTTGATACTGTTGTATCTTATTAAGTCGATTCTTCCATTTAAGTTTTCCCATCGGGTGTTGTGACGACAACGGTTGTCGAAGATTGAATTCTTCTATGTTGATAACGGTTATTAATGCAGTGAGCACTCCATGTCCATAACGAGTGCAAATCCTCTGGTACCTCGCCAACGATGTGAAGGGTAGTTCAGAACAGGGTGTTCGTCTAAGAGTTTGAAAACGCTTGGTTTTCTATAAAATCCTCTTAAGAGACGAAGCTTCTCGCAGTAACATCCCCTGTGGAGTCTATTCTTAGCGAGATTTACCCGCAAGTGGTAATGTCAGCAAGGTATATTTCCCGCAGGTTTCAGCATGTGAAATTTGTCAAAGAATAACCCCCAACGGAGTTGTTGACCTTCCCGAGCATGGGGCATTTTGAATTTTCCCAGCAAAAGATGTTCCCGATCTGTTGTCCCCAGTAGAGTTTGAGGACGTTTGGTCTTATGTAAAATCCTCTCAAAAGGCATTCCCCAGCAAGGTCTAAATAGATAGATGGACCCGCTTCTTCAGCAAAGTGTCAGCATATGATATTACCCAGCCGGTGGTGTAATTCTCAGTATTGCTCATTTATAGCTCAAAGTCCAATTTATTTTTGGCATACATACAGTTCTTCGTATTATTCCAGCAGGTGGGATAGTATTGCAGATGGTCGTTCCAGCAGGTGGGGTGATCATTATATACAGTCGGGCATGTTATTCCAGCTGGTGGGATAATATTGCAGATGGTTATTCCAGTAGGTGGGATAATATTGCAGATGGTTGTTCCAGCAGGTGGGGTAATCATTAGATACAGTTTGTTCATGTTATTCCAGCAGGTGGGATAATATTGCAGATGGTTGTTCCAGTAGGTGGGGTGATCATTTAGCAAAGCTTCCAAAGCCGGTTTGGTAAGCACTAAAGTCCAACGACAGATTGGCAGAAATCCAACACGAATTGGTAAAAGTCCAACGACAGTTTGGCAAAGCTGCAAAAAGTCCATCTAAAGATGGCAATTTTGAGATTCCAAAGCTGGTTTGGTAATCGTAAAAGTCCAATGACAGATTGGCAGAAATCCAACACGAATTGGTGAAAGTCCAACGACAGATTGGCAGAAATCCAACACGAATTTGTAAAAGTCCATTGTTCAGATTGGTAGAGCAGCTAAAGTCCATCGACAGTATGGCAAGCCAGTAGTCGCCTGGCGTCGTTCAAGAAGACCTTGTTGAAAGTCCATTGACAGTATGGCAAGCCAGTAGTCGCCTGGCGTCATTCAAAAAGACATTGTTGAAAGTCCATCGACAGTATGGCAAGCTAGTAGTCGCCTGGAGTCGTTCAAAAAGACATTGTTGAAAGTCCATCGACGGTATGGCAAGCCAGTAGTTGTCTGGCGTCGTTCAAAAGACAGATCTCTCCGACAACGTTTCATTGAAGATTCAATCCAACGGTCTCGTTGGGTTTATATCCCTTTTGTTCTTCATCATCCAGAGCAAATTTTTTGTTATATTTGGTATTCAATCACTATATACCTTGAACGTCTGAAAGCAATCGCTTTCAGGCATTCAGGTCTACAGCGTTTGAATAGGGGCAGCTGTAATACCCCAAAATTTGCTCTCCCTTTTGGCATCCTAGCATAACATTATCATATATCATATCATATCCATCTCATTAGCATTTGCATTGCATCTTTAACATAGAAAAATGAAGCATAGCATCCCTCTTACCATCAAGGCATGTGATCAGGGGAAAGGTGGACCATCAAGGAATCATTCAAGGCACAAAAGGTCAGACAAGTTCACTCAAGGCAAGCCAAGATGTCTTTCATGTCTCATACTATCTCAATTGATCATCCAAAACCTCAAGAAGGTGAGATTCAATAGGAGATTGAAGCACTACATCTTTCACTATGCAAGAGATCCAAAAAATGAAGGAAAACCCTCAAGAGAGATGGTTCATTGGTTCAAAATCACCCTCAAGTGGCATATCTCATCATCCTTTAATAGGATACACTACATACTCTGAGGAATTTGAAATTGAAGACTGCACATTTTTCTCCTAGGAGGTGGGTACCAAAACTAGGGTTTCCAATTAAATCAGGTCATCTTTGATTTTTTCGACAAAACTTGATGTCATGGTATTCTACATGTCCTTAAGTGTATGTGTGTGGAAAATTGCCTCTCAATTGGTTTTAGATGTGGTTCAATTGGAAGAAAGATCAAAAATCAGGAAAATTGGGGCTAAGTCAAATAATCAGGGAAAAAAGTCAACTCTTGACTTTTTGAGGCCAAATTCATGAAATTCATGTTATATGTGACCAATGTACAAAATTTTATCAAGAAACTCCAAAAGGATCATGAAAAATAAAAAATTTGAAGAGTTTCCATTTTTGGAAGAAATAGGGTTTCCAAAATTAGTAATTTTTGGCCATTTTGCATCAGACTTTGAACCAAGGCCATTCAAAATTGAAGCATCAAATGAAGATTCCACTCGGCCACAACAAAAGATCTTGTTTTAAGCTTCAAATCCATGTGTAGAACATTTCCATTGGATAAGAATTGAGAGAGTTATGGATGATCAAAGTTGAGGAAATCTTGGGCAAGAATGCAAGTCAGCTTGGGCAAATTTCAGGTCACGCGCAGTCATTTTCACAAACATGTGGTGGACCAAATGTTTTGATCAATTACTCATGGTTAGAGGCCTCAAATGAAAAATCTTTCAACATGAAAAATGTTCCTCTATGTGAGATCTTCAAAATTGGTGTTCATGATTTTTTCATTTGATCAAAGGATAAGAAGTTATGATGGCTCAAAGTATGGTCAATGCAACTGAAAATTTGACTAAGTCGCAACCAAGTCATGCCACACATGCGCGCATTATGCAGCATTTCAAGCCAGTTTTGAGTTCCTATGTTTGAAGTACATTTCCAATATGTTGCAAGTCTCATTTTCACTTCTTTTCAACATCAAAGTTGTTGTATCATGTACACATTTTGTAATGATACCAGAATCATCCATTTCCATGGCCTGAAGAGAGAGATATCCATGTGTAAACATCACCATTACCAACTGATTTCATCATGCTTCACATCAGAATTTGTAGTTTGGTTCACACACACCACAAACACTTCATCACATCAGTTTTCCTCTTTCAACCAAGCACATATCACCTACACCATGCACACTAGCTCGTGCCATACATGAGAGTGGAAAGAACAACTTGCTGAACAAGTTTTGTGCTACAACCAGCCGTGCCATTTCACTTCCTCCGAGTACAGATCACAGGGGCAAATGGACTCCTAATTATGAAGGTCCATTCGTGGTTAAAAAGGTTTTCTCAGGTGGAGCCTTATTGCTGACAACCATGGATGGTGAAGACTTTTCATTCCCTGTTAATTCAGATGCAGTTAAAAAATACTTCATATAAATAGACCCGCTGGATAAAAAAAAAAAAAAGGAAAAAAATCCAGGCAAAAAAGGGCATCCCGGCGAACCAAAAACAGAATAAAGGTTCGGGCAAAAATTAGGGATATAATTGAAAAAATTGTACACCCGGTAAGTTGAAAACCCGAAAGGGCAACTTAGGCAAAAGTGGGTATCCCGGTGGATTGAAAACCTGAAAAGGCGATCCACGCAAAAGAGGGATTTAAGTGAATGACTGCAGTCTGAATTAATCTGTACGTTCTCTACTCTTCAGCAAACTAGCAAAGTTTCCGAAGGAGGAATTGTCCGACCACGAGCTTCCGAAAGCGAAGATAATCAAGAGAGTTGGAATACATACTGGCTATAACAGAATTAGATATCAGTTGGAATCCAATTTCCGCATTATCATTAGGATAGGTTTCTTTTCTTAATTTTATGGCAATCAACTCTTTCAGGGGTTTGCTTCCGATTGTAAATTCGCTGATTTTGGCATTTCTCAATAAAATTGAATATTCAGTCACAAGCTTTTATTTTCATTTTACTGTTTTGTTTGCAAAAACGTCCGATTTTGATAATAAAACATTGCTTTGAAAATATCTTGGCCTTGCAAAAACATGCACTAAAAAGACAATTAAAATTACTTTGCTTGTTGGGCAACCTTGGATGGTGGACTCAAGAGACCACGCAATATCCTGGGGCACGTGCATATATTTTTTCTGTTGCAGGTAATGAGTACGATTGATCCAAGCAGCATGATCGTTATCTCTCAGCACAATCAACAGCTATTTGCTATGACTTGATACTGTTGTATCTTATTAAGTCGATTCTTCCATTTAAGTTTTCCCACCGGGTGTTGTGACGACAACGGTTGTCGAAGATTGAATTCTTCTATGTTGATAACGGTTATTAATGCAGTGAGCACTCCATGTCCATAACGAGTGCAAATCCTCTGGTACCTCGCCGACGATGTGAAGGGTAGTTCAGAACAGGGTGTTCGTCTAAGAGTTTGAAAACACTTGGTTTTCTATAAAATCCTCTTAAGAGACGAAGCTTCTCGCAGTAACATCCCCTGTGGAGTCTATTCTTAGCGAGATTTACCCGCAAGTGGTAATGTCAGCAAGGTATATTTCCCACAGGTTTCAGCATGTGAAATTTGTCAAAGAATAACCCCCAACGGAGTTGTTGACCTTCCCGAGCATGGGGCATTTTGAATTTCCCCAGCAAAAGATGTTCCCGATCTGTTGTCCCCAGTAGAGTTTGAGGACGTTTGGTCTTCTGTAAAATCCTCTCAAAAGGCATTCCCCAGCAAGGTCTAAATAGATAGATGGACCCGCTTCTTCAGCAAAGTGTCAGCATATGATATTACCCAGCCGGTGGTGTAATTCTCAGTATTGCTCATTTATAGCTCAAAGTCCAATTTATTTTTGGCATACATACAGTTGTTCGTATTATTCCAGCAGGTGGGATAGTATTGCAGATGGTCGTTCCAGCAGGTGGGGTGATCATTATATACAGTCGGGCATGTTATTCCAGCTGGTGGGATAATATTGCAGATGGTTATTCCAGCAGGTGGGATAATATTGCAGATGGTTGTTCCAGCAGGTGGGGTAATCATTATATACAGTTTGTTCATGTTATTCCAGCAGGTGGGATAATATTGCAGATGGTTGTTCCAGCAGGTGGGGTGATGATTTAGCAAAGCTTCCAAAGCCGGTTTGGTAAGCACTAAAGTCCAACGACAGATTGGCAGAAATCCAACACGAATTGGTAAAAGTCCAACGACAGTTTGGCAAAGCTGGAAAAAGTCCATCTAAAGATGGCAATTTTGAGATTCCAAAGCTGGTTTGGTAATCGTAAAAGTCCAATGACAGATTGGCAGAAATCCAACACGAATTGGTGAAAGTCCAACGACAGATTGGCAGAAATCCAACACGAATTGGTAAAAGTCCATTGTTCAGATTGGCAGAGCAGCTAAAGTCCATCGACAGTATGGCAAGCCAGTAGTCGCCTGGCGTCGTTCAAGAAGACCTTGTTGAAAGTCCATTGATAGTATGGCAAGCCAGTAGTCGCCTGGCGTCGTTCAAAAAGACATTGTTGAAAGTCCATCGACAGTATGGCAAGCCAGTAGTCGCCTGGCGTCGTTCAAAAAGACATTGTTGAAAGTCCATCGACGGTATGGCAAGCCAGTAGTTGTCTGGCGTCGTTCAAAAGACAGATCTCTCCGACAACGTTTCATTGAAGATTCAATCCAACGGTCTCGTTGGGTTTATATCCCTTTTGTTCTTCATCATCCAGAGCAAATTTGTTGTTATATTTGGTATTCAATCACTATATACCTTGAACGTCTGAAAGCAATCGCTTTCAGGCATTCAGGTCTACAACGTTTGAATAGGGGCAACTGTAATACCCCAAAATTTGCTCTCCCTTTTGGCATCCTAGCATAGCATTATCATATATCATATCATATCCATCTCATTAGCATTTGCATTGCATCTTTAACATAGAAAAATGAAGCATAGCATCCCTCTTACCATCAAGGCATGTGATCAGGGGAAAGGTGGACCATCAAGGAATCATTCAAGGCACAAAAGGTCAGACAAGTTCACTCAAGGCAAGCCAAGATGTCTTTCATGTCTCATACTATCTCAATTGATCATCCAAAACCTCAAGAAGGTGAGATTCAATAGGAGCTTGAAGCACTACATCTTTCACTATGCAAGAGATCCAAAAAATGAAGGAAAACCCTCAAGAGAGATGGTTCATTGGTTCAAAATCACCCTCAAGTGGCATATCTCATCATCCTTTAATAGGATACACAACATACTCTGAGGAATTTGAAATTGAAGACTGCACATTTTTCTCCTAGGAGGTGGGTACCAAAACTAGGGTTTCCAATTAAATCAGGTCATCTTTGATTTTTTCGACAAAACTTGATTTCATGGTATTCTACATGTCCTTAAGTGTATGTGTGTGGAAAATTGCCTCTCAATTGGTTTTAGATGTGGTTCAATTGGAAGAAAGATAAAAAATCAGGAAAATTGGGGCTAAGTCAAATAATCAGGGAAAAAAGTCAACTCTTGACTTTTTGAGGCCAAATTCATGAAATTCATGTTATATGTGACCAATGTACAAAATTTTATCAAGAAACTCCAAAAGGATCATGAAAAATAAAAAATTTGAAGAGTTTCCATTTTTGGAAGAAATAGGGTTTCCAAAAATAGTAATTTTTGGCCATTTTGCATCAGACTTTGAACCAAGGCCATTCAAAATTGAAGCATCAAATGAAAATTCCACTCGGCCACAACAAAAGATCTTGTTTTAAGCTTCAAATCCATGTGTAGAACATTTCCATTGGATAAGAATTGAGAGAGTTATGGATGATCAAAGTTGAGGAAAACTTGGGCAAGAATGCAAGTCAGCTTGGGCAAATTTCAGGTCACGCGCAGTCATTTTCACAAACATGTGGTGGACCAAATGTTTTGATCAATTACTCATGGTTAGAGGCCTCAAATGAAAAATCTTTCAACATGAAAAATGTTCCTCTATGTGAGATCTTCAAAATTGGTGTTCATGATTTTTTCATTTGATCAAAGGATAAGAAGTTATGATGGCTCAAAGTATGGTCAATGCAACTGAAAATTTGACTAAGTCGCAACCAAGTCATGCCACACATGCGCGCATTATGCAGCATTTCAAGCCAGTTTTGAGTTCCTATGTTTGAAGCACATTTCCAATATGTTGCAAGTCTCATTTTCACTTCTTTTCAACATCAAAGTTGTTGTATCATGTACACACTTTGTAATGATACCAGAATCATCCATTTCCATGGCCTGAAGAGAGAGATATCCATGCGTAAACATCACCATTACCAACTGATTTCATCATGCTTCACATCATAATTTGTAGTTTGGTTCACACACACCACAAACACTTCATCACATCAGTTTTCCTCTTTCAACCAAGCACATATCACCTACACCGTGCACACTAGCATGTGCCATACATGAGAATGGAAAGAACAACTTGTTGAACAAGTTTTGTGCTACAACCAGCCGTGCCATTTCACTTTCTCTTCATCTCCACCATAACTCACCATGGTTAGAGCTCACTATAAATCAAAGCTTCACTCACATTTCTCATGGGAACACTCATTTTTTTACACTTTCACTCAGAATCTCTCTTCTTCTCTCTCAATCTCTCACCATTGCAACTGATTTTCGAGCTTCACTTTGTTCATTTTCTCATTTTCACATCAGAATCTCTCTTCTTTCTCTCTCAAGTTATCAACATAGCAACTGATTTTGGAAGTTTGATTTCAAATTCTATCCACTGAATCATCATCAATTACTTCATCTAAGCCTTTATTTGGCCAAGAGTAGCTCAAAGAGGAAGCAGAATCTCTGGTTTTCTGAAGAATATCTCAAGGTCACAAATCTTAAGGTACGAATTTCCACCATTATAGACATGCTTTGAAGATGTTTTCAGGTTCTTGAAGCTTCTTATAAGCTCAAGAACTTGTCTGGCTAGTTGATAGGCCTTTAGAGGCATAGTTGAAAAGTTAGGGCAAAACTTCCTCTGCTTGATTCTCTTATTTCGTGAATCTTTTGTTCATTTTATCACTGGATCTGTACTCCTCATCACTTCAGCTTTCCAATGATGTATGTTTTATGCATTTGTGCTTGCCTCCAAATTATTGTCACCGGAGGTTGGCCGGAGAAGATGACCGGAGGTCATCTCCGGCCGGTGGTCTGAGTTGCTAGGGTTTTAATCTTGTTTTAAGTCGTGATCGTCTGATTTGTTTAATCCAAGGGTGGAGAAGCTGCCAGCTCATTAAAATAGGCGTGCATGTCACGTGTTCTTTTCTGATTTCATTTAAACAAAATGTGGTGCAGTGCATGGTATGTAGTGTGTGCCTTCATGTGCATGCGTTGGATTGGTCTACTTTGACTATTGTGTGGACTTGACTTGATCCAAGGGTGATAATTGCTTGACTTTTGTTTGACTGAGTGTGCACCATTGTTGGTATGGATTACGCAGATATGGACTGGACTAAATTGCTATTTGCACCGTGTGTTTCAAAGCCCAAACCTTTTTGAACTGATAATTTGCTATGCATGCACCCCTAATTGTTTCAATTTCATTTTATTTTCTCCATTTTATACACGTTTCCTATTTAATTTTTAAAAATACAAAACAACATCATAAAATTCTATAAAAATTTATGAGTGTTATCAAGACATTTAGGAAATTTTTGATATTTTTATTTCATGATTTTATGACATTTTTACCCCTGTTACGTAATTTTCTTTGAATTTCCATTTGTATGCATTCCAAATGTGATACATGAAATTGTGGAATTTTGTTCTAGCTCATTACAAATTGTTTTGACTTGATTCTTTTTGCATTGATTCACTAATACATTGAAGCATTTTAGGTGATTTTTGTTTGATGTTTTAAGTCATTTTATGACATGTTTTGATGCTTGTCTTTGCACTACTTTGCATGATGTTTCAACTTGACCTAATGGCATTATTTGAAGTCATTTTGCTTTGAATTTTGACATTCTATTTTGATGTATGATTCACTTCTGACTTAGGCATTCCAATACCATGCTTGTATAATTTTCATAATTCCATTTGATTTTTATTTGATGCAATACATTTGAAGCATAATAACATGTCATATCATTCTAATTTTAGTGCATGCTTACATGAATTCTCTTGTGCATATTTGTATGATCATTTGCATATTTTATGAGCCATTCCCATGATGTTATAGGTCTTTGGTACACATTATAGGTCATCTTTACATGTTCATTTCCATTTGAACTTTGTGCATCCTAAACATGTATTGTTTGCATTTTCTTTTTGAACTTTCATTTCACTTCTTCTTAAATTACTTCTTGAATGTCTTGATGTTGATTCATGGATACTTTTGAGATGTTTATAAACCTTTTTTTCATTTAGTTTCAATTCTGATCCTTAGATTACATGTTCCATTTATGCATGTCCCTTTCCTTTCTTTTCATCTTTCATCTTCCTTTCTTATGAAGACATGTTTGAATGCTATGGATGATGATTGTTGCTTATTCATTTGAACTTGCATGATGATGATCACTTGTTGTCCATATGGTTCACATTCTGGTTGTGATCTTAAGATTTGATTTTTCATCTCTTTCTTTTGAACTTTAATGTGTATTAAGTACTTTTTTACTTCTTATGCATGTTTCCATGTTTACTAACCATGTAGGGGCTTTGGTAAGTTGAAATCGAGTGTGGATAAGGAATCCACATTCAAACTTATCTCCTCTCATCTTTTACAATTCAATATTGTATTTTGTTAAGCACTTATGTGCTTACTTTGATTAACTCATTACTTTCCCTTTTGAGTTACAATTCATCTTCTACTTTAGAAGTGAATTGTTTAATTCATTCCTTCTTTAGACTTTAGGTTTTGCAACCTCACAAACCATTAGGATCACTCCCTTAACTAATCAATTAGGATTGAGTCTTAGATCACATAGATTTTTACCTTTCTCCTCTTTTGAGTCTCTCTTTCTCATCTTATAACAAATGGTAGAAGATACTTAATAAAGGTAGGCATTTATTGCATTTAGGCCTTTCATATAAAGAAGAGATTATAAAGGGGTATTCTCTTGTAATCTTAGAATGTGTAGCATATAGCCCATCTTGGGTCAATGTGTTAAACATTTGATCTTGTATGACGGATTTAAATTCAATACTTGTTGAAGGTACAAATAATAAAACACTTCTTCATTTCATAACCAACAAAAACACTTAATAAATACAAGTATGCCAGTGTGTTTGAACCTTAACAATTGGAACTAAGTGTGGGGGTCTTCTTCACCCTTAGTGTGCTTTCTTACCCATTCCATCTTTGAATGTGAGAATGTACACATTCCAATGACTAAGATTTAGATACACTATCATATGCAAACAAATGGAAAAAACTCTTAAAAGACAAAAACAAACAATAACGTCTTTCCTTCGGGAATTATTTCCTCATCTCCTTCACTCCTTCCTTAAGGATGCGTCATTTCCTTTATACCGCAAACAGGTAACGCCTAAGTCTCCCTACAGCGAGCTGCAACGCCTAAACTGCTAGGACGCGAACGTTGACGTATTCCACTAAAACACACAAACAATCCATCCCTAGTTAGGGGAACTACGTCGCTCTGATTCTCATGCTCCCGATGAGATACGTAGGCAGTGGGGTAGGGCCCATTCGAGCACTTCTTTTATTTTCCCTACATTTGTTTCTATTTCTCTTTCCATTCCTTTTCCAGTTCCTTTTCCAGTATTCTTTCCTTACACCCTTTGATCGAGCAAGCAAGCGTGGATCCCATCGGGTACGATGGACGCGTGGGGGTGCTAATACCTTCCTCTCGCGTAACCGACTCCCGAATCCAATTCTCTTGGTCGCAAGACCATGTTCTTTCCTTCCTTTCAGGTTTATGCGGTGTTTCCTTTCCCTTTATTGGGATAAATACACATTGCTGGCGACTCTGTTCCGTGCCACTTTCGCGTTTGTACTATGTTGAAAATCCCGGGAGCGACAGCTGGCGACTCTGCTGGGGACAGGTTGACCTATTACTGGTCCATCCTAAGCGAGTCAATCCTAGCGCTTGTTTGCTTTTCTTTCATTGGGTGTTTACTGTTATCTTGTATTTGCTGTTTACTGTACTTTATTACTTGTACCATATTTACAGCATGTTAGCATTTACATTTCATATATTATACTGTGTTACACTGTTCTGTCTGTTTGGCGGGATGGGGATTTCTGAGGGATGAGCTCAGTGGAGAGTAGTGGGACCTACATGCCATCTGTGTACGTTGGGTAATCACGAAATTCACAGCTAGACGAGGCTATCTTGGGACCCATCATGGCGTACGCATCTTGTGTATTCCATGATGTCGATCTAGAGAGTTGTCGACTCTAGTGACCGATCATGAGGACCTTAGTGGAAACATCTCTCTTTAGTGGTGACAGTGGCAGACCACATTCTGTGGCAAACCCACTCGCGCCCGAGGGCCCACTTTGGAACTTTCATAGGATGACCTTTATTTTCTAAGGTGAGTCAGTGGACGACCTCTTTGATTGGCATAACATTGTATCCTACGGGCTGAATGTGTTATCGCTTCTCAAACCTCCGAAGCTGACAAGCCTTGTTTTCTAGGAACCACATGTGAGTATGGGTGGGATGTTTACAGGTTTGTAGGCAACCCAGCCTCCTACATACCTTACTTGTGATTCTATTATTGTTACAGATAGTGTATCCTATGACAGTGGTTTGAGTATTCATCTCAGATATATTGCCAGATTCAGTTTAGAGACACAGTGCACACAGTTCAACACAGACACAGACACCTGGATACCTGATCACGTGTCTTTTGCATTTGCATACTCATATCATAACAGGTTATGTTTGTCATTTTCAGGTACCTACCATATTGTCTGATTCCAATCATGAGTTCCCAAGAAGTTGAGGTTAAAAGGAAGAATAATGTGTCATATAAATTTCCTGATCCTAAGCTGGATTTATTGAACAAGATGATAGGCATGGCTAGTTCTGGTGTTCTCAGCACTTTTCAGAAGGAATATGGAGAGCTGATTAAAATGGTATGTGCATTCACGAAGTATGAGAAGGATGGGTTGCACACTTTCTTACAGTTCTATGAACCATCAATGAGATGTTTTCTGTTCCCGAACTACATTTTGATGCCCACTTTGGAGGAATTCTCATTTATTTTGGGAATTCCAGTCACGTCTTCTATACCGTATTTTTCTGAAGGTGCTCTTTCCCCTGAAGTAATCGCTGTTGTTCTACATCTGGACCTGTTTGTTGTGAAAAGTGGCCTGAGTAAACTTAAAGAGGATGAAGGATTTCATTTGGAGTTTCTTTTCCAACAAGCTCAGGAAGCTGCCAAGGCTAAAAATTGGACTACTTACAATGTTGTGTTAGCTCTTTGTATCTATGGTTTGGTGTTTTCCCCGGTCAGCCTGATTTTGTTGATATGCAAGCGATGAAAGTGTTCGTTTCGAAGAATCCGATTTCTACCCTGCTAGGGGATTTTTATTACTCAGTACACTACAAAAATGAGAAGGGAAGAGGAAGTCTGGTTAGCTGCTGTACCCAATTGCTAGGTTATTGGCTCTTCAAACATTTACCTCGAACTGGTGCTTTTGTAGAAACTATTGAGACAATGAAATGGTCCAAGAGATTGATAGGTTTGACTGCCAATAACATCATTTGGTTTGATCCCAAATTACTGACGATAGAGCTTACTGTTAAATGTGGAAGTTTTCCGAATGTGCCTCTACTTGGAAGAAGAGGTGGGATTAATTACAACCCGGTGTTGGCTGTTAGACAATTTGGTTATGCTCCGAGAAATTCTCCTGCTGATGAAGAGATTAGTGCTTCTCTGTTTTTCGTGGGAACCAAGAATGAAAGAGTGCCAGAAGTAATAAATGCTTGGAAATTTAGGCAAAGAGAGGGAAAGTTGATTTTTGGCAAAGGAGACTGTAGATCATACCCTGATCACAATGCTTGGATTGAAATGAAGGTCAGAGAGCTGTTGCTACCCTTTTCAAGAGAGACTCTCTTATGTCCAAATCAACACTCCATGGTACCGGCTGAAGAGTACGAGAAATGGAAGAAAATGGTTAGAGAGTTGCAGATAGAGAACTCTGGAATGAGCAGATGTCTTCAGAAAGCTTTGGTTGACAACAAAGATTTAGAGAAGAGAGCCCTGAAAGCGGAGAAAATCTTGGCAGACAAAGAAGAAGATTTTGATGATAGAGCTCGATACTTCCGGAAACTTACTTTGGGAGCAGATGATACTAGTCAGGCTCACAAGAATACAAAGCAGGCGTTAGCCCGAAGCAAGGATTCATTTGCTAAACTTCGTCAAGCTTGGGATGAAGTCAGAATTGAAAACTCTGAATTGCTGACCCAGTTAAAAGATAAAGATGAAGAGCTGAAGAAAGCACATGTAGAAAGAAGAAGGTATCGAGAGGATCTTGGAAAAAGTCAAGAACAGGCAAAGAATGCTGAAGATAAGCTGAAAATGGCCAACAAAGAGCTTGAAGATGTCACAGCAGAGCTGAAGCTGGTTAAAATTCAAGCTGGAATCAAGAGGCGCAAAGGATCCAATGAAGATGAAGCCTTGCTGATGTACATGGGCTCATTATCTGATGCGCTGGAAAAAAGAGACGTCGTAATCAAGGAGCTGATTGAGAAGCCACATCATCAGCGTACCCGCATCCTGTTCGAAGAGATTTAGTATTCCAGCCAGAAGCTGAAGGACGTAGAGTTATCAGATTAATGATTTTTGTCATTTCTTTGTAATTTGCAATGGTTACCATCAGAATTGTTGATGGATCCATTTGACTACTTGTTTCTTTTTCTGTTACTGAAACTATGACAAATATGCTTGGAAACTTTTGGGAATTTGTATGAAATGAGCTATTTTCTGTTCACAATTTCTGGTCTTCAGATATATGTGACGTGATAAGATATCTGCACATTGGCACACTACAAAATCACTATTTCTGGTCATCAGATATTTGTGATTGGCGTATATGAATATCTCTTCAAGGCAAAACTCAATAATCATGATTTCTGGTCGTCAGGAATTCGTGGTTACGATTGGAATCAGGATATGAAAAGTATCTTGAAATGACAAACATAACTGTGCATTTGCATTTGCATAGCATATCATTTTTTGCATTGCAGGTTTTCTTTTTGCAGGCGCCTGCTAACCTTTATTTGGTTTTCAGGCACGATAGCTGATACCCTAGTTCACCGATATTCTACCCGATGCAATCAAGCCAGAGTCATGGAGCAAGTTCAAACTGAATTAGCTAATTTGAGGGGAAGGATGGAATAGTAATGTGCGCACTCCTCCTGGTGGCACCATCCCTACTGGTGGGGTACATCTGTGATTTGATAATAATGAGGATGGTCAAGATGACCAGTTTACTGCATTTAACAACGACATGGGTCTCCACAATGAAGACCGGAAGTACGAAGGGTTAGATGAAAGACTCAAAGCTATTGAGAGCCAAAATCCTCTAGGGATTAACGTAGAGGACATGGGTCTCGTGCAAGGTGTAAGAATCCCTCCCAAGTTCAAGCTCCCTACATTGGATAAGTACAATGGCAGTACCTATCCCAAAACACATTTGCAAGCTTACAATCGCAAGATTGCCGCTTATACTGAAGACCAAAAGCTCTGGATGTATTTTTTCTAGGATAGCCTGTCAGGGGCCTCCCTGGAATGGTACGTTAAGCTGGACAGGGTCCATATAAAGAGCTGGAAAGATTTGTGCGCTGCGTTTCTAAAGCAGTATCAATATAATTTGGACATGGCGCCCAATCGTACTCAGCTGTAGAGTATGACTCAAGATCATAAGGAGGGCTTTAAGCAGTACGCACAAAGATGGAGAGAATTGGCTGCACGAGTTCAACCACCTTTGGCTGATCGTGAGATGGATGATATGTTCATGAGCATACTCCAAGGGCCATATTTGGATAGATTGGCTGCGTGTCCTTCCGCAGGGTTTGCCGACATTGTTATTGCTGGGGAACGAATAGAGAGTCTGCTGAAGTTGGGTAGGATTCAAGACGTCAGTGGGACTGGTGCTTCGAATTCGAGGAAACCCTTTGCTAATGGATCAAGGAAAAGAGAAGGGGAATCCAATGCTGTGCATAGAGGAGGGGGCAGAGGTAGGACTCAATCCTATCATCAGGTGGATGCTGTAACCATTCCGGTTCCAGCAGGATAGCAAGTTCCAGATCAGCAAGCTAGACCTCGATTCCAGAATAATAGACCAAGGGACCGTAAGTTTGATCCCTTGCCTATGACATATGCTGCTTTGTTACCACAATTGCTCAGAGAGAAGTTAGTTGAACTTCGGACTATGAGGCCGCTAGATACTGGAAAATTGCCTAAAGGTTATGATGTTAATGCTCGATGTGAATTTCATTTTGGTGCGCAAGGTCACTCGATAGAAAAGTACTGGGCTTTTCAACATAAGGTTCAGGACTTGATAGACGCAAAAGCTATTAATTTCTCTAAGCCGCCGAATGTTCGTGATAATCCAACGCCCCATCATGGAGGTGCAAGCATGAATGCTATTTCTGATGGTGAGAAATTGAATCTGATTACCGATGTTAATTTGGTAAAGACTCCGCTGTTGATTGTAAAAGAGCATTTGTTAAAAGGAAAGGTATTTCCTGGATGTGGCTCTGATTGTGAGGATTGTCCGAGACAGATTAATGGCTGCAGTAAGTTGAAAGTTGGACTGCAGGATCTTATGGACGAAGGAAGCCTTCAGTTTGATAAGATAGAAAAGGAAAAAGATGTTTCTGCTGTTACCATTTATTATAATCCAGTTGAAATACAGGTGCCCGTTGAAGCTCCTGTTGCTATCATCGTGCTCGAGAGGCCGAGACCAGTTACGATTATGGTTCCTGAATCTGCTTCTTATGTGTCTAATATGGCAGTTCCATGGCAATATGGAACCACTACTCATCAAGGAGGAAGTAAACAGAAAGCAGAGGCTGCTGTTGGTACCAGTATTGAGAATGTCAGTGGAGCAAGTGGTTTCACCAGGAGTGGTCGACTGTTTGCTCCCCAGACTCTAAGGAGTGATAAAGAAGCTGAAGCCGCTGCAAGAACAAAAGGAAAACAGGTTGTTGATGACAAGGTGCCTGTTCAGGAAGAGGACCCTAAAGTCAATTTTGATAATGATGTTGAGGAATTTATGAGGATTATCAAAAAGAGCGATTATAAGATCATTGATCAGCTTAATCAGACACCCTTTAAAATCTCGATATTATCCCTGTTAATGAGTTCAGATGCACACCGAGCTGCTTTGTTGAAAGTTTTGAATATGGCATACGTTCCCCAAGAAATTACTATGAATCAGTTGGAGGGAGTAATTTCTAATGTCAATGTGAGCCACGGGTTGGGGTTTACGAATTGGGATTTGACTCCAGATGGATGTAATCACAACAAAGCGTTGCATATCAGACTTGAATGCAAATGAGCTGTTTTGTCGCATGTGTTGGTCGACACAGGTTCTTCCTTGAATGTGTTACCCAAAAAGGCCCTGATGAAAATTGAAGTAGATGGATTGATTCTTAGACCCAGCGATTAGATTGTGAGAGCTTTCGATGGATCCCAAAGATCGGTGTTCGGAGAGGTAGAATTACCAATACAGGTTGGTCCACAAATATTCAAGACAATCTTTCACGTTATGGACATTCAGCCTGCTTACAACTGCTTATTGGGCCGACCGTGGATTCACGCAGCAGGCGCAGTTACCTCCACACTACATCAGAAGCTCAAGTACGTGTTCGAGGGTCAAGTGGTCACTGTTTGCGGTGAGGAAGATATATTTGTGAGTCATCTATCCACTTTCAAATATGTGGAAATGGATGGAGAGATTCATGAAACCCTGTGCCAGTCTTTTGAAGCCCTGAATGTCAACAAATCCCCAGAATCTGCTTCAGCATCAGTGGTGTCAAATGTGCCAGTTGGGCCGAGTGCATCAATTGCGTCCTACAAGCAGGCCAGAGAAGTGGTTGAAAGTGTAAATGCCCAAGGTTGGGGTAAAGTTATCGACGTGTTTGTAAAAGAAGATAAGTTCGGCATTGGATACCAACTGGGCAGGATGCCAGTTCCCCGATTCCGTGGGCTAATCAATTTCAACAGTGGAGGAATTATCAACCCTAATCAGTCCTGCTCAGCAATAGAAGATGACGCTGAAAGCTCAGATTATCTGGACAGATGGGTGTATTCACTGGCTCCGGGCGAGGCATTGCAAAACTGGTCTAGTGAAGAAATCATTCATGTTGTACACCATTCAAAGTAATAATTCTTGTCTTTCATAATGCATGAAATCCCACACTCTGCCCAAGGTGTGAGGATCCATTTGTAGGGCCGCCATATTTTCTCATATAATGTTCAAACATCAATAAAAAGGACGTTTTTGTTTACAAATTTGTGTTCCTTTATTCCTTTATTTTCATTTTTTGCACAAAGAAAATTAAAAATGATAATGCACTTTCTTTTCTTTTGTTTTCAAGCAAAAATAATCTAAAATAAAGCATCAATCCAATCATGCAGACTTAATTTTGTGAATTCCTCTGAAAATGATTCTGTTATGCCCACGTATGATTTCGACAATCCGATCTATCAAGATGAGGAAGAAAGTAATGAAGACTATGAACTCCCGGAAGAATTGGCTAGATTGTTGAAACAGGAAGAAAAGACCATTCAGCCTCATCAGGAAGCTCTTGAGGTTATCAATATTGGTTCAGAGGAAAGCAAGAAAGAGATCAAGATCGGTGCAAGTCTGCGGGCTGATGTAAAGCAAGAGCTGATAGTCATGCTACGTGAATACATTGATATTTTTGCTTGGTCATATCAAGATACGCCAGGTTTAGATACAGACATAGTTGTGCATAGACTACCATTGAAGGAGGACTGTCCACCGGTAAAGCAAAATTTGCGCAGAACGAAACCAGAAATGGCTTTGAAGATCAAGGAAGAGGTACAGAAACAATTGGATGCAGGTTTTCTGGCAGTAACCAATTATCCTCCCTGGGTGGCCAATATAGTACCGGTGCCGAAGAAAGATGGCAAGGTCAGAATGTGCGTGGATTACAGAGATCTCAACAGGGCGAGCCCTAAAGATGACTTTCCACTCCCTCATATTGATGTACTGATTGACAATACTGCTCAGTTTTCAGTGTTCTCATTTATGGATGGATTCTCCGGGTACAATCAGATAAAGATGGCGCCTAAAGACATGGAGAAGATGACATTCATTACCCCGTGGGGTACCTTCTGTTACAAAGTGATGCCTTTTGGGTTGAAGAACGCAGGGGCAACTTATCAAAGAGCAATGGTGACGTTATTCCACGATCTAATTCATCGAGTGCTATGCGGATGACATGATTGCTAAATCAAAGACAGAAGAGGAACATCTGATCAACTTGAAGAAGCTGTTTGAGAGGTTGAGGAAATTCAGGTTGAGACTGAATCCTAACAAGTGTACTTTTGGCGGGCGGTCCGAAAAATTGTTGGGTTTCATTGTCAGTGAAAAAGGAATAGAGGTTGATCCTGCTAAAGTGAAAGCTATACAAGATATGCCTGTACCGAGAACTGAGAAAGAAGTTCGCGGATTTCTAGGGAGATTGAACTACATTTCAAGGTTCATATCTCACCTAACTGCCACCTGCGAACCAATATTCCAAATGCTAAGAAAAGATCAAACGGTCAGGTGGAATGATGATTGTCAAAATGCATTCGATAAGATAAAAAGATATTTGCAGGAACCTCCGATTCTGATACCTCCAGTTCAAGGGAGACCACTGATTATGTACTTGACAGTGCTCGAAGGATCCATGGGTTGTGTTCTCGGTCAACATGACGAGACAGGTAGGAAAGAACATGCTATCTACTACCTGAGCAAGAAGTTTACAGATTGTGAATCACGTTATTCAATGCTTGAGAAGACATGTTGTGCACTCGCATGGGCCGCAAAGCGATTGAGACAATATATGCTCACACATATAACCCTGTTGATCTCAAAATTGGATCCGGTCAAGTATATTTTTAAGAAACTAGCACTTACATGCAGAGTTGCAAGGTGGCAGATGATACTGACAGAGTACGATATTCAATTTACTTCGCAAAAGGCAATCAAAGGAAGTATACTGTTAGATTATCTTGCGCAACAGCCTCTTGATGATTACCAGCCCATGAGGTTTGATTTCCCTGATGAGGACATCATGTTTCTCAAAGCGAAAGACTGCGAGGAACCACTTCTGGAGGAGGGGCCTGACCCTGAATCCAAATGGAGTTTGATGTTTGATGGGGAAGTTAATATGAATGGGTGCGGAGTTGGTGCAGTTCTCATTATGCCAGAAGGTGTTCACATGCCCTTCACTGCCTGAGTAACTTTCGGGTGTACCAACAATGAAGCAGAATACGAAGCTTGCATACTAGGGATTGAGGAAGCTATTGATTTACGAATCAAGACCCTCGATATCTTTGGTGATTCAGCACTAGTAATCAATCAAGTAAAGGGAACTTGGCACACACATCAGTAGAATTTGATTATGTATAGAGATTATACGAGGAGATTGCTGACATTCTTTACAACTGTCAAGTTGTACCATGTTCCCAGAGATGAAAATAAGTTTGCAGACGCCTTGGCCACTATATCTTCGATGATCAAAGTGCATGGTTGGAACTTTGTGCCCAGGATTGATGTATCTCGTCTGGATAGACCTGCTTTTGTGTTTGAGGTTGATGCGGTGTCTGACGACAAGCCTTGGTACCATGATATTAAATGCTTCTTGGAAAATCAAGAATACCCGCTTGGGGCATCTTCCAATGACAAGAAGACATTAAGAAGGCTAGCCGGTAGTTTCTTCTTGAACAAAGATGGCGTGCTGTATAAAAGAAATTTTGACACGGTTCTGCTCAGATGCGTGGATAGACACGAGGCAGACCTGTTGATGATTGAAGTGCATGAAGGCTCTTTCGGTACCCATGCCGGAGGACATGCGATGGCTAAGAAATTGTTGAGATTGGGGTATTACTGGTTGACAATGGAGTCAGATTACTGCAAGTATGCCCGCAAGTGTCACAAATGCCAGATCTATGCAAACAAAGTACACGTTCCTCCCAATTCGTTGAGTGTCATGTCCTCTCCGTGGCCGTTTGCAATGTGGGGCATTGATATGATCGGGAAAATTGAGCCTACTACTTCAAATGGCCATCGTTTCATCTTGGTCGCCATTGAATACTTCACTAAATGGGTTGAAGCAGCATCTTATGCCAATCTCACTAAGCAAGTGGTAGCTCGTTTCTTGAAATAGGATATCATTGGTCGATATGGAGTGACCGAGAGAATCATTACTGATAATGGTTCTAATTTGAATAATAAGATGATGGCTGAACTATGCTGGGACTTCAAAATTGAACATCACAATTCTTCTCCGTACCGCCCAAAGATGAACGACGCGGTCGAAGCGGCCAACAAAAATATCAAGAAGATTGTGCAGAAGATGGTTGTCACGTACAAAGATTGGCATGAGATGTTACCATTGGCTTTGCATGGGTATCGAACATCAGTCCGCACGTCCACTGGGGCAACACCATACTCACTTGTATACGGTATGGAGGCAGTTCTACCGGTAGAAGTTGAGATTCCTTCTCTCCGAGTACTGATGGACGTTAAGCTAGATGAAGCTGAATGGGTACGAGACAGATTTGATCAGCTGAGCCTTATTGAGGAGAAGCGATTAGCGGCAGTATGTCATGGCCAGCTGTACCAGCGCAGAATGAAGAGGGCATTCGATCAAAAGGTTCGACCTCAAGTTTACAAGGTCGGAGATGTGGTAATCAAGAGGATACTTCCTCCGAGTACAGATCACAGGGGCAAATGGACTCCTAATTATGAAGGTCCATTCGTGGTTAAAAAGTTTTTCTCAGGTGGAGCCTTATTGCTGACAACCATGGATGGTGAAGACTTTTCATTCCCTGTTAATTCAGATGCAGTTAAAAAATACTTCATATAAATAGACCCGCTGGATAAAAAAAAAAAGAAGGAAAAAAATCCAGGCAAAAAAGGGCATCCCGGCGAACCAAAAACAGAATAAAGGTTCGGGCAAAAATTAGGGATATAATTGAAAAAATTGTACACCCGGTAAGTTGAAAACCCGAAAGGGCAACTTAGGCAAAAATGGGTATCCCAGTGGATTGAAAACCTGAAAAGGCGATCCACGCAAAAGAGGGATTTAAGCGAATGACTGTAGTCTGAATTAATCTGTACGTTCTCTACTCTTCAGCAAACTAGCAAAGTTTCCGAAGGAGGAATTGTCCGACCACGAGCTTCCGAAAGCGAAGATAATCAAGAGAGTTGGAATACATACTGGCTATAACAGAATTAGATATCAGTTGGAATCCAATTTCCGCATTATCATTAGGATAGGTTTCTTTTCTTAATTTTATGGCAATCAACTCTTTCAGGGGTTTGGTTCCGATTGTAAATTCGCCGATTTTGGCATTTCTCAATAAAATTGAATATTCAGTCACAAGCTTTTATTTTCATTTTACTGTTTTGTTTGCAAAAACGTCCGATTTTGATAATAAAACATTGCTTTGAAAATATCTTGGCCTTGCAAAAACATGCACTAAAAAGACAATTAAAATTACTTTGCTTGCTGGGCAACCTTGGATGGTGGACTCAAGAGACCACGCAATATCCTGGGGCATGTGCATATATTTTTTCTGTTGCAGGTAATGAGTACGATTGATCCAAGCAGCACGATCGTTATCTCTCAGCACAATCAACAGCTATTTGCTATGACTTGATACTGTTGTATCTTATTAAGTCGATTCTTCCATTTAAGTTTTCCCACCGGGTGTTGTGATGACAACGGTTGTCGAAGATTGAATTCTTCTATGTTGATAACGGTTATTAATGCAGTGAGCACTCCATGTCCATAACGAGTGCAAATCCTCTGGTACCTCGCCGACGATGTGAAGGGTAGTTCAGAACAGGGTGTTCGTCTAAGAGTTTGAAAACGCTTGGTTTTCTATAAAATCCTCTTAAGAGACGAAGCTTCTCGCAGTAACATCCCCTGTGGAGTCTATTCTTAGCGAGATTTACCCGCAAGTGGTAATGTCGCAAGGTATATTTCCCGCAGGTTTCAGCATGTGAAATTTGTCAAAGAATAACCCCCAGCGGAGTTGTTGACCTTCCCGAGCATGGGGCATTTTGAATTTCCCCAGCAAAAGATGTTCCCGATCTGTTGTCCCTAGTAGAGTTTGAGGACGTTTGGTCTTCTGTAAAATCCTCTCAAAAGGCATTCCCCAGCAAGGTCTAAATAGATAGATGGACCCGCTTCTTCAGCAAAGTGTCAGCATATGATATTACCCAGCCGGTGGTGTAATTCTCAGTATTGCTCATTTATAGCTCAAAGTCCAATTTATTTTTGGCATACATACAGTTGTTCGTATTATTCCAGCAGGTGGGATAGTATTGCAGATGGTCGTTCCAGCAGGTGGGGTGATCATTATATACAGTCGGGCATGTTATTCCAGCTGGTGGGATAATATTGCAGATGGTTATTCCAGCAGGTGGGATAATATTGCAGATGGTTGTTCCAGCAGGTGGGGTAATCATTATATACAGTTAATTCATGTTATTCCAACAGGTGGGATAATATTGCAGATGGTTGTTCCAGCAGGTGGGGTGATCATTTAGCAAAGCTTCCAAAGCCGGTTTGGTAAACACTAAAGTCCAACGACAGATTGGCAGAAATCCAACACGAATTGGTAAAAGTCCAACGACAGTTTGGCAAAGCTGCAAAAAGTCCATCTAAAGATGGCAATTTTGAGATTCCAAAGCTGGTTTGGTAATCGTAATAGTCCAATGACAGATTGGCAGAAATCCAACACGAATTGGTGAAAGTCCAACGACAGATTGGCAGAAATCCAACACGAATTGGTAAAAGTCCATTGTTCAGATTGGCAGAGCAGCTAAAGTCCATCGACAGTATGGCAAGCCAGTAGTCGCCTGGCGTCGTTCAAGAAGACCTTGTTGAAAGTCCATTGACAGTATGGCAAGCCAGTAGTCGCCTGGCGTTGTTCAAAAAGACATTGTTGAAAGTCCATCGACAGTATGGCAACCCAGTAGTCGCCTGGCGTCGTTCAAAAAGACATTGTTGAAAGTCCATCGACAGTATGGCAAGCCAGTAGTTGTCTGGCGTCGTTCAAAAGACAGATCTCTCCAAAAACGTTTCATTGAAGATTCAATCCAACGGTCTCGTAGGGTTTATATCCCTTTTGTTCTTCATCATCCAGAGCAAATTTTTGGTTAGATTTGGTATTCAATCACTATATACCTTGAACGTCTGAAAGCAATCGCTTTCAGGCATTCAGGTCTACAGCGTTTGAATAGGGGCAGCTGTAATACCCCAAAATTTGCTCTCCCTTTTGGCATCCTAGCATAGCATTATCATATATCATATCATATCCATCTCATTAGCATTTGCATTGCATCTTTAACATAGAAAAATGAAGCATAGCATCCCTCTTACCATCAAGGCATGTGATCAGGGGAAAGGTGGACCATCAAGGAATCATTCAAGGCACAAAAGGTCGGAAAAGTTCACTCAAGGCAAGCCAAGATGTCTTTCATGTCTCATACTATCTCAATTGATCATCCAAAACCTCAAGAAGGTGAGATTCAATAGGAGTTTGAAGCACTACATCTTTCACTATGCAAGAGATCCAAAAAATGAAGGAAAACCCTCAAGAGAGATGGTTCATTGGTTCAAAATCACCCTCAAGTGGCATATCTCATCATCCTTTAATAGGATACACAACATACTCTGAGGAATTTGAAATTGAAGACTGCACATTTTTCTCCTATGAGGTGGGTACCAAAACTAGGGTTTCCAATTAAATCAGGTCATCTTTGATTTTTTTGACAAAACTTGATGTCATGGTATTCTACATGTCCTTAAGTGTATGTGTGTGGAAAATTGCCTCTCAATTGGTTTTAGAAGTGGTTCAATTTTGACATTCTATTTTGATGTATGATTCACTTCTGACTTAGGCATTCCAATACCATGCTTGTATAATTTTCATAATTCCATTTGATTTTTATTTGATGCAATACATTTGAAGCATAATAACATGTCATATCATTCTAATTTTAGTGCATGCTTACATGAATTCTCTTGTGCATATTTGTATGATCATTTGCATATTTTATGAGCCATTCCCATGATGTTATAGGTCTTTGGTACACATTATAGGTCATCTTTACATGTTCATTTCCATTTGAACTTTGTGCATCCTTAACATGTATTGTTTGCATTTTCTTTTTGAACTTTCATTTCACTTCTTCTTAAATTACTTCTTGAATGTCTAGATGTTGATTCATGGATACTTTTGAGATGTTTATAAACCTTTTCGATGCACGATTTGTCAATTCTCATAATTATTTGCATTTTGGCATTACATTGAGCATGATGCTTCTTGCACACTTTTGTTCACATGATAACATGATTTGTGATGCATGCTAATTGACATTTTGTGTTGCCTTGCAATTTCATTCTTGATCACATTAATTTTGTTCTTTATTGAGCAAATTTAATCATGTACAGTCAATAATTTGTACGTTGCTTTGACGATCTTTCGACTCGTGAAAGATTGCTGGATTACTCACTCCCTTTAATCGATTAATCGAAACCATGTTTAGATTAGTCTATTCTCCCTTGTTTCCCCTCTCTTTAGGATCCTTTAGAGCTTTGTTCTCTTGATCCTCTGCCGAGTCGGAGATTCGCATGATGCACTGGAGCACTGTACAAATTGGCGCTGTTACACAATCACCCTCAAGTGGCATATCTCATCATCCTTTAATAGGATACACAACATACTCTGAGGAATTTGAAATTGAAGACTGCACATTTTTCTCCTATGAGGTGGGTATCAAAACCAGGGTTTCCAATTAAATCAGGTCATCTTTGATTTTTTCGACAAAACTTGATGTCATGGTATTCTACATGTCCTTAAGTGTATGTGTGTGGAAAATTGCCTCTCAATTGGTTTTAGAAGTGGTTCAATTGGAAGAAAGATCAAAAATCAGGAAAATTGGGGCTAAGTCAAATAATCAGGGAAAAAAGTCAACTCTTGACTTTTTGAGGCCAAATTCATGAAATTCATGTTATATGTGACCAATGTACAAAATTTTATCAAGAAACTCCAAAAGGATCATGAAAAATAAAAAATTTGAAGAGTTTCCATTTTTGGAAGAAATAGGGTTTCCAAAAATAGTAATTTTTGGCCATTTTGCATCAGACTTTGAACCAAGGCCATTCAAAATTGAAGCATCAAATGAAAATTCCACTTGGCCACAACAAAAGATCTTGTTTTAAGCTTCAAATCCATGTGTAGAACATTTCCATTGGATAAGAATTGAGAGAGTTATGGATGATCAAAGTTGAGGAAAACTTGGGCAAGAATGCAAGTCAGCTTGGGCAAATTTCAGGTCACGCGCAGTCATTTTCACAAACATGTGGTGGACCAAATGTTTTGATCAATTACTCATGGTTAGAGGCCTCAAATGAAAAATATTTCAACATGAAAAATGTTCCTCTATGTGAGATCTTAAAAATTGGTGTTCATGATTTTTTCATTTGATCAAAGGATAAGAAGTTATGATGGCTCAAAGTATGGTCAATGCAACTGAAAATTTGACTAAGTCGCAACCAAGTCATGCCACACATGCGCGCATTATGCAGCATTTCAAGCCAGTTTTGAGTTCCTATGTTTGAAGCACATTTCCAATATGTTGCAAGTCTCATTTTCACTTCTTTTCAACATCAAAGTTGTTGTATCATGTACACACTTTGTAATGATACCAGAATCATCCATTTCCATGGCCTGAAGAGAGAGATATCCATGCGTAAACATCACCATTACCAACTGATTTCATCATGCTTCACATCAGAATTTGTAGTTTGGTTCACACACACCACAAACACTTCATCACATCAGTTTTCCTTTTTCAACCAAGCACATATCACCTACACCATGCACACTAGCATGTGCCATACATGAGAATGGAAAGAACAACTTGCTGAACAAGTTTTGTGCTACAACCAGCCATGCCATTTCACTTTCTCTTCATCTCCACGATAACTCACCATGGTTAGAGCTCACTATAAATCAAAGCTTCGCTCACATTTCTCATGGGAACACTCATTTTTTCACACTTTCACTCAGAATCTCTCTTCTTCTCTCTCAATCTCTCACCATTGCAACTGATTTTCGAGCTTCACTTTGTTCATTTTCTCATTTTCACATCAGAATCTCTCTTCTTTCTCTCTCAAGTTTTCAACATAGCAACTGATTTTGGAAGTTTGATTTCAATTTCTATCCACTGAATCATCATCAATTACTTCATCTAAGCCTTTATTTGGCCAAGAGTAGCTCAAAGAGGAAGCAGAATCTCTGGTTTTCTGAAGAATATCTCAAGGTCACAAATCTTCAGGTACGAATTTTCACCATTATAGACATGCTTTGAAGATGTTTTCAGGTTCTTGAAGCTTCTTATAAGCTCAAGAACTTGTCTGGCTAGTTGATAGGCCTTTAGAGGCATAGTTGAAAAGTTAGGGCAAAACTTCCTCTGCTTGATTCTCTTATTTCGTGAATCTTTTGTGCATTTTATCACTGGATCTGTACTCCTCATCACTTCAGCTTTCCAATGATGTATGTTTTATGCATTTGTGCTTGCCTGCAAATTATTGTCACCGGAGGTTGGCCGGAGAAGATGACCGGAGGTCATCTCCTGCCGGTGGTCTGAGTTGCTAGGGTTTTAATCTTGTTTTAAGTCGTGATCGTCTGATTTGTTTAATCCAAGGGTGGAGAAGCTGCCAGCTCATTAAAATAGGCGTGCATGTCACGTGTTCTTTTCTGATTTCATTTAAACAAAATGTGGTGCAGTGCATGGTATGTAGTGTGTGCCTTCATGTGCGTGCGTTGGATTGGTCTACTTTGACTATTGTGTGGACTTGACTTGATCCAAGGGTGATAATTGCTTGACTTTTGTTTGACTGAGTGTGCACCATTGTTGGTATAGATTACACAGATGTGGACTAGACTAAATTTCTATTTGCACCGTGTGTTTCAAAGCCCAAACCTTTTTGAACTGATAATTTGCTATGCATGCACCCCTAATTGTTTCAATTTCATTTTATTTTATCCATTTTATACACGTTTCCTATTTAATTTTTAAAAATACAAAACAACATCATAAAATTCTATAAAAATTTATGAGTGTTATCAAGACATTTAGGAAATTTTTGATATTTTTATTTCATGATTTTATGACATTTTTACCCCTGTTACGTAATTTTCTTTGAATTTCCATTTGTATGCATTCCAAATGTGATACATGAATTTGTGGAATTTTGTTCTTTCTCATTACAAATTGTTTTGACTTGATTCTTTATGCATTGATTCACTAATACATTGAAGCATGTTAGGTGATTTTTGTTTGATGTTTTAGGTCATTTTATGACATGTTTTGATGCTTGTCTTTGCACTACTTTGCATGATGTTTCAACTTGACCTAATGGCATTATTTGAAATCATTTTGCTTTGAATTTTGACATTCTATTTTGATGTATGATTCACTTCTTACTTAGGCATTCCAATACCATGCTTGTATAATTTTCATAATTCCATTTGATTTTTATTTGATGCAATACATTTGAAGCATAATAACATGTCATATCATTCTAATTTTAGTGCATGCTTACATGAATTCTCTTGTGCATATTTGTATGATCATTTGCATATTTTATGAGCCATTCCCATGATGTTATAGGTCTTTGGTACACATTATAGGTCATCTTTACATGTTCATTTCCATTTGAACTTTGTGCATCCTTAACATGTATTGTTTGCATTTTCTTTTTGAACTTTCATTTCACTTCTTCTTATATTACTTCTTGAATGTCTTGATGTTGATTCATGGATACTTTTGAGATGTTTATAAACCTTTTTTTCATTTAGTTTCAATTCTGATCCTTAGATTACATGTTCCATTTATGCATGTCCCTTTCCTTTCTTTTCATCTTTCATCTTCCTTTCTTATGAAGACATGTTTGAATGCTATGGATGATGATTGTTGCTTATTCATTTGAACTTGCATGATGATGATCACTTGTTGTCCATATGGTTCACATTCTGGTTGTGATCTTAAGATTTGATTTTTCATCTCTTTCTTTTGAACTTTAATGTGTATTAAGAACTTTTTTACTTCTTATGCATGTTTCCATGTTTACTAACCATGTAGGGGCTTTGGTAAGTTGAAATTGAGTGTGGATAAGGAATCCACATTCAAACTTCTCTCCTCTCATCTTTTACAATTCAATATTGTGTTTTGTTAAGCACTTATGTGCTTACTTTGATTAACTCATTACTTTCCCTTTTGAGTTACAATTCATCTTCTACTTTAGAAGTGAATTGTTTAATTCATTTCTTCTTTAGACTTTAGGTTTTGCAACCTCACAAACCATTAGGATCACTCCCTTAACTAATCAATTAGGATTGAGTCTTAGATCACATAGATTTTTACCTTTCTCCTCTTTTGAGTCTCTCTTTCTCATCTTATAACAAATGGTAGAAGATACTTAATAAAGGTAGACATTTATTGCATTTAGGCCTTTCATATAAAGAAGAGATTATAAAGGGGTCTTCTCTTGTAATCTTAGAATGTGTAGCATATAGCCCATCTTGGGTCAATGTGTTAAACATTTGATCTTGTATGAGGGATTTAAATGCAATACTTGTTGAAGGTACAAATAATAAAACACTTCTTCATTTCATAACCAACAAAATCACTTAATAAATACAAGTATGCCAGTGTGTTTGAACCTTAACAATTGGAACTAAGTGTGGGGGTCTTCTTCACCCTTAGTGTGCTTTCTTACCCATTCCATCTTGGAATGTGAGAATGTACACATTCCGATGATTAAGATTTAGATACACTATCATATGCAAACAAATGGAAAAAACTCTTAAAAGACAAAAACAAACAATAACGTCTTTCCTTCGGGAATTCTTTCCTCATCTCCTTCACTCCTTCCTTAAGGATGAGTCATTTCTGTTCTACCGCAAACAGGTAACGCCTAAGTCTCCCTATAGCGAGCTGCAACACCTAAACTGCTAGGACGCGAACGTTGATGTATTCCACTAAAACACACAAACAATCCATCCCTAGTTAGGGGAACTACGTCGCTCTGATTCTCATGCTCTCGATGAGATACGTAGGCAGTGGGGTAGGGTCCATTCGAGCACTTCTTTTATTTTCCCTACATTTGTTTCTCTTTCTCTTTCCATTCCTTTTCTAGTTCCTTTTCCAGTATTCTTTCCTTACACCCTTTGATCGAGCAAGCAAGCGTGGATCCCATCGGGTACGATGGACGCGTGGGGGTGCTAATACCATCCTCTCACGTAACCGACTCCCGAATCCAATTCTCTTGGTCATAAGACCATGTTCTTTCCTTCCTTTCAGGTTTATGCGGTGTTTCCTTTCCCTTTATTGGGATAAATACACATTGCTGGCGACTCTGTTCTGTGCCACTTTCGCGTTTGTACTAGGATGAAAATCCCGGGAGCGACACTAGGGAAGGAATCATTATACAAAGCCTAAGAGGAGGCTAAAAGATAGTGATTGTTTCAGTTTAGTGACAGGTCCAGTATGTTGGATAAAAGAGAAAATCAGTTCTTATAAAGGGAACGATTAAAGGTGTGGTTGTACCTTGGTACTGATCGGGAGATCAGGGTTATTACCTGTTCTTTAAGGAAATGGGAAATCCAAAGGGTATTGAGACTGTCCAAGTCTACCGGTGTTTTGAGAAATTGATTCTCAGATTATGAATGATCTTTGTATGATGCCCAAGAGAAGGCTGGTATGTTAAGGGATGAAGGTCAACCCATTAACTGGTCTGACACTTGACTCGGAAAGACAGCTCTAGCAAATTGATGACTAGGTTCTGTTCCTATACCTGTAGAGGTCTCTGGGTCCTTGTACTAAGCCCAAGAGAAGGCATGAGAGCTTGTAAGAAGCCGAAGGGTCCTTGTACAACACCCAAGAAGAGGCGGGGAAGCTTTTAAGAAGCCCGTGGGTCCCCAAACCAAGAGAAGTTCAAGAAATACAATTCACCGAGAAGAGATCATTCCAGGAAAGTTCGAGGATTTGGAAGAAACTCAAGAGATGCCATTCACCGAGAAAAGATCATCTCTGGGGAGTAGAGTTTCTTTGACAATTTCTAAGAGTGACAGTCTGAGAAAGGGTTCATAGAGAATGCTGCCTTTCACGTTTCCATATTGTTTAACCCCAAGAGGAGGGAAGACTGTATCTGGTAATCCTATGGGGGATCTAGTTTTGTTTGTATTTAAGAGTGACCAACAGGCTTTACCTAGTTCTAGACGTAGTTGCTGGGGAAAACTATAAATAACTATACTAGTATTACACAGTTGATATTTGACAAGTATATAAAAGTTTGTGAAAGAAGACTTATAGTGAGCAGCCCCACAATACAGTTATATATATATGAAAGCGGATAAAGAAAGCGGGTAAACACTTACTCGGTTGTATAGCTTCCATGTTGTTTTGTTAGTTGTTCAACAAAGAAAGCTTTGATAACAATATTATATTCTAAATCAAAGGAGAAAGTGCTTTGAAAAGATTGTTGGGGCTTACAGCTTAAAGAGAGGCCCAAGGTTTTATCAGCGATTGCACTGCTGTTTTGAAATTGTACAGGGACTTATACAAGTGACTAAGGCCCAAAAAGGTTTTCTGTACAAAGGGATGGGTCTTACACACTCTCAAGAGGCCCAAAGGTGTTTAAAGAAAAGGAATGGGGCTTATAACACGAGGGTGGGCCCAGATGATTTTGTTTGAAAAATGACAATCGCGCCGAGATTTCTTTAACGTACTGGGTCTTATACAATGCATTGAGGCCCAAAAAGGTTTTATCTACAAGGGATGGGTCTTACACTCTATTAGAGGCCCAATAGCTTGTTTTTGTATAAGTGGTGGGGCTTATAGCTCGAGGAGAAGCCCAGGGGTTTTTGTTAAAAAAGGCGACGATTGCGCCGTTGTTTTGAAAACATAGTGGGTCTTATACGATGACCTAGGCCCAAATTATTTTTCAAAAGGGGTTGGGTATTACACTCTATTAGAGGCCCAAAAAGGTTATTTTAAGAAAAGGAATGGGGCTTATAGCCCGAGGAGAGGCCCATGGGTTTTTTGTTAAAAAGGCGACGATCGCGCCGAACTTTTTGACGGTGTCGGGACTTATACAATTCACTAAGGCCCAAAAATATTTTCAAAAAGGGTTGGGTCTTACACTCTACTATAGGCCCACATTATTTGAAAAAGATTTGTGATGGTTGAATTGATCAAAAACCCTAATTTGTTTTCAAAATATATTATAATTGAATAAAAATTTAATTAAAATGATCAAAATTGTTAAACATGTGTGAAAAACAAATTGTGGTATTGGATTAATGTTTGAAAAATCATGTTTATACCCACAAAATAATTGGAAATCAATTAAGTTTGGAAAATCAAGAGAGAGAAAATATTTCAAATGTTAAAAACAAATAAAACATCAATTCTTTGCAAAAATATAAAATATATGAAATAAGAAATATTTTTGGGATTTTTTGGTAAAATAAAATATTTTAACATTTTTGTGAATTATTAAAAAAAGAACCAACTCAAAATCATTAAAACTCAGAGAGAAATTAATTTTTGAATCAATTAAATAATATCACAAAAATTCAAATATTTGAATTTTCAAAAAGGGCGCCAAGAACATGGCAAGAACACGCGCCACCCTCTGTTTCTGCAGATTTGCATTTTCTATCCAATCTCACTGAATACTTGATTATATTATGCAATCTACATATCAATCTGCTCGTTTTCACCTCACGATCATGTCTATGGTCTTTAATTTCATTTATTTTAAGCATGGAATAAGAAATCAAAGAGAAACCTCAAGAACCCTAAAATTTGCATGAAGGTTTAAAAATTCTATACACGATTCAAACAAAACAATTGATTGAGGGTAAACAGTCTATGCATGATTATGAACATATGGCCAAATTATTGTGCAACAAAAAATGCATGGATCATAGAGTTAGAAGAGCTCATGCTTACCTCTTGCAGCTGGTGATCGTGTTTTGTGTTAGAGGTGTTACAGCTAGGTTCCAATGATATGGATAGCTTCCCTAGGTGCCAAGCGTTATGCCTGAGTGCTTGGAATGGTTTGAAACAAGCTGAAACTGAAGATGGTATCCCAACTGCAACTTGGTTAAAACCTTGAGCAGCTGGCTGGTGATTTTGAGAAATCAGTGTTCCATATGTTGTTTAAGTGTTTGGTTCACTTCTATATGATGTTTATGAGGTGTGTGTGTGTGTGACTGGTTTGATTAGAATAGCTCTCAAACTTAAAACCCGATGGTGACTTGCTTTGGAAGGCAAATTTGGAAGTGAAAAGGTGATTTTGAGGAAAGCATCTATTTGATGGCTTTCGTGTACTCAAGCTGATCACAAATGAGCTCTATTTATAGTGGAGCAAGTTTTTTTTGCAAGCAATAGTGAATGGCAACTGCAGCAGAGGTTTGGCCAATGTTGATCAATGGGAATCCAAGTCTCCTCTAGCCATTGACTAGAGGTTAGGGCACAGGCTGCTGGTTCCCTTGGTCTTGGATATGTATTGACTAAATTCAGTTGGAAATGGACCAGTCCATGCCACCTTGGTGTATCCATTGAATGCTCCAAAACAAAATTGGAGTCTTGTCCCCTCTTTAGGGATTTCTAGGTTTGGCATGCTACTTTTGGTTCCAAGGACTTGGGAGGCTTATGGATCAGTGTTTGTCCCTCCTTGGTCTCCCCCTGAGGTGTTCAGATGGATAAGTGTGTTTGTAATTTGCACAAATTTGGCAAATCGACCAAAATGCACAAAACTGCCTTGCTTTGACAGTTTTCAGCAAGGCATATTGCCGTTGTCCTATCTCATGGCTCAAGTGGAATTTGATGGAGTTCTTGGCAATTTTGGAAAGCCCTCATATGATACAACAACTGTTTGATCATAGTTGGTTTTGATACCTTTTAGATCCAAGTGAAAAATGCCCCTACATTTGGAAAAAAGTGAAGGCAGATTCTGACTTAGTGAAAATTTCACTAAGTGTTGAAAAAAAGTGAGATTTTCACTTTTTGTGATTTTGATCATTCCATAACTTAAAATCCATGAGGAATTAGAATGAGTTATGTTTGAAGCTTTTGTAGAGGGCCATGAGAGCTACAAATCCATTTTTGGATGGGGAAAAATGGCCTTGTGGTTTAGGAGTTATGATCCTCCAAAGTTGGTACCCTAGCCACTTTGTTCCATAACTTAGAAAAATTCTAAGTTTTTTATGGTTACCCCTTTTACAAGTTATCCCACTTTTCTTGATTTTTCATGATGAATGATGATTCCAATCACACATTAACATCATTTTAGGGTTAGGGGACCATAATTGATCAAAAAATCAAAAAGTCAAACTTTGACTTTTGGGCACAATTGACTTTTTATTAGATGAATTCCAAACTGTGCGATCCTCTATGAAATCAAGTCCTTGACCTAAATCAAACTTGATGGATTGATTTCATAGGTGTTATAGGGTGTATTTAATCATGTCCCAAAGTTTGGGAGCATGCCCTGGTCAAAAGTCAAAGGCCCAACTGACTTTTTCCCGCGAAACCCTAATTGTGGTTCTGATGAGCTTGAAACTTGTTGATTAAGCTTCTTAGATCAATCCATTGTTACAAATGGATCAATGTAGTGTGTTAGAGACCCTCAAATCCTCTCTTGAGGTCTTGGTTCATGTTTTGTCCCAAAAGTCAACTTAGGAATGAATTAGGTCAAGAAACCCTAATTCCTGATTTTTTTTAATGCATCCCATGAGGCAAAATTGACTTGATGATTGGGCCCATGAGGTTCCTTGGAGAATCTTAGGTTATTCTTTGAAGCATTGACTCATGCCCAGAGGAAAATTTCCATCTGGAGGCCCTGGTCAACCAAAACCCTAATTTGGTGACGCTGGCGATCTTGAGGCTTGATCCACCTGAAATGTTGCAGCCCTGTGCTTGATCCTTGATGTGGGAGTCCTCTTGATCAGTTGTGGATGTTTGAGAGGTTAGACAAGTTGAAGATCATGTCATTCCTTGATTGATCCTTTGTCTAAGAGCTCTGAGAGGGCTTGAAACCCTAAGTTTGATTGTAGTGGATGCTCACCCATCTTTGGGGAGACTAATGAGGTATGATGGTTCATTCATATTGTGATGATGATTTGCACAATGATGGGAAATCTTAGTGGTCAAAATTTGGGGTATGGAACATCTCTTATCCTGGTAAATCCCTTTCTTTCATCTAATTGTTGTAAGTGGCAAGCCTTTGGATTATTTACTTCCAAGCCAATGTCCCTCTCTTAGCATGTAAGATTCCTAAGGAAAAATGGCATTGCTCTACACTGAGTTAAAGTTTTCCCCTTCAGGACAAGTCCCCTATAAAGGAAATTATGGCATTGCTGGATTCTCATATCCCAGTTAAAGTAATTCTCCTTTATAATCAGTCACCCAACAGTTGTGATAAACAGACAAGATATCTCCCTTTAGAGATGACAAATTCTCTCTCTGTCAAACCTTTTAGCTTCAATCTTGGGCTTTGAACAAGACACAAACAACCATTTAGCTTCAATCTTGGGCTTTGAACAAGACACCAAAACATATCTTTTCCTCCCATAGAAATAGGAGGAACTACGATTGCTCTGATTTCCCTGTTTTCTTTAACGGGAATACGTAGGCATAAGATTGCGAAATCTTAGCGAGCATACCAATCAAAAACTCTAAGTCCAATACCTTCACACACCAATCGAAAACCTTAGGTCCAGTACCTTACCAAAATCATCAAAAACTCACTCTCTCTCTCTCTCTCTCTCTCTCTCTCTCTCTCAAATACTCCCAAAGGAGAAACTATCCCGACCCACGACAAACAAACACCAGTAAGTAGAAAGTAGTATGGAAAATTGCTAACAACCTGTGGATAACCACATATAGGATGGGTAATTGACAACTCCCCATTGTATAACCTAACCCCGAACTCCCTGAAACACTTTAAGCATTTGTTCAGTTAAACACTTACGTGCAAGGTTAGTTTTAGATAGCTTCCCTTTCCCTTCCAACTTCACGGGATAAATAAGAAATCAGAAAGTAGCACCCCCACTCCTACCATTGTGGTGAGGAACCCATGGCGATAAGGTGGTCGCGTCACCGACAAAACTCGCACGCTACAAAGAGCCATGACTCCATGCTCGTGACGTTGAACCCTTGAACCCATGTTTTTTTTAATGTTTTTGTGTGCTGCATTCATGCATTCTTTTAAAAAACTCTTAAACAAAGAAAAATCTTCTCTTTTCTCTTTTTTTTTTCAAAATAAACTAAAACAATAATTGCAAATATCAGAAAGATTGCGTTATGGATTTCGGTAGAAGAAAGACGCACAAGTACACCTTCAAGGCCCCAAAACTAGAGGATTTAAGGAGGTTGGCAAGGATGATCACCAACCCTGATGCTTTCAGAGCTAATCATGGAGGACTGTTGTCTCTGTTAAGGGTCCACGTAGTTGAAGGAATCCTATCCATGCTAATTCAGTTCTACGATCCGGTTTATCACTACTTCACATTTTCGGATTATCAACTGGCACCAACGTTAGAAGAGTACTCTAATCTGACTAATTTACCTATCATTGATCGAGCTCCTTTTTCTAGATTAGAAGAAATTCCAAAGGATCAGGTCATTGCAAGAGCCATCTCTTTGGACAAGTCAGAAGTCAGGACTCACATGACCACTAAGGGAGGAATCCAGGGTTTACCAGCTAAATTCCTGATAGAGAAAGCTCTATACTTTGCCAGTATAGGAAACATAACAGCTTTCAAAGATATCTTTGTTCTATTCACATATGGGTTATTCCTCTTTCCCAACATCGATAACTTCGTCGATACCAATGCCATTAAGATATTTCTGATTGGGAACCTCGTACCAACCTTGCTCATAGATGCTTATCATTCTGTACACTTAAGAACTTTGTACAGCGGAGGAATGATCACATACTATGTACCCTTGCTTTGAAAATGGTTAGTTTCCCATTTACCCAAGTTTGCTACATTTTGGGATCATAAGAGTACTCTACGTTGGTCGCAAAGGATTATGTCCCTTACCAACTCGGACATAGATTGGTGCAATGGGATTTATGAAGGGATAGAGATCATAGACCGATGTGGAAACTTCCCTAATGTACCCCTCATAGGAACTAAAGGAGGAATCAACTACCATCTAATGTTAGTTCGCCGTCAACTCGGATACTCGATGAGGCATATCCCGCATAATGTTCATCTAGAAGGTCTTTTCTTCAAGGAAGGGGAAAATGACAGGGCACTAAAAAAAGAAATAGTCCATCCCTGGCAACATATTCACAAAAAAGGATGAGAGTCTCTAAGAAGACCAAATTGTACCTCCATGGAGCCTTATCTCCACTGGGTGCAAACTAGAGCTCTCAAGCTAAGGATGCCTTACCCTCGCCAAGAAGTTTTTCCATTAAAGGAATATGTCATTTATTTCATGTCTGATGCGGAAAAACTGCAGGTCACTCTCAACAAAGTTCCATGTGAGAGGAGCTCTTGGAAAAACAAGTATCAAATCCTCAACGTGGAGTGTACCAAGCTTCAGGAACTGTTAAAAGAAAAGGATGCTCTGATTGATATTTTAGAAAATCATGCTATGGAAGATCAAAGGAACTTGCTCACTCCTTTCACTTGGCAAAGGACTGACAACCCGACAACGGCTGAAGAGCCCCGGTTAAAGAAAAGGAAAATACCAGAGTCAGTATCTGAGCTCTCCTCAGAGAGAACCCAGGATCCATAAGCTTAGCCATTTTCCTTACAGCATTTTGTAAAATACTGTACTTTTCATTACTGCAATCTTTCAAATTCAATAAAAGGGGCCCCCCACTGTATGATATTTGCAATCTATTTGTTGAAGTTTCTTTTTTATTAAAACAAAAAACAAAAAAAATATATCATTACATATCATTCATCATTCTCGCATAACACATTTTTCTTATCTTTGAGTCTCACGTATGTGTCACGATTCTAGAGTCAAATTGTCTGACTCATACAATACTCAGGCCAATCGAAAAAAGAAAATGGACAATCTCGAGGAAAAGAACAGAGATCTGAGAAAATAAATCGACACTCTAAAGGAAAGTTTGGAAAAACTTCACAGTGACATGCAATCCCTGGCAGCAACTCAGAGACAACAACAAAGGACTGTGATCTCAGAGATTACATTTACGTCCGTAGTGGAGACATATGATCCTCGGTACAACATGCCTAAAGGTCGTCCCTGGGGCATTCCTATCAAATTTTTCCCTGAAGGATACTTCCCGCCGGTCACTGAAGACCCAGAAACTGCAGCAGGAACCGCTGGGCCTGAAGGTTACAAACTTCGGGAAAGCAAAGATGCAAGGTTTACAACAGCAACACCTAAAGGTTACAAACTTCAGGGCACTGAAGCATCAAGAGTCACTGCCGTAATGACTATACCACAACCAATGGTACACTCTGTCCTGGAAGGACAGATTCCATAAGAATTTTCTGGTGGAAACGAAGACATGCACGAAAGGATGAATGAGTTCCAGGAACAATTCTTGGAGATGCAGAAGGAACTGCATGCCATTCGCGGTCAGGATTTATTCGAAAAGGACGCCGCCTGTAACACCCCAATTCCCATCACAGATAAATAATACATAAAAAGATCAGAGTGAATAAAATTTTATCCGTAGACAGAAACAAGGATGCCACATTTAAAGAAAGAAAACACAATCCCTGCTCATAAATTTGATACATAACACAAAACGGAATAAACCTAAAAGGAAAACTTTTTCCAACAAAGGGAAAGTTCAATTATGGAATAAAGAGGAAAGATCCATAAATGACTTGTTTTACAAAATAAATTGTTTTATAACATCAAAATATTCATACAAAGGTAATATAAAATAGATCCCACAAATGAATACATATATATAACAAAAGCGTTCCCGACTCCCCTGTTACGTATCAGAGCAGACAGATCGACAAAAGGATGGAGAACTAATCTTCACAAAAGCCTCCAACATACTAATCTGCCATTGCCTCATAGAGCAACAAACCACAGCAGAAGGGTGAGAAATAACAACTAAATCAGGATTGCATAATAATATGCAACACATATAAATTCACATGCATAATTATTCTCACCACAATCATCACGTATTAATACATATTGCATGCCACAAATACATAACATATTTCTAATAATCCAACCACATAGCATATATCAATTATACCAACATAACCACATATTCGCACATAATGCATACCAAAGTTATGACATATGGAAACACACCACCACATCACATAGCATATGTCTATACATAAAACATATTATCCACAACCAATGCATTTATCACAAATGCATATCAAATCACCAATGCTATCACGAGCTCAACACATAATCAATCCATTCATGATTTTCCACACATAATCAATCCATTCATGATTTATGCAAATGCACAGAGACCGACACAACGATTCTATGCAATGCAATGCGGTACCATCCATCCATCATTCTCATCATTAATTCACTCAGGAATTATTGGAATCATCGCTTGTTACTTAGTGTAACTCCCCGTCGGGAAAACGATGTTCCCCGTCGCTTTAGGTCCTCTTTGTATAAGGCACACGACGTTTATGGATCGCTTTAGGTCCTCTTTGTATAAGGCACCTGATCCGATCGCTTTAGGTCCTCTTTGTATAAGGCACACGATCGTCTATAACGTCGTTTTAGGTCCTCTTTGTATAAGGCACACGACCGTTACAGCAGATTCCCTCTGGAATCGTTTCGTCGCTCACACCCCACAAGGGCACACGACATCACAAGAATGCATATCATGATGCTTGGTATACAAGGACTCATGACAATCAAATGCATACACATATACATCCATGTGAACCATTTCAACATCCATAATCATGCATATACAATCAAACACCACACAATGCATTTACTTGCCCTAAGGCCACAAACCACCATCACAACATTTCATCACATGCATTCACATCATATAACAGCACACAAGCCATACGTTATATATCCAAAAACATATTGCATGATAACACATCAATCGCACACAATTACGATGATAAAAGTCGGCAAAATGACACATTTTCAAATTCTCGACATAATTAAATCGGCCACTAATCTCAAAACTATTTTCATAAGAAAGAACATCTCATTAGCTTTCCATCGGTACCAAGAACGTCTCGATCCGAGTTACGGATCAAAAGGAACCGCATCAGACGCGAAAAAGGAAAGAAATCGCGAAACGACAAAATTCTGCACCCTCGCTGGTCATACGCGTATTGCCCTGGGCCATATGCGTATTTCCCAGCTCACTCGCCCATCCATACGCGTATTGCCCAAAGTGCTACGCGTATGAGCAGAGACTGATTTCTCTCCAAAAATTCCACTAAAAACCCAGTACGCGTATTACCTCCCTCGTTACGCGTAGTGCCTTGCCCCTTACGCGTACCATTACGCATTTTAGCATAGGGCCGTGCAAAATGGGTTTCATACGCATAATTCCCTCATTTCGTCCTTTCCATACGCGTATTGTCCTACCCAATACGCGTATTGCCTTGCCCGTTACGCGTACGGGCAGCGAGAACCCAGAATTTTTCCTGCATAATTGCTGCTACGGATTTCACTCAATTTCTCCCCAAATCTCATCTAAACATCAGCATACTACCAATTGAATGCACAACAACCTATATCTATCAGGTATCAATAATTAGGAACCTTAAATCCTGATTCCCAACCGTGAAAACATCGATTCCCACTCATTGATCATCAATTTATCAATGAGAAAAAGTTGTGAAACAACCAAAACAATTACAACAAACAACACATATACATACACAAGCAAGATATAATCAAAACTTCTCACCCTTACCTGATTAGTCGCGAGTGAAACAGAGATTTCTTCTATCCCAAGTTTTCCTCTTCTTTTCCCTTCTCTTCCTTTCTCTCTTCTCTTTTTCTTTCTCTCTATTTTCTCTCTAAACTCTCTTTTCTTTCTTTCTTATAATAACAAAATATCTCAACCCCTAAAAAAACCATTTTACCCCTCAGCTCAAATATCTCGTAAATGCTCTCAAAACGCGATAAAACATAAACAGCGATGAAATATATTTCGGGAAATAAAAGTTGAAAAGAAATTATAATTTATTGCAAATATTTTACCCATCAAGGAAATTAACCAATTAACTCAATTAGCAGGTAAAATACAATAAACTCACACATTTCCCAAAATTCACATAAATGAAATAAATAAATACCATTAAACAAATCGGGGCGTTACAACTCTCCCCCACTTAGACATTTTCGTCCTCAAAAATATAACTGAGACGAACAACTCCGGATATGACCCTCGCATCCGACTAACAAACTATCATGCCAACAAAAGGCACACCTCGAATAACACAAACTGACAAACCACCTTGCTAACAGCAGCTACAACAACGACACGACAACGACGACAACTACAACGACAAGATGCAAAGCCCATACAATGCACTTGATGACTAACTCACGACTCAAAGAATACCCAAGTTACGAACACACACAGGTTCACTCTTGAACCGAAACACAACAAGATCGTTACCCTCACCATAGGTAACACTCCCCTAATCCTCCACACAGGAATTAGCTACTCGTACTCGAACCATCACAATGGAAACTAGGCACCACAGAAACAAGAACCTAAAGTCCCACGACACAACAATGTCTCAACAACATCGACAAAACCAGAATACCAAACATAACATCAATACAACCACGTTGTGACTTACCCACCAAACATGTAACTAATACATCCATTTACATATTCGTGCATGATTAATATTGGAACCTTCCACCTATCACTTCCATTATAGAACATCCCACGGTCTCATCCTTCCTACCGTTTTCCACTGTTCAACCTTTGAACTCTATCAAGTCACACACCAGACACAAGTCTCTGAACTGCTCAAATAATTCTAACTCCCTGACTATCAAAACAGACATGTATAAAAACTTTCGACTTAACTCATCACGCATGACATTAACTTTACCAATAGGATAATTCCAGCTAAAGTCATAACTCATCACAAATTCCAACCATCCTCGCTGTCTCATACTATATTCCTTCTGACCAAACAGGTACTCAATATTCTTGTGATTACTAAACACTTCGAACCCAGAACCATAAAGATAATATCTCCAAATTTTCCAACACAATACAACCGCAACCAATTCCAAATCCAGAATAGTATAGATCCTCTTATGAATCCTCAATTGTCGTAAAGCATAAGCCACGACTTTACCCTCTCGCATTAACACACTGACTAAACTCATCAAAGACACATCACAATACCTCACAAACAGTTTATTAGGATCACACAGAATCAAAACTGGAGTCGTAGACAAATCCTACTTTAACCCTCTCAAACTTTCCTCACAAAGAACACCCAACGCAAATGACTTACCCTTTGTAAGTCAACTGTCGTAACGAAACTGCTAACTTGGAAAAACCTTCCATAACCTCTGGTAATAACCACTAAAGTCCAAAAAGATTCTAATCTCCTTAACCGACTTTGGAGCCTCTCCTACAGAACTGCATCTACTTCCGATGGATCCATAAAAATACTCTCATCTGAAATAACATATCCAAGAAAACTAACCTTTTTCAACCCAAATTCTCACTTGAATAACTTAGCATAAAACTTCGTCTCTTTTCAACACTTGTAATTCAAATCTCAAACACTCTACCTGTCCTTCCTCTGAGTTTATAACAGATCCAAATATCCTCAATCAAAGCCATTACGAACTTATCCAAATAAATATGGAAGATATGATTCCTCTACTCCACAAACATTACAGACGCATTACTAACACCAAATAACATCACTGTACGTTGTAATTCCCAACCAAATTCCAAAAGATATAAATTCTTAAAGCTTTTGCAAAATTTTCGCTGGGTAACTGGTTACTCATAAACAAGCTTAACCGAGTAAATAACAGCCTATCCCGATGATAACAAACATAACCAGTCACATTAAATCAATCAACTCCTCAACTCACACAAGTCACCACTCTTATCAAACATTCCAAACAATCGTAATTTCAATCAAACTCAACCAAACCATTCCAATCCTCTATTCTTGAAAGTGGACACTTAATCTCAATCGTTACCTTATTCAACTATCAGTAATCCATACACAATTTCTTCTCTTGACCGTCCAATTCCATAAAGTCCAACATGTATTAACAACCAACCAAAAAGAACTCTTAATATCAATATTACATCCACACAAAAGGGTTTTCTCAAGATTCCCATTAATGCTCTAAAACTCCAAAGACTCCAAACCTCGCCAGAACTCTAAGTTTTGCTTTCCATAGTCTCAATACCATTATACACGTCATGCTTGTTATTCCGTTCAATCATCCATCCTTTTTGTTACTAACAATACTGGAGCTCTCCAAGACGACACACTTGGCCTCATAATTCTCCTTTCCAGTAAATCTTCCAACTGCTCTATCAGTCTGGGTACTTCTAATGCTAACATCCAATATTCCATCCGAACATACATCTGAAAATCACGCGCAACTGGCAGCCCATCACTGTGGCCTTGCTGCCAATTTCTAGAAAACTATCATCACAAACATGACAAACATCTGAGTTTCACTTCCAAGAAGGTCTTCTACTTACTTAGCATATCCAAACCTCAAATCCTCACCTTCATCAAATTTGAGTTCACACTCTACTCTCTAAGAACAACCATTAACGATACCCAACCGTTCTCTCTCAATGACTTCCCAACTAGACCAATATACCAAAACCCCTAATCCATCTCATCTTCCGACATTAGAATCTTCATCGACTCAAAAAAACAATCCGTAATCATTTCCTTAATTCTAAACAATCCTTTGCACACACTATCAAAGCCAAAAAGACACGTATATTCCACCCAACATAATTTCGTCTACTATCAATAAGAGATTAAGGGTGATCAGTTCCTCAATTTGTCAATAGACAGCCGATAATCATGATGGGGCATAAACCGTCTTTACCAAACTATAATAGCATTTCTTACATATTGTGCACAAAACTACCTAAGGCACAAATCCTTAGTTGACATAAACCTTACCTCCGCATTCCCTCCGGAACCGGGAACAACACTGTCCAAACAACACTTATAATCTTGCAACCAACAACACACTGAGCCAATGCTCCACACCTGAAGCAACTTGGAGAAGCACAAGCTCCTCCCCCACTTATCTCATTCTCAATCCTGAAGAAAAAGGATTAGAAAACCAGAAAGTACTGAAAGTGTTTAACACATATCACATAATAAGGAACAACCAACATCGACAGTATTCAACCGTCACTCCAACTGACTCAACAACTTGGTCGGACCGACCGACCTGCTCTGATACCACTAATGTAACACCCCAATTTCCATCGCATATAAATAATACATAAAAAGATCAGAGTGAATAAAATTTTATCCTTAGACAAAAACAAGGATGCCACATTTAAAGAAAGAAAACACAATCCCTGCTCATAAATTTAATACATAACACAAAATGGAATAAACCTAAAAGGGAAACTTTTTCCAACAAAGGGAAAGTTCAATTATGGAATAAAGCGGAAAGATCCATAACTGACTTGTTTTACAAATTAAATTGTTTTATAACATCAAAATATTCATATAAAGGTAATACAAAATAGATCCCACAAATGAATACATATATAACAAAAGCGTTCCCCGACTCCCGTGTTACGTATCAGAGAAGACAGACCGACAAAAGGATGGAGAACTAATCTTCACAAAAGCCTCCAAGATACTAATCTGCAATTGCCTCATAGAGCAACAAACCACAGCAGAAGGGTGAGAAATAACAACTAAATCAGGATTGCATAATAATATACAACACATATAAATTCACATGCATAATTATTCTCACCACAATCATCACGTATTAATACATATAGCATGCCACAAATACATAACATATTTCTAATAATCCAACCACATAGCATATATCAATTATACCAACATAACCACATATTCGCACATAATGCATACCAAAGTTATGACATATGGAAACACACCACCACATCACATAACATATGTCTATACATAAAACATATTATCCACAACCAATGCATTTATCACAAATGCATATCAAATCACCAATGCTATCACGAGCTCAACACATAATCAATCCATTCATGATTTTCCACACATAATCAATCCATTCATGATTTATGCAAATGCACAGAGACCGACACAACGACTCTATGCAATGCAATGCGGTACCATCCATCCATCATTCTCATCATTAATTCACTCAGGAATTATTCGAATCATCGCTTGTTACTTAGTGTAAATCCCCGTCGGGCAAACGACGTTCCGCGTCGCTTTAGGTCCTCTTTGTATAAGGCACACGACGTTTATGGATCGTTTTAGGTCCTATTTGTATAAGGCACACGATCCGATCGCTTTAGGTCCTCTTTGTATAAGGCACACGATCGTCTATAACGTCGCTTTAGGTCCTCTTTGTATAAGGCACACGACCGTTACAGCAGATTCCCTCTGGAATCGTTTCGTCGCTCACACCCCACAAGGGCACACGACATCACAAGAATGCATATCATGATGCTTGGCATACAAGGACTCATGACAATCATATGCATACACATATACAACCATGTGAACCATTTCAACATCCATAATCATGCATATACAATCAAACACCACACAATGCATTTACTTTCCCTAAGGCCACAAACCACCATCACAACGTTTCATCACATGCTTTCACATCATATAACAGAACACAAGCCATACGTTATATATCCAAAAACATATTGCATAATAACACATCAATCGCACACAATTACGACGATAAAAGTTGGTAAAACGACACATTTTCAAATTCCCGACACAATTAAATCAGCCACTAATCTCAAAACCATTTTTATAAGAAAGAACATCTCATTAGCTTTCCATCGGTACCAAGAACGTCTCGATCCAAGTTACGGATCAAAAGGAACTACATCGGACGCGAAATTGGGAAAGAAATCGCGAAACGACCAAATTCTGCACCCTCGCTGGTCATACGTGTATTGCCCTGGGCCATACGCGTATTGCCCAGCTCACTCGCCCATCCATACGCGTATTGCCCAAAGTTCTACGGGTATGAGCAGAGACTGATTTTTCTCCAAAAATTCCACTAAAAACCCAGAACGCGTATTACCTCCCTCGTTACGCGTAGTGCCTTGCCCCTTACGCGTACCATTACGCATTTCAGCAGAGGGCCGTGAAAAATGGGTTTCATACGCGTAATGCCCTCATTTCTCCCTTTCCATACGCGTATTGCCCTACCCAATACGCATATTGCCTTGCCCGTTACGTGTATGGGCAGCGAGAACCCCGAATTTTTCCTGCATAATTGCTGCTACGGATTTCACTCAATTTCTCCCCAAATTTCATGTAAACATCAGCATACTACCAATTGAATGCACAACAACCTATATCTATCAGGTATCAACAATTAGGAACCTTAAATCCTGATTCCCGACCGTGAAAACACGATTCCCACTCATTTTTCATCAATTTATCAATGAGAAAAAGTTGTGAAACAACCAAAACAATTACAACAAACAACACATATACATACACAAGAAAGATATAATCGAAACTTCTCACCCTTACCCGATTAGTCGCGATTGAAACAGAGATTTCTTCTATCCCAAGTTTTCCTCTTCTTTTCCATTCTCTTCCTTTCTCTATTCTCTTTTTCTTTCTCTCTATTTTCTCTCTATACTCTCTTTTCTTTCTTTCTTATAATAACAAAATATCTAAACCCCTAAAAAAACCATTTTACCCCTCAGCTCAAATATCTCGTAAATGCTCTCAAAACGCGATAAAACATAAACAACGATGAAATATATTTCGGGAAATAAAAGTTGAAAAGAAATTATAATTTATTGCAAATATTTTACCTATCAAGGAAATTAACCAATTAACTCAATTAGCAGGTAAAATACAATAAACTCACACATTTCCCAAAATTCACATAAATGAAATAAATAAATACCATTAAACAAATCGGGGCGTTACACCGCCGACCTCTATTTGGTCCCTAATGTAAAAATCCTGCACAAATTCAAGGTGCCCGACTTTGAAAAATACAAAGGCAACTCTTGCCCTCAAAGTCATTTGGTGATGTATGCTCGAAAAATGTCAACTCAGACAGAAAATCAACAGCTACTGATCCATTATTTCCAAGACAGTTTAACCGGTGCCGCACTTAAATGGTACATGGGTTTAAACCGTACCAAGATCAGTAATTTCAAAGATCTCGGTGCAGCCTTCGTTCAACAGTATAAGTATAACCTGGACATGGCACCAGATAGAGATCAACTCAGAGCAATGTCGCAGAAGGACAAAGAAACCTTCAAAAAATATGCTCAGAGATGGCAAAAATTGCCGCCCAGATCTGTCCCTCTCTTGAGGAAAAAGAAATGACCAAGATTTTTTTGAAAACCTTAAGCTCGTTCTATTACGACCGAATGGTCGCAGTGCGCCCAGCGACTTCACTGAAATGGTGAACATGGTAGTACGCCTTGAAGAAGCAGTCAGAGAAAGACGATTGGTATAAGATGCAGAGCCATCCAACAGTACTAAGAGACATGGTAGTGCTTTCAAGAAAAAGAAAGAACAAGAGATCAGTAATATCTCTCTCGGAAAGTAAAGGCGGAGGTATCAACCAGTAGTGACAGTAACTCCTGCTATCAACCCTGCGCCGACTCTGACTTATCAACCTCAGATTGCTCAGAGCCAGCCAAGTCAACAACCATATCAGCAAAGGACACAACAACCTCTTTAGCAGGCTTGTCCTCAGTACAAAAATAATAATCATACGACATTACCACCAGGGTTCCACCCTATACCGATGTTGTATGCAGAACTATTTCCACTTCTACTGGAAAAGGGGCACGTCCAAACCAGGTCTCCTCTTACAATACCAAAAAATCTACCTTTGTGGTTCAAAGCGGATCAAACTTGCCCTTACCATCAAGGAGGATCGGGGAATAACATTGAGAACTGTATCAGTTTCAAGTCTGATGTGCAGAAGCTTGTCAGAAACGGGGTCCTATCTTTCAAAGATATTAATTCGAATGTTCAGATGAACCCGTTGCCTCAACATGAGAAGACTACAGTAAATTTAATAGAGGAAGAATTTAGCCGCAGTTATCAAATTCATGATGTACTCCTATTAGGAACCAATCTGGTCAGGATGCATTGTAGACAGAGCGGGTACGGTCATGTACCACCTCACAATTATCACCAGTGGTGTTCCGTAGTGCAATCAGCTCTACAAGAACAAATGAATCTCGGATGGATCCAGGATCACAGGATCCGGGAAGTCAACATGGCCCATACACATCCCAACATTGTTCAGGACCACGACGTCCGCACAATGAACGTCAACTTAGTGGCGATGCATTCAAGGCAAAGTCAATATCATAATCTGCCACAACACAATTACAACACTTGTCTGATCTGCTCAACAAGCAATCAGGGATGCTCTTTCATACAAGAGGCCCTCCAACGTCAGATGGATCTCGGATGGATCTAGGACTACCAAGAGAGAAACAACCATCAGGTCAATATAGTTCATATATTTAACATACGCTTATTGAATACCAGTCTGGTAGAACTACATGCTAAGCAAGTCAGGCTTGGCTTTCTGGCTTCACATGATTATCAAGACTATGAAGAGTGTCGTGAGAATGACCAAGGATGTGCACTTGTCCAAAGAACACTCCAACACTTGTTGGACCACTGGTGGCTTCCGATTTACTTGGATAAGGCTACACAACGGATCAGCTTGACTGACGAAAATCCTGATAGACATCAAAGTCAGGATGTCCGCGCGATGGAAACAAATATAGTAAAGATGCATTGTATACAAAGCGGGCGTGGCCGGGTGCCACCTCACAACTATGAGCGTTGTAGAGTTTGTTCAGAGAACAACCAAGGATGTTACCTTGTACGAGCGACTCTTCAAAATCAGTTGGATCTGAAAGAGATTCGACCATGTTCAAGTTCTGGGTCGATCAACATAATACAAAACTATCTCCCTGATCAAAGCAAAGACGTTCTCATAATCTCCAATCAAGGGAGGACTAAAGACATTTGCACTATAATCTCTCTACTCGATGTATCAAGAGTTCCTCTTGATAGTAGAAAAGTTCCCAACCAAGAACTGATTGAGGTTGCCTATAACGGCCAGAAAAACCTGAAAGCTCCTGTGCTTATTTACCTGCCAGGGCCCATACCGTATAAATCAGATAAGGCTATCCATCACAAGTACAGTGCAACTACCATTGAAAATGGAAAGGAAACTCCATTACCCTCCGTCGTAAACATTGTCGACATCAGTCGAGTCACACGGAGCGGCCGGATCTTCAACAGAGGAGTTGGAGAACCCACCAAGGAGAAGGAACCTCAAGCAGAAGTTCCAAATCAACCAGTCGGGCAATCCAGTAATCCCAAACTTATGAAGAACAATGATGAGATGCTGAAGCTCATCCAGAAGAGTGAGTACAACATTGTAGACCAGTTGTTACAAACTCCATCTAGAATCTCTGTGCTATCTCTCCTGCTTAGTTCCGAAGCTCACATGGAAGCTCTACAGAAAGTCTTGGAGAAAACTTTCATAGAATAAGATGTGGCGGTAAGACAGTTCGACAACATCATCTCCAACATCACATCTTGCAAAAAAGGGTTCAGTGATGAAGAACTGTCGGAAGAAGGTAAGAATCATAAGATGGCTCTCAACATTACAATCAACTGCCAAGACGATGCTTTAGCCAGCATATTGGTAGACACAGGATCGTCTCTGAATGTTATGCAAAAATCGACTCTGATGCGATTATCATTTCAAGGAACTCCGATGAGAGACAGTGAGGTCATCGTCAAAGCCTTTGACGGGTCCAGAAAAATAGTTATCGGCGAAGTCGATCTTCCCATAACTATCGGTCCTCACACTTTCCAAGTCATTTTCCAGGTCATGGACATCCGGGAAGCATACAGCTGTTTATTAGGAAGACCTTGGATACACGAAGCTGGGGCAGTCACTTAGACACTTCACCAAAATGTGAAGTTCTTCAAGAATGACAAGCTAGTCACAGTCTACAGAGAGAAAGCCTTAATTATGAGCCACTTATCGTCATTTTCCTATTTAGAACCGGAGGAGGTTGTTGGAACCCCGTTTCAAGCACTCTCGGTTGTAGCGAGCGATTTTGGACGCGGTTCTTAAGCGCTGGTTGCTCTCTGCGGTTTGAGCTTAAACTACAGGTCGATTCATTTTTTATCCTATTGTGAGCTGAATAAGGAAGGGAAATAGATGTCTCCAATTAACCCTGCTTTGCATACTGAGTTTAAACAGCGGTCTGTTAGGTTACAAATGCTATCAACGTGGGGGGGCCTTTGTACTGGTTATTTGTATTTTTCGCCAATATTGGTTTTTATCTAGGCAGAAGTTTTTTGGCGGGGAACAAGGATTAGGATGTTAGGACTGATGTTTATGAGAGTATGGGATTTTGGGTTTTTGTTTAGTGTGCTCGCTAAGATTTTTCTTTCAATCTTATGCCTACGTATTCCCGTTTACCGAAACAGGGAAATCAGAGCGTTCGTAGTTCCTCCTATTCTATGGGAGGAAATGGGGGTTTTTGGTGTCTTGTTTAAAGCCCAAGACGTGAAGCGAAAGGTATTTTGTATCTTGATCAATGCCCAAGATATGAAGCTGAAGGGCCTCGACTTTAGAGAGAATTTGTCATCTCTAAAGAGGGGTTTGTATAAAGGAGGGTCACTTTAACCGGGATACGCGGATCCTAGCAATGCCATAATTTCCTTTTTAGGGGGGTTTTAACCTGAAGGAGAAGACTTTAACTCAGTGTAGAGCAATGCTATCTTTCCTTAGGAATTTCTCATGCTAAAAGAGGGACAGTGGCATGGATGTAGATGATCCAGAGGCTTGCCGCTTACAGCGATTAGATGAAGGGGAAGGAGTTGTTGATGTTTGTGTACTGTGAACGAGGCACAACTTTGATGCTAAAAGGTTAATTGGATTAACCAGTGGTTTTCTTATATAAAGCCTAAGATGAGGCTAATATGTGTCTCGTACAAATCCTGAGAGAGAGGCTAAAAAGTTTTTGACCCGACGAGGGAGTCTTTTTGTATCTCGTATAAAGCCCGAGATGAAGGCTACTTGATTCAACAAGAGAGTTTTTTGTATCTCGTACGAAGCCCGAGATGGAGGCTGTTGTTTGTTTGGCTCAATAAGAACCTTTTTGTATCTCGTATAAGGCCCGAGATAGAGGCGAAAGGGGTGATTGACTCAACGAGGGAGTCTCTTATGTGTCTCGTACAAAGCCCGAGAGAGAGGCTAAACGTTGTTTGACTCCGCTGGGGAGAATCATTATACAAAGCCCAAGAGGAGGCTATGGTGACTGTTTCAGTTGAGTGACAGGTCTAGTATACTGATTTTGAAAGAGAAAATCAGTTCTTATATGAGCAATACTGTACTCATGGATTTGATTTGGGGATCAGGGATATTTCCTTCTCTTTGAGGAAACGGGAAATCCAAAGGGTATTGAGACTGTCCGAGTCTACGGGTTTCCATCCTATTTAACGAAGGGGTCACTTGAGAATGTCTTTGAGACTCAAGGAAGTTAGATTGTCCAAGTCTAGTGTTCGTCTTTTGTACTATGCTTTGAGAAACAGTAGTAGACTCTATAAAAGTACTGTTCTATGGAGATGACTAGGTTATGTTCCTATACCTCTAGGAGGTCGTCGGGATAATTTGTACGAAGCCCAAGAGGAGGATGGAAACTTTTAAGAAGCCGACGGGTCCTTGTACGAAGCCCAAGAGGAGGCTATCATTCCCGGAGGAAGAGATCATTATACAAAGCCTAAGAGGAGGCTGTGAATACTTCTAAGATGCCGTAGGGTCCTTGTACTAAGCCCAAGAGGAGGCTGGGTTGCTTTTAGGAAGCCTGTGGGTCCTTGTACGATGCCCAAGAAGAGGCCGATGCTTTTAAGAAGCCCGTGGGTCCCCAAACCCCGAGAAATTCAAGGCAAGCTATTCATAGGGAATATATCAAGTCAGGAAAGTTCGAGAATTTGGAAGAAACTCAAAGATGCCATTCACGGAGAATACATTCATCTTGGGGAGTAGAGTTTCTTGACGATTCCTAATGAGGACAGCCGAAGAGAAGACTGTATCTGGTGATCCTATTGAGGATCTAGTTGTCTATTTCTACGAATAAACGAAAGGACGTCACCTAGTTCTAGACGTAGTTGCCAGGGAAACTCGAAATATCTATACTATTATTACACAGTTGATATGAGTTTATGAAAGAAGACTTACAGCGAAACAGCCCCACAATACAGTTATATGTATATGAAAGCGGTAAATGAAAGCAATAACCACTTACTCGGTTGTAGAGCTTCCATGCTGTTTGGTTAGTTGTTCAACAAAGAAAGATTGAAAACAATAGTATATTCAAAATCAAAGGAGAAAGTGCTTTGAAAAAGAAAGATTTGGGGCTTACAGCTCAAGGAGAGGCCCAGGGTTTTATCAGTGAGCGCACTGTTGAATTTGTACAGAGGGACTTATACAAGTGACTGAGGCCCAAAATGTTTTCTGTACAAAGGGGTGGGTCTTACACTCTCTCAAGAGGCCCAAAAAGTTTTAAAGAAAAAGAGTGGGGCTTATAACACGAGGGTAGGCCCAGTTGACTTTTCGTTTAAACATGGCGATCGCGCCGAGGTTTTCTTTTAACGCATAGGGACTTATACAATAAGTGAGGCCCAAAATGATTTTGGTTAAAAGGGGGTTGGGTCTTACACTCTAATAGAGGCCCAAAAGTTTTGAATGGGTCTTATAGCTCAAGGAGAGGCCCAGGGTTATTTTGAAAAGGCGACGATCGCGCCGTTGGTTTTTTGACGGTATCGGGACTTATACAATACACTGAGGCCCAAAATGATTTGGTCAAAAAAGGATTGGGTCTTACACTCTCTCAAGAGGCCCAAAATGTTTTGAAAATGATTTATGAGGGTTGAATTAATCCAAAAACCCTAATTTGTTTTCAAAAAGGTATTTAATTGAATAAAAATTCAATTAAAATGATCAAAATTGTTTAACCTATGAAAAACAAATTGTGATCTTGGATTAATGCTTCAAAAATTAAGTATTGACCTACAAAATAATTAGAAAGCATTAAAAGTTGAAAAATCAATGTAGAAAAAATATTTAAAATGTCAAAAACAATTAAATTATTAATTCTTTGCAAAAATATCAATTATATGAAATAAATAATATTTTTGGGATTTTTCGGGAAAATAAAATATTTTAACATTTTTGTGAATTATTAAAAAAAGAATCAACTCAAAATCATTAAAACTCAGAGAGAAATTAATTTTTGAATCAATTAAACAAAATCACAAAATTCAAATATTCAAATTATTCAAAAATGGCGCCAAGAACACACCAAGAACACGCGCGTGTTCTGGGTTTGGCTGATTTGCATTTTCTCCTCAATCTCACTGAATACTTGATTATAACATGCAACCCACATATCATTATGCTCGTCTCAACCTCACGATCATGTCTATGTCCATTAATTTCATTTAAATTAAACATACAACAAGAAATCACAAAAAATCCTCAAGAACCCTAATTTCTGCATGAAGGCTAGGATTTTTGATACACGATTCAAACAATGCAATTTATTGAGGGGAAACATTCTATGCATGATTATGAACATATGGCCAAATTATTGTGCGAGGAAATATGCATAGATTGAGAGATGACCAAGTATGTGCTTACCTCTAGGTCGTGACAACAAGTGCAATGTGATTTTTGATTTGGAGGTGTTACAGATGAGTGGTGATGATCTGAACAGCTTCCCTACACCCTATGGATTGTGTTTGAATGGTTGGACTTGACTGAAATTGGCTGGATCACTTTGTGGTACCTCAACTGCAACTTGTTTGAAAATTTGAGCAACCAGCTGGTGATTTTGTGAAATTGGTGTTTCAGAAGTGATCTAAGTGTTTGATCAGCTCATATGTGATGTATGTGAGGTGTGTGAGTGATTGGTTTGATTGGAAAAGCTCTCAAACTCAAAACCCGATAGCTACCTTGCTAAGAAAGGCATTTTTGCCAAGAGAAAGAGATTTTGAGGAAAGCATCTGTTAGATGGCTTTGGTGTACTCAAACTGATCACAATTGAGCTCTATTTATAGTAGAGCAAGTTTGTTTTGCAAGAAATAGTGAATGGCAGCTGCAAAGTAGGTTTGGCCAATGTTGTCCAATGGAATTTCAAGTCTCCTCTAGCCATTGACTAGAGGTTAGGGCACAGAGCTTTGGTTCCCTTGGTCTTGGATAAGTCTTGACTGATTTCAGATGAGAATGGCTCAGTCCATGCCACCTTGATGCTTCCATTGAATGATTCAATCCAAATTTGAAGTCTTGTCCCTATTTTGGCCATTCTAGGTTCAACATGCTATTTCTTGTTCCATGGACTTTGGAGACTTGGCTCAGTGATTGTCCCCTTTAGATTCAATCCTCTGAGGTGTCCAAGTGGATAGGAGCAATTGGATTTGGCTGATTTTGGCAAATCGAGCAAAGTTGCAAATTCTGCCTTGCCTTGACAGATTTCAGCAAGGCAACTTGACAATGTTATATCTCATGGTGTAAGTTGAATTTGGCAATGTTCTTGGCCATTTTGGAAAGCCCTTACATGATACAACAACTATTTGAACAAGTTTGGTTTTGATCTCTTTTGAATCCAAGTGAAAAATCCCTCTACATTTGGCAAAAAGTGAAGCAAAATCTGACTTAGTGAAATTTCCACTAAGTGTTGGAACAAAGTGTGATTTCTTGATTTTGATCACTCCATAACTCAAAATCCTTAATGAATTGGCCTTAGGTCTAGTTGAAGTTTTTGTAGAGGGTAATGAGAGCTACAAATCTATCTTTGGAAGAGAAAAAATGGCCTTGTGGTTTAGGAGTTATGGTCCTCCAAAGTTGGTACCTTTGTCACTTTATTTTTAACTTAGAAAATTTTTAAAGTTTTTATGGTTACCCCTTTTACAAGTTATCCAACTTTTCTTGATTTTTCTGGATGAATGATGATTCAAATCATATATTAACATCATTTTAGGGTTAAAAATCCATTTTGGTGAAAAATCTCAAAAAGTCAAAGTTGACTTTTGTGCACAGTTGACTTTTTATCAGATGAATTCCAAACTGTGCAATTCTTCAGGAAATCATGTCCTTGACCTAAATCAAACTTGATGGACATGTTCCAAGGGTGTCATAGGGTATATTGGGGCATGTCCTAGGGCTTGGGAGCATGTCCTGGTCAAAAGTCAAAGTTACAGTTGACTTTTTCCTTAAAACCCTAATTGCGGTGCAGATGAAATTGAGACTTGTTGATCAAGCTTCTTGGATTGATCCATTGTTCCAAATGGATCAATATAGTTCATTAGAGACCCTCAAACCCTCTCTTGAGGTCTTGGCTCATGATTTGCCCTAAAAGTCAACTTAGGGGTGAATTAGGTCAAGAAACCCTAATTCCTGATTTTTGATGTATGCATTCCCTGAGGTCAAATTGACTTGAAGATTGGGTTCATGATGTCCCATGGAGTATATTAGGTTGTGTTTTGGATCATTGGCTTGTGCCCAGATGAAAATTTTCCATTTGGAGGACCTGGTCGACCAAAACCCTAATTTGGTGACCCTGTCGATCTTGAGACTTGATCCACCTAGAAGGGAGCAGCCTTGTGCTTAATCCTTAGAGTGGGAGTCCTTTTGATCCATTGTGAATGTTTTAGAGGTTAGACAAGTTGAAGATCAAGTCATTCCTTGATTGATCCTTTGTCTAAGCACTCAGAGAGGGCTTGAAACCCTAATTTTGATTGTAGTGGATGCTCACCCATCTTTAGGGAGACTGACAAGGTAGGAAGGTTCCTCCATATTGTGATGATGATTTGTAAAATGATGGGAAATCTTAGTGGTCAAAATTTGGGGTATGACAGATGCCCCTATTTAATCTTCTTGGACACGAAGGTGTGAATGACGAAGGTGTTCGGGCATTCGGGGTGCAAGAGGATTAAATATCGGAATACCCGAAATTTTGATGGTGGTTATGAATGGTAGCTTACGCATTCATCTTCTTTAGCTAAGCAATGATGCGTAGAAAAGGTAAAACTTCCCCTCGATCCTGGTCTTCGGCCTAGGAACTGGTCTCAGTTTCTGGATTAAACTTCCCCTCGATCCTGGTTTCCTACCAAGGAACTGGTCTTAGTTTCTGGATTAAACTTCCCCTCGATCCTAGTTTCCTACCAAGGAACTGGTCTTAGTTTCTGGATTAAACTTCCCCTCGATCCTGGTTTCCTACCAAGGAACTGGTCTAAGTTTCTTTTGTCAATAAACTTTATTGACAAGGGACGCTACGCGTAGCGGTTTTCCTCAAACTTCTCACCGAATTTTCCTGGGGAGATGCCATTTGAGTGGAAAAAGTTGACGTCAGACTTGCTGGGGAATCCAGTCGTCTGAGTTGTAGAGGTGCACAAACTTCTCTGTTGGAGACGCCATTTGTTTCTACTGGGGAAAGCGAGTCTCTTGAGAGACTGCCTTCGTTTGGGGTCTTACATCATACTTTTGTCAGGATCTTCCTGGAGAAATGCCATATGATGGGATCCAATTTTGAGGTGCCGATGACCTTTTCATCAGTGGTCTTTCGGAGAAATTGGCGTGCTGCCGAATTTCTGATTACGAGGCTTTTTCTCGGGATCTTCCTTAATCCGGGAAAGCAAAGATATCATCCTCAATGGCGAAGAGTGACATTTGTTGAAAGTTTTATCTGGCTTTTCAGAGGTTCAAGTTATCAAAGTGGTCAAGGACCAACTTCTTTCCAAAAATAAACTGGAAGCGAGGTTGTTCAGACACAGTATTTCCTGACGAGGCAAGAACTGACAACTCGATTGAGAGAACTTCTATCACTAGGGGACAAGACCGACTAGAGTGATAGTGATGCAATATGAAATGTGAATGCAAATAAAAAATGCATGATGTATGTATGTTTATGCGGGCAAAACTGACGCGACATACAAACTGACGGGTGAACACGACTGGATACTCGGCCATCGTGGGGCGAAGAAGTACCGTTGGTTCAGAATAGAAATTCCACCTTGCTTAAGAGAGATAGTCCCCGTTGGGGACTATCGTTGATCGGGCTTAGGAGATAAGAACTCGGCCGAGGTGTGTCAGACGAAACAAGGTCTCTGACACAGTTGATCCCTTCATTCAGGCGTACCGGCGTAGAAGGATTATTTTGATTCTGCACTTTGAAGTTCGATTACCTTTGGAGAGGCGCAATCGACGTTCTTCTGATGTTCAACAGTCAAAAGAATTGCCATCTTTATTTAAAAAAAAAGCAGAAAAATTTCTAACAAGTAAATTCATTTTTGTTTTATTTCAAGAATCGTTAATCATGTTAACAACGTTGTTCTGTAAAGCTAAAACAAATAAGAAGTACAAACAAAAACACAAGGGCTCAAATTTTATTGATAAGATGGAGATCAGCCAAACGCGTGATTCCAAAGAGTATATACAAAGTTTGAAAATGGTAATTTACGGGGAAAAGGGCTACGTTGAAACATAACGACCACCATCCTTCTACCAACTTTGAATTCGGGGCATCTTGAGCTTCTGTCGAAGATGACCTTGACCGGAGTTTTCTGACAGATGATGTAACTGCTGCTGATGAGGGACTTGCCTCTGTTGAACATAGTTACTTGCCATTATCCCTAATTTTTGCCTGGATTGTACTATGATGTTTCCAATCCATCGGGATGATTATTTTTCATGTCTCTAACTTTTGCCTGGACCGCCCTTTCGGGTTTTCAATCCACCGAGACGTTTTTTTTTTTAGTTTAGGCGAAGTATTTCTTGACTACATCAACATTTGTGGGGTAGGCAAATTCCTCTCCGTCCATGGTTGCAAGTCTCAAGGCGCCGCCTGAGAAAGCTTTCGTGACCACATAAGGGCCATCATAATTCGGAGTCCACTTGCCCCGAGAGTCAGTGAGAAAAGATTGTATCTTCTTGAGCACAAGGTCTCCTTTCCTGAAGATGCGGGGTCGAACCTTTTTGTCGAGCGCCTTCTTCATTCTCTGTTGATATAACTGACCGTGGCATAGCGCCGTGATTCGCTTCTCTTCGATCAGATTCAGCTCGTTGTGTCGACTTTGACACCATTCAGCTTCGGTGAGCTTAGCCTCCATCAATACCCGGATTGCGGGATCTCTACTTCTATGGGGAGAACTGCCTCCATGCCATACACTAGAGAGAAAGGGGTTGCCCCTGTTGAAGTGCGGACAGATGTACGATAACCGTGAAGAGCAAAGGGTAGCATCTCGTGCCAGTCTTTATAGGTCACAACCATCTTTTGAACGATCTTCTTGATGTTCTTGTTAGCCACTTCTACCGCTCCGTTCATCTTGGGTCGGTAGGGAGATGAGTTATGGTGTTCAATCTTGAACTCTGCGCACAACTCTTTCATCATCTTATTGTTCAAGTTAGATCCATTATCAGTAATGATCTCGCTTGGAACACCATAACGGCAGATGATATTGTTTTTGATAAATCGGACCACCACTTGCCGGGTTACATTAGCGTATGACGCTGCTTCGACCCACTTGTGAAATAGTCAATGGCTACCAGGATGAACCGATGTCCGTTTGAAGCCTTAGGTTCGATCAAGCCAATCATGTCGATTCCCCATATGGAAAAAGGCCACGGGGAAGAAAGAACTTTGAGATGTGATGGCGGTACATGAATTTTGTCAGAGTATATCTGACACTTGTGACACCTCCTCATGTACTTGTAGCAGTCGGATTCCATTGTCAACCAATAGTACCCTGCTCTTAAGATTTTTCTCGCCATTGTGTGTCCATTGGCATGAGTGCCAAAGGATCCTTCATGAATTTCTTTTATCAGCATGTCTGCTTCTGGTCTGTCGACGCATCAGAGCAAAACCATGTCGAAATTTCTCTTATAGAGAGTGTCACCGCTCAGGAAGAAGTTTCCAGCCAATCTTCTGAGGGTTTTTCTGTCTTTTCTGAGTGCCCCAGATGGGTACTCTTGTTTCTGAAGAAAGCATTTGATATCGTGATACCAAGGTTTGTCGTCTATGACTGCTTCAATCATGAAGATGTAAGCGGGCCGTTCAAGGCGCATGATGTCGATCTTAGGCAAGTCATTCCATTGACCTACACTAATCATGGAAGAGATAGTGGCTAATGCATCAGCCATGTGATTCTCATCACGAGGGATGTGGTGAAACTCAACTCTATTAAAGAAAGGTAGCAACCTTCTTGCGTAGTCTTTGTAAGGAATCAGTCCTGATTGGTATGTGTTCCAATCTCCTTTTATCTGATTGATAACCAAGGCTGAGTCGCCGTATACATCCAAATTTTTTATCCTTAAATCAATCGCTTCCTCGAGACCCATAATACAAGCTTCGTATTCGGCCTCGTTGTTCGTACATTTGAACGTAAGTCTGGCAGTGAAAGGAATGTGGGTACCCTGAGGGGTAACAATGATTGCCCCAATTCCGTTTCCATAATGATTAACTTCTCCGTCAAAGATAAGTCCCCATTGGGACCCTGGTTCTGGCCCTTCACTGGGTAACGGTTCATCGCAATCTTTCATTTTTAGATGCATGACATCTTCGTCTGGGAAGTCAAACCCGATTAGTTCCTGATCGTCAATCGGTTGATGAGCCAAATGATCGGCTAAAATACTTCCCTTAACGGTTTTCCGAGCGTGGTACTCTATGTCATATTCTGATAACAACATCTGCCAACGGGCAATCGTTCCCGTGAGAGCAGGTTTTTCGAAGACATACTTGATTGGATCCATTTCGGAGATTAACCAAGTAGTGTGACGAATCATGTATTGGCGAAGACGTTTGGCTGCCCAAGCCAAAGCGCATCAAGTTTTCTCGAGCATCGTGTACCGAGTTTCATAGTCGGTGAATTTCTTGCTTAGATAGTAAATGGCAGACTCTTTCCGTTTGGTTTCGTCTTGTTGGCCAAGTACACATCCCATTGATTCCTCTAGAACTGTGAGGTAAATGATCAGTGGTCTTCCTTCCACTGGAGGTGATAGAATTGGAGGATTCAACAGGTATTCATTAATAATGTCGAAGGCGGTTTGGCAATCTTCTGACCAAACGCAATCCTGGTTCTTTTTGAGTAATTTGAAGATTGGCGCACAAGTAGTGGTCATGAGGAATATGAATCTGGAGATGTAGTTCAAACGTCCCAAGAATCCTCTGACTTGTTTTTCAGTTTTTAGAGAAGACATTTCTTGAATGGCCTTGACCTTGTCAGGATCCACTTCAATTCCTTTCTGGCTGACGATGAACCCTAGTAGTTTCCCTGAACGGACACCGAAAGTGCACTTGTTGGGATTCAAGCGGAGCTTGAATTTTCTTAGACGTTCGAATAATTTTGACAGATGTTCAACGTGCTCACTCTCTGTTTTTGATTTTGCAATCATATCATCGACATATACTTCGATTTCTTTGTGTATCATGTCATGAAACAGGGTAATCATGGCCCTTTGATAGGTTGCCCCGACGTTCTTCAAACCGAACGGCATTACCTTGTAAGAAAAAGTACCCCATGGGGTAATGAATGAAGTTTTCTCCATGTCTTTCGGTGCCATTTTGATTTGGTTATAGCCCGAGAATCCATCCATGAAGGAAAAAACTTTGAACTTCGATGTGCTGTCAACCAGCATGTCAATGTGTGGTAAAGGAAAGTCGTCCTTTGGACTTGCCTTGTTTAGATCCCTGTAATCAACACACATTCTGACCTTTCCGTCCTTTTTGGGAACGGGTACAATGTTGGCTAACCATTGAGGATATTCTGATGTGGCGACGAAACCCACGTCAATCTGTTTCTGTACCTCCTCTTTGATTTTGATGGCCATGTCCGGATGAGTGCGCCTCAACCTTTGTTTTACTGGCGGACATTCCGACCTCAATGGTAAGTGATGTTCCACGATGCTGATATCCAACCCTAGCATATCCTGATAGGACCAAGCGAATACATCGGGGAATTCTTTGAGATGTTTTATCAAACCCTCTCTGGCAGTTGGACTGAGCAGCACCCCAATCCTGATTTCTTTTCTCTCTTGCTCTGAACCCAAGTTTATCGTTTCCAACGGTTCTTTGTGAGGTTCAATGGACCTTTCCTCTTGTCTGAGTAGTCGGGAGATCTCTTCTGGAATTTCGTTGTCAACTTCTTCTTCAGCCTCGAATATCGGGAACTCAAAGTTGGGAGAAGGCATCGGATCGTATGTTTCAACGGGGTTTAAAACAAGCAATCTGCATGATGTGATGATTCGTGTTTAGAAGAGATAAAGAAAATGCAAGTGTGTGCAGTGTTTTATTTTATTACTGCTTATTTTTATTATTTGTTTTGTAGGATTACCATTTTCTGAAAAAAGCAAAAAGAGAAAACAACAATTAATGCGGAAATTACATAACGACGTTATTTTATTAATGAACAAGTCGATCCTTGAAACTACGGCCCTATAAAACAAAACTCTGTCGCTTCGGGCGAAGCGAAGAGGGAAATTTACAGAAAGCGACCCCTATCAAAACATCAGTTTCACCTGGGCAGGGTGAAAGGTTAAAAGATGGCAATTACTTTGATTGATGAACGACCTTCAGAACCTCGACGACAACCCATTGGCGGCGAACTCCTCGGTGAATCACAAAGTCTGGCACCTTCCTCGATTTGTCTTCAGAAATGACGCTGATTTCTGGTGGAGCAGGATCATTGGAATCTGTCTCCCAGGCAGAGTTGTTGTAGGAGAATTCCTCAGTTGTATTTTGCATAGCATTGGTGCTCTCAGCTGTATCTCCCCATCCAGTTGGCTGGATGTCTTCGAACCTGATACGAGAGCTTTCGGGAGCGGTGTACTTGACCATGAAGTCGTATTTTCCACTCGGTTGTCCCAGGGTGTCCCACACTTCTTTGGAACTGGAGGAGTCATCTCTCTCGATGACGTTGACCTCGGGAAAAGCATAGTTGATGAATTCAAGTCCTGCGAACGTTGCGAATTCATCTTCATGTTGAGTAATTTCTGAATGACCTGAGTGTTGATCCCATGACAGGGTGGGGACACAGGTATTCTGTTCAACGACGGTCAGCTGAGTTTCATTGTTCGGCTGACTTTCTTGTCCCAAGTCTCCTGGATAAGGTTGCCATATTGGCAGACCATCCATTGGGCCATAGTAGTTGTGATCAAAATTATCTTTCATCGGAGTGTCTTCCTCTAATGAATTTGGCGGAGCGCGGCATCCCTCTGGATCACAATCTCCATATATCATCTGACCGTGGTATAAATCTCGGACTTTCTGTAGGAAAGCAAAAAGGTATAGGCACCTCTTCTTGAGACGTATAACCGTCCTCGTTGAGATAGGATTTTCGTTCTTCATCCGTGTCAGAGGGATCTTCCTCATTGATAGCATGTACCGCCTGAGATACTGGGTGAAGGAAGCCTCCACTGTGGAAGAAGTTTTGAAGGGGATGAAGACTTTCATCGTTGGCAGTTGTCCGGGTACAGGTTGCAGAAAAACCAAGACCCTTCTTTGTTGTATTGCTAGTAGGAATGACAAGCTGTCCCCATCCTGTCGTATCGGTACTCTCGACCGCTTGGATAGCATCTTTGTATGAGGAAATCGAGGTTCCTCCTTTGAAATGATCGTCCTTGCTCACCGACAATGCTTGGAACTGCGTTCCAATAACCTCCTCGGGTTTTATACCAGTAGATGGTGACAAGTTGCTTACGAGCAAGGCCTGTTCTCCACAGATTGTGACAAGTTGATCGTTCTTGACGAACTTTAGCTTTTGGTGGAGGGTTGACGTAACCGCTCCATCCTGATGTATCCAAGGTCTTCCTAATAAACAACTGTATATTGCCCGAATGTCCATGATGTAACGCCTGAATTTAATTAATTAGTTAATTAAATTATTGAAGGATTTAATTATTGGATCTAGACGAAGTTGATAATTAATCGGAGTAGTTGGATTTGTCGGTATTATTTTAAGAGGCGTATTGGGATTATTAAGTTAAAGTCGGATTTTAGTCGGTTAAATCGGAGGAATAATATTATTTATTTATTGGACTATCTTATTTAATTAACTAAGTTGAATTGTTGGACCATTTGGTTGATAATCGAAATTAATCTATAAAGTCGGGAGTAAGTAGTTGGTCGCGAATTATTATTTCGATTAATTTTGTATTGAGGAGATTTAATTGATAAGTTGGTATTTAAGTTGGTGTAGTCGTAGAATTATATTAGAAATAATATAATTAAAATATTATTAAGTAATTTTCGAATAATTTATGAATATGTCGATTATGTGGTTAAGTCGGTAAGTTGATAGTCGGGTATAAATTAGTCGGGAAATTAATATTATAAATAATATTAGTTTAGTGGAATTATTAATTTAAATGCTTGAGTTTAGTTAGGTGTGGAAATAGCAATTTCTAAGTGACTAGTAGTAAGCCCATTAAGACATAGTGACCCATTATTTTTATTAAAGCTCTAGTTTATGTTAAAAGTAGTAGCAACCAAAAACAAAAACCTAAAGGCAAAGGGGAGAAAAGCTGCGACAGTGGACTAGGGAGAGGAGACGAGAGAATTGCTGCAAGTGTGGAAAAATCAAGAAATTCGAGCTATTTTCGATCCAATCAGGTAAGGGTGGGGTTCGAATTTTATAATCGGGAGAATGATAGTTAGTATGTAGAAATTGGGATTTATATAATTTTTCACTATGTGGTATTTATTGGATTGAAATTGGTATATTATAGAGACCCATTATCAATTATAGAGTAATTAGAAAAAAAATTTGAATTGCAGTATGTATATATATTGGCCACGTGGGAGGGGGGCGGTCCTTGGTAGTGGAACTCCACTCCCTTTTTCCTCTCCATACGCTACAGGAACCCCCAAAAGAATAAGAAAACTATCAAATTTTATATTTACATTATGGCTACGTGAGGCCCGCCAGTGATATTGGTGGAACTCCAACTTCTTCTCATTTTCCAATTTTATGCGCTACTGTGTGTGTAGTAGCTTAAGTTTTGGTTATTTTTTTTAGTTAATTACTCCATCCATGTGCTACAGGTTGGGCTGGTAGTGGGTGCTGCTACAGAAAAATTATTTCTAGCAGAAAACCAGAAAATAATAGATAGCAGGTCCTTAGCAGGTAGTGATAAATTGGTAGCAGAGTTGATTTGATGACAGTAAAAATTAGTAGCATAATAGGTTGTAGCATAAAAAAAATAAATTAGTAGCAGAACTGGACAGAAAACAGTGTCGGGAGCAAAATTAAGCGGTATATTTAGTTGCCCGGAATCGAATGAAAATTTTTGGGGAAGTTTGTAATAATTAGTAGGTAATGTGGTTGATTTATTTTGTTGAAAAGATGTTGGAAGTTGAAAACAGTAGGAATTTTAGTCGCCCGGTAGAAATTAAGCGGTATATTTAGTTACCCGGAATCAAATGAAATTTTTTGGGGAAGTTTGTAATAATTAGTAGGCAATGTGGTTGATTTATTTTGTTGAAAAGATGCTGGAAGTTGAAAACAGTAGGAATTTTAGTCGCCCGGTAGAAATTAAGCGGTATATTTAGTTACCCGGAATCGAATGAAATTTTTTGGGGAAGTTCGTAATAATTAGTAGGCAGTGTGGTTGATTTATTTTGTTGAAAAGATGCTGGAAGTTGAAAACAGTAGGAATTTTAGTCGCCCGGTAAAAATTAAGCGGTATATTTAGTTGCCCGGAATCGAATGAAAATTTATGGGGAAGTTCGGATATACGAGTAGATACGTGAATGATATTTATTTTTGTTAAATTAAGTTGAATGCGTGGAATTGCAGGTACAGTTGGATAAGTTGTATTGTCCCGATTTACGGGCGAATTATTTAAGTTGCAGGTCTTATGACCAATATGGTTTGAGTTGAGTTGTTGTTTAAGTTGTAGGTCGAATGACCAATGTTGGATTAAGTTGATGCAATTGATGCATGTTTAAGTTGTTGTTTTCGTTGTCGTGAATTTATCGTTGAAGTTGAGGTTGCATGGCATACATTGCATTGTTTAAGTTGGCCTTGATGGCACCTGTCTAAGTTGGCCTTGATGGCATCTGATTAAGTTTAAAATGCCTCGATAACCTGACATATGTTTAAGTTGGGAGTTTACTCCAAATGGTACCACATGCATGTGCATAGTTGAGTCGCATTTGAGTTGCATGTTGAAGTTGTTAATATTATTACGTTGTTGTCGATTGTTGGTGTTGTTGATATAAGTTGTTATTGTTATGAGTTATTGTTGTTATAAATTGTTATTGCTGTAAGTTGTCGCTTGATACAGGTTGTTGTTATAAGTTGTGGTTGCTCTTAAGTTGTTTACTAATAGTTGTTGTATGACTATTGTATGTAGCGGTGAAATTGGTGTGATTCTAATCTAATATATTAATTATCATGCCTTTGATTATACTTTTCGATATCTCACCCCTTCTGTAATGATGTTACCTATTATGGGTAATTGAGCAGGTACTGAGAATAGCTGTGGAAGTGAAGTAATTTTATGAAGTCCTTTAGTTGTTGTTTGTTCGAGTTGGTCTTGCTCTGATACGTAGCACTCGGGGGGAAAGTTTATGTTGTTGTTTCTAAGTTGTTGTTATTACTAATTGTTGAATAATTACAAATTGAACGAAGTTTTGATCTAGTTGAATAAAGTTGTTAGCTGATTTATAAGTTGTGAATGCCGAATGCTATGTATCACTTTTAAATGAAATATAAGTTGTTTGTTGTTTTAAGTTGAAATGTGACATCCCATGTTGTGTTGAAATTTTTTTTAAATACTCTGATATTTTTTTATTATAATTACCGGGTAGATTTGGGGTGTTACAATTAGTGGTATCAGAGCAGGTCGGTCTGTCCGGCCAATGTTGTCTAATGTTGTTTCTTCCTTAGTACTCGACATGTGTGTGGAACACTATCGGTGCTTGTTTGTTAGTAGTTTCTTGTAGTTGTCTACAGGTTGGTTTGAATTAAGTGGGGGAGAAGTTTGCTCCCGTACGTGTTGTTGGTATGTAGAAGTTGTTTCAAGGTGATGTTGCTTGCAAGAGTGCATATGTTGGAGCGATGTTATTGTGGACCGGCGAGAGTTTGGACTCGCGAATCCGTATCAGTCAAGTTGGAGATGTGCGTAGAGTCTGGACGGTGAATCAAAGATGATTGAAATTAAGGAATTATTCCAAATGGAATGATAAGTTGGTGGATTAATTCGGTAAGTTGTATATCTTGAGTATAGTTGGATTAAAGTTGAGTGATTTTCGTAGTTGGACGAAAAGGAGGATATTGGTAGATCTTGGAAGCAAGAGAGGGAAATGGAACTTATGTTCATCAACCTCAAATTCTGGTTTTTGTAATTTTAGAGCAGCTATTAGTAAACGAGGTATAACTTTTGACTCGTGATTCGGATGGAAGCGGTTCTGGACTTTTTGGAAAGCTTACGAAATTCCCTATAGTTTGCATACAAGGTTTGGCTTCAGGAGGTTTGTGAAGAGGGAGAAAGGTGCATTTTATTGCTTGGGTCTGATGCTGATTTTTGAAAAATTCTGCATACGGAAATTCTGAACCTGTCCTGTTGTGTGGCTGATAACTTTTTACTCGTAAGTCGAATTTACGCGATTCTTGAAGTTCTGAAATCTACACAAAATTCTCTTCATTTTGGAATATGATTTTGTGATTGAGAGATCTGTATTGAAGGAGATATATATGGTTGAAGTTGAGCAACATTTGCTAAAAAATTTGGAAGGATGAAAACAAGTGTGGAATATTATTAAGAATAAAATGTTGGTATTTGTAAGATGTGACTGTATCGGAGAATGCTTGGAGATGCAATTTATGTTGAATAAGGATGATTAAGACGATGATGTTAAGTAAAGGTAATGTTGAGAGAAATGTGAATGTTGATTTGTGTTGCTAAGAATTTTCACCTTGGTTGAAAGTTGTAATTGGAGCAAACTGAATTGGATCGTTCTCAATGTTGTAGCGATTTCGGGTTGGAAAATATTTAAAGTCGTGTTGTACTATGAACGTGCATAAGAGGATGCGTAATGGATTTTGAACGTTTTTGTATCGTTGACGAAGTTGAAACTAAAGAAACTAAGAGTGGCATTGGTAAGCCTTAGAAAGTTGGCGGAGCATTATGCTTACGGACTTTGGGCACAAGTTGAAGTACGCTATTGTGTTGGGTACTGATGATTTATTTCACCGTTATGGTTGTCGGCTGTCTATTGAAAAATTGAGGAACTGATCACCCTTAATCCATTGTTGATAGTAGACGGAGTCATAATTGATGGATAGATGTGTCGTGCCAACTAGTATAGTATGTACGTTGAATTGGTCGAACTCAAGCCAAGTGCTTGAAGGTTGTTTGTTTTTGCTGATACAAGTTCATATGTTAGAATATTAGTTGAATTTAAGGATGACAGCACGAAGCTGTGTTTGATTGATGAGTAGTATGGAAAATTTCAGTTGAGGCTGGATAATGTGAGAGTTGAGTTACAGGTAGAATAAGAAGTTAAATTATAAGTTGATTTGTAAAAGTGGAGTTTTGGTTGGTAAAGATGATTTATCTTATTGAACTTAAGTGGACTCAGGTGTCAAATGTTGTTGTAATGTTGTTATGCGCCTAAGGTGATTTTGGGAACTATGTTAATAAAAGATAGTAAAGTTGTAGTTTATGTGTGGTGTTAACGGGGAGATCCCGAAGAGTTAAGTCGAAAGCCTTGGTATTATGTCGATTTTGATGATTGGAAGTTAGAGGTCAACTGAGTAGAGTTAGTACCTTAAAAGTAATCAGAGTGCGCAGCGAACGCGTAGTGTATTGCGGTTGTTCAGATGTGAATTGTACCGATGGTGATATTTGGTTACGTTGATGTTGTGTTTAAGTTGGTATTCTTATGTTGTTGTGTTCTGGTTCTTAAACCGGTAAATTCTTAAGTTGGTTACTTCTTGTGTTGCGATGTTAGTTGTAAATTGCATCACTTGGGTAGTATTCGCGTTGTTGTCGCCGTTGAGGTTAAGAACCGTTGTTTGTGTTATATGTGGAGTTGCCTTGCGAGGACGAGATTTGATTACTCGGAAGAATTAAGTTGTTGGAATAGTCGTGTCGGATAAATTTTCGAGGGCGAAAATATTCTAAGTGGGGGAGAGTTGTAACGCCTGAATTTAATTAATTAATTAATTAAATTATTGAAGGATTTAATTATTGGATCTAGACGAAGTTGATAATTAATCGGAGTAGTTGGATTTGTCGGTATTATTTTAAGAGGCGTATTGGGATTATTAAGTTAAAGTCGGATTTTAGTCGGTTAAATCGGAGGAATAATATTAAGAATAATATTATTTATTTATTGGACTATCTTATTTAATTAACTAAGTTGAATTGTTGGACCATTTGGTTGATAATCGGAATTAATCTATTAAGCCGGGAGTAAGTAGATGGTCGCGAATTATTATTTCGGTTAATTTTGTATTGAGGAGATTTAATTGATAAGTTGGTATTTAAGTTGGTGTAGTCGTAGAATTATATTAGAAATAATATAATTAAAATATTATTAAGTAATTTCTGAATAATTTATGAATATGTCGATTATGTGGTTAAGTCGGTAAGTTGATAGTCGGGTATAAATTAGTCGGGAAATTAATATTATAAATAATATTAGTTTAGTGGAATTATTAATTTAAATGCTTGAGTTTAGTTAGGTGTGGAAATAGCAATTTCTAAGTGACTAGTAGTAAGCCCATTAAGACATAGTGACCCATTATTTTTATTAAAGCTCTAGTTTATGTTAAAAGTAGTAGCAACCAAAAACAAAAACCTAAAGGCAAAGGGGAGAAAAGCTGCGACAGTGGACTAGGGAGAGGAGACGAGAGAATTGCTGCAAGTGTGGAAAAATCAAGAAATTCGAGCTATTTTCGATCCAATCAGGTAAGGGTGGGGTTCGAATTTTATAATCGGGAGAATGATAGTTAGTATGTAGAAATTGGGATCTATATAATTTTTCACTATGTGGTATTTATTGGATTGAAATTGGTATATTATAGAGACCCATTATCAATTATAGAGTAATTAGAAAAAAATTTTGAATTGCAGTATGTATATATATTGGCCACGTGGGAGGGGGACCGTCCCTTGGTAGTGGAACTCCACTCCCTTTTTCCTCTCCATACGCTACAGGAACCCCCAAAAGAATAAGAAAACTATCAAATTTTATATTTACATTATGGCTACGTGGGGCCCGCCAGTGGTATTGGTGGAACTCCACCTTCTTCTCATTTTCCAATTTTATGCGCTACTGTGTGTGTAGTAGCTTAAGTTTTGGTTATTTTTTTTAGTTAATTACTCCATTCATGCGCTACAGGTTGGGCTGGTAGTGGGTGCTACTACAGAAAAATTATTTCTAGCAGAAAACCAGAAAATAATAGATAGCAGGTCCTTAGCAGGTAGTGATAAATTGGTAGCAGAGTTGATTTGATGACAGTAAAAATTAGTAGCATAATAGGTTGTAGCAGAAAAAAAAAAATTAGTAGCAGAACTGGACAGAAAACAGTGTCGGGAGCAAAATTAAGCGGTATATTTAGTTGCCCGGAATCGAATGAAAATTTTTGGGGAAGTTTGTAATAATTAGTAGGCAGTGTGGTTGATTTATTTTGTTGAAAAGATGCTGGAAGTTGAAAACAGTAGGAATTTTAGTCGCCCGGTAGAAATTAAGCGGTATATTTAGTTACCCGGAATCGAATGAAAATTTTTGGGGATGTTCGTAATAATTATTAGGCAGTGTGGTTGATTTATTTTGTTGAAAAGATGCTGGAAGTTGAAAACAGTAGGAATTTTAGTCGCCCGGTAGAAATTAAGCGGTATATTTAGTTACCCGGAATCGAATTAAAATTTTTGGGGAAGTTCGTAATAATTAGTAGGCAGTGTGGTTGATTTATTTTGTTGAAAAGATGCTGGAAGTTGAAAACAATAGGAATTTTAGTCGCCCGGTAGAAATTAAGTGGTATATTTAGTTGCTCGGAATCGAATGAAAATTTATGGGGAAGTTCGGATATACGAGTAGATACGTGAATGGTATTTATTTTTGTTAAATTAAGTTGAATGCGTGGAATTGCAGGTACAGTTGGATAAGTTGTATTGTCCCGATTTACGGGCGAATTATTTAAGTTGCAGGTCTTATGACCAATATGGTTTGAGTTGAGTTGTTGTTTAAGTTGTAGGTCGAATGACCAATGTTGGATTAAGTTGATGCAATTGATGCATGTTTAAGTTGTTGTTTTCGTTGTCATGAATTTATCGTTGAAGTTGAGGTTGCATGGCATACATTGCATTGTTTAAGTTGGCCTTGATGGCACCTGTCTAAGTTGGCCTTGATGGCATCCGATTAAGTTGAAAATGCCTCGATAACCTGGCATATGTTTAAGTTGGGAGTTTACTCCAAATGGTACCACATGCATGTGCATAGTTGAGTCGCATTTGAGTTGCATGTTGAAGTTGTTAATATTATTACGTTGTTGTCGATTGTTGGTGTTGTTGATATAAGTTGTTATTGTTGTGAGTTATTGTTGTTATAAATTGTTATTGCTGTAAGTTGTCGCTTGATACAGGTTGTTGTTATAAGTTGTGGTTGCTCTTAAGTTGTTTACTAATAGTTGTTGTATGACTGTTGTATGAAGCGGTGAAATTGGTGTGATTCTAATCTAATATATTAATTATCATGCCTTTGATTATATTTTTCGATATCTCACCCCTTCTGTAATGATGTTACCTATTATGGGTAATTGAGCAGGTACTGAAGAATAGCTGTGGAAGTGAAGTAATTTTATGAAGTCCTGTAGTTGCTGTTAGTTCGAGTTGGTCTTGCTCTGATACGTAGCACTCGGGGGGAATGTTTATGTTGTTGTTTCTAAGTTGTTGTTATTACTAATTGTTGAATAATTACAAATTGAACGGAGTTTTGATCTAGTTGAATAAAGTTGTTAGCTGATTTATAAATTGTGAATGCCGAATGCTATGTATCACTTTTAAATGAAATATAAGTTGTTTGTTGTTTTAAGTTGAAATGTGACATCCCATGTTGTGTTGAAAATTTTTTTAAATACTCTGATATTTTTTTATTATAATTACCGGGTAGATTTGGGGTGTTACACATGACCTGGAAAGTGACTTGGAAAGTGTGAGGACCAATAGTTATCGGAAGATCAACTTCACCGATAACTGTTTTTCTAGATTCGTCGAATGCTTTGACGACGACCTCGCTTGTTCTCATCCGAGAGCCTTTGAATGATAACTGCATCAAAGTAGACTTAGGCATAACATTCAGGGCTGACCCTGTGTCTACCAGTACGCTGGCTAAAGCATCGTCCTGGCAGTTAACTGTGATATTGAGCGCCATGTTATGACGGCGACCCTCTTCGGGTAATTCCTCATCACTAAATCCCAAATTGTTGCAGGAAGTGATGTTTGAGACAATACTATCGAACTATCTGATTGTTACATCATGTTCCACAAAGGTCTGCTCCAAGACTTTCTATAGATCCTCCCTATGCGCTTCTGAACTGAGTAACAATGATAACACCGAGATCTTTAAAGGAGTTTGTAATAGCTGATCAACAATGTTATATTCACTCCTTTGGATGAGCTTCAGCATCTCATCATTGTTTTTCGAAAGGTCAGGATTACTGGATTGACTGACCGGGGGATCGGGAGCTTCTGTCTGAAGTTCCTTTTCCTTGTTAAGTTCCCCAACCCCTCGGTTGAAGATTCTACCACTCCGTGTTACTCGACTGATGTCTGCAATATTCACGACGGAGGGTAAGGGAATTTCCTTTCCATTCTCAATTGTTGTCGCACCGTATTTGTAAGGGATAGCCTTGGTTGATTCATACGGTAGTGGTCCCGGCAGATAGATGACTATGGGAACCTTCTGATTTTTCTGACCATCGTAAGTAATCTTGATCTGTTCCTGGTTGGGAACTTTAGATTCGTTAAGTAGAGGAATGATGGAAAAAACATCCCTGGTCCTATGATGACTAGAAATTGTGACAACGTCCTCAATTTGATCGGCGAGGTAGTTTGGCGTCTAGTCGATAGGTCCAGAACCCGGATATGGACGAATTTCTCCATGATTCACCTGACCTTGAAGAGCCGCTCTCACAAGGTAACACCCTTGGTTACTTTCCGAACAGACGCTACAACGGTCGTTATTGTGCAGTGGCACCTGGCCACGCCCACTTTGAATACAATGTAACCTCACTAGGTTACCTTCCATTAATCGGACGTCCTGACTTTGACGCCGGGTAGGATTCCTGTTATTGATACTAATTTGCTGAGTATCTTCATCCATGAAGATTGGCATCCACCAGTGATTTAACAAGTGCTGAAGTGCCTCTTGGACAATGGTACAACCTCGATCGTTTTCGCAACCCGCTTTACAACTTTGATAGTCATGTGATATTAAGAATCCAAGTCGGACCTGCTCAGCATGTAACTCTACCAGGTTGGTATTCAACACGCGAATGTCAAAGATCTGTACCATGTTGATCTGATAGGAATTCCTATCATGGTAGTCTCGGATCCATCCAAGATCCATCTGACGCTGGAGGGCCTCTTGTATGAAAGAGCATCCCTGTTTGTTTACTGAACAAGTCAGACAGGAATTGTAATCGTGTCGCGGCAGATTATGATACTGGCTTTGCCTTGAGTGCATTGCCACCAAGTTGACACTCATTGAACGGATGTCGTGGTTCTGAATGACATTGGAATTCGTGTAAACCATGTTAAATCCACGAACTCGGTGCTCTTGGATCCATCTGAGATCCATTTGTTCCTGTAGAGCCGCTTGCACTACAGAACATCCTTGGTTATCTTTAGAGCAAATATCACACTGGTGATAATCATGAGGCTGCACATGGCCATATCCACTCTGTCTACAATGCATCTTGACCAGATTGGTCTTTAACAAGAGTACATCGTGAATTTGATAGACATTGTTAGTCTCTTTCTCAATCAGATTGACTGCAACCTTCTCATGTTGAGGCAGCGGGTTCGTAAGAACATTAGGATTCGTATCTTTGAAAGATAAGAGCCCGCTCCTAACAAGCTTTAGCACATCGGACTTGAAATTAAGACAAGTTTCTATGTTATGCCCTGGACCTCCTTGATGATAAGGGCACGTCTGATCCACCTTAAACCAAAAAGGTGGATTTTTCGGTACTGTAAGAGGGGACTTAGTTTGAATGTGCCCCTTGGCTAGCAGTAATGGAAACAGTTCTGCATACGTCACGGGTATAGGATCAAATCCTGGTGGCCGTGTTGTGCGGTTGTTGTTGTATTGGGGACGAGCCTCATGAAGAGGCTGTTGCGTCCTTTGCTGATCAGGTTGGCTCTGCGCAACCTGAGGTTGATACGTAGGAATAGGCGCAGGGCTAATAGCAGGAGTCACAGCTGCTACTGGTTGATATCGTCGCCTTTACTTTCCAAGAGAGATATTCCTAATATCTTGCTCTTTTTTCTTAGGGAGAGCACTACCATATTTTTTAGTACCGCTCTTCGATCCAGTGTCTTTTACCAAACGTCCTTCTCAGACGGCTTCCTCCAGACGTATACCCATGCCCACCATTTCGGTGAAATCACTGGGCGCACTGGCAACCATTCGGTCATAGTAAAATGAGCTTAAGGTCTTTAAGAAGATCTTTGTCATCTCTTTTTCCTCAAGAGGTGGGCAAATTTGAGCGGCAATTTCACGCCACCTTTGAGCATACTCCTTAAAGGTTTCCTTGTCCTTTTGCGACATCGATCTGAGTTGATCTCTGTCGGGTGCCATGTCCAAATTGTATTTGTATTGTTGGACGAAGGCAGTACCAAGATCTCTGAAAGTGCTGATTGTAGTACGGTTTAAACCCATGTACCATTTGAGTGCGGCACCAGTTAAAATATCCTGAAAGTAGTGAATTAGCAGGTCCTGATTCTCCGTCTGAGCTGACATTCGCCAAGCGTACATCACCAGATGACTCTGAGGGCAAGAGTTACCCTTGTACTTTTCAAAGTCGGGCACTTGGAATTTGTGCGGGACTTTCACATTGGGGACCAAGCAGAGATCCGCGGCGTCCTTTCCAAATAGATCCTAACCGCGAATGGCTTGCAGTTCCTTCTGCATTTCCAAGAACTGTTCCTGGAATTCATTCATTCTATCGAACATAGTTTCCTTCCTACCAGAAGGTGTTGGTGGAATTTGTCCTTCTGGGACAGTGTGCACCACAGGGGGTGGTACCGTGACTACGGTAGCGAATCTTGGCGTTTCTCGAAGTTTGTAACCTTCAGGAGTCTTTAGTATGCCCCTGGCATCTTCGCTTTCCCGAAGTTTGTAACCTTCAGGCCCAGCGGCTTCTATTGTGATTCCCTGATCTTCAGTGATCGGCGGAACATATCCTTCCGGGATATAGTTAACAGGCATACCCCAAGGACGATCTTTCGGCATTTGATACCTAGGATCATACTTTTCCAAAATGGGCATTGAGGTGATCTCGGAGATCACAGTTCGTTGTAGCTGAACTTCTGCCATGGCTTGCATGTCGTTACGAAGCTTTCTCATATCCTCTCTCAGAGCGTCGATCTCTTCTTTCAACTCTCTATTTTCTTCCTCAAGATCTTCCATCCTTTTCTGACGATTGGCCCGAGTATTGTACGAATGAGACAGTTTGACTCTAGAATCGAGACACAAACGTGAGATTCGCGAGGAAGAAGAATACGCGATGTGAGAATGATGAATGCAATGATTATATTAGTTGTTTTTTTTGGTTTAATCAAAATAAACTTTGACAATTAGATTGCAAATATCAAACAGTGGGGAAACCCCTTTTTATTGAAATTCAAAGGATTACAGAAATGAAATACAGTAGATTACAAAGCGCAGAAACAGAAACCTAAGCTAATGGGTCCCGAGTCCTCTCTAAAGAGAAATCGGGTGCTGATTCTGGTACTTTACTTTTCTTTGACCGGGGCTCTTGGGCCATTGTCGGGTTGTCATTCCTTTGCCATGTGAAAGGAGCGAGCAAATTCCTTTGGTCATCTTGATTCTCTACAGTATGTTGCTCTAAAATCTCAATCAGAGCATCTTTCTCTTTCAGTAATTGCTGTATTTTGATGCACTCTATGTCGAGGGTGCGATACTTGTTCTTCCAAGACCTTCTCTCCCGTTGAACGTTGTTGAGAGTAACTTGAAGCTTTTCCATTTCCGTCATGAAGTACATGACAGATTCCCTTGGTAGAAGAATTCCGTAACGAGGATAAGGCATCTTTAGCTTGAGAGCTCTAGTTTGTACCCAATGGAGATAAGGCTCCACCGAGACACAGTTTGGTGTTCCTAGAGACTCTCGTCCTTTCTTATGAACGTGTTTCCAAGCGTGTACTATTTCCATCTTTAGTGCTCTGTCATTTTCTCCTTCTTTGAAGAAAAGACCTTCCAGATGAACCCCCCGTGGGATGTGTCTCATCGGGTATCCAAATTGACGACGAACCAATACTGGATGGTAGTTGATTCCTCCTTTAAGTTCCTATAAGGGGTACGTTGGGGAAGTTTCCACAACGATCAATGATCCTGATACCCTCATAAATCCTGTTACACCAATCTATATCAGAGTTGGTAAGAGACATGATCTTCTGCGACCAACGTAAGGCACTCTTACAATCCCAAAAAGTAGTAGACTTGGGCAAGTGAGAGATAAACCATTTATAAAGCAGAGGTACACAACATGTGATATCCCCTCCACTGTACAAATTTCCTAAGTGTACAAAATGATACGCATCTGCGAGCAAAGTCGGCACAGGGTTTCCAATGAGAAAAACCTTAATGGAGTTAATGTCGACGAAGTTATTGATGTTGGGGAACAAAAATAACCCGTAGGTGAGCAAGACAAAGATGCTTTCAAAAGCAGTCATGTTTCCTATACTGGAAAAATACAGGGCTTTCTTCGTCAAGAACTGGGCTGGCAAACCTTGGATGCCACCCTTAGTAGTTAGGTGAGTCCTAACTTCAGACTCGTCCAAATGAATTTCTCTTGCAATGGTCTGATTCTTTGGAATTTCTTCCAGTCCAGAAAATGGAGCTCGATCAGTGATATGTAAATCAGCTAGATGAGAATACTCCTCCAGCGTTGGTGCGAGTTGGTAATCCAAAAATGTGAAACAATGATAAACCGGATCGTAAAACTGAATGAGCGCATCCATGATTCCCTCAATCACATGGACTCTTAACAGTGGTAGCAAACCTCCGTGCTTGGCTCTGAAAGCCTCAGGGTTAGTGATCATCCTTGCTAACCTTCTCAAATCCCCTAGTTTTGGAACCTTGAAGGTATACTTATGAGTTCTCCTTCTACCGAAATCCATTAGCGCAATCCTTTTCCCTGATATTTGCAATCACAGTCTTAGTTTAATTTGAAAAACAGAGAGACTAGAAGAGAAGTTTTTTTTTTTGAATGTTTTAATGTTTTATTAAATGAATGCATGAATGCAGCACACAAAAACATAGAAAAAACATGGGGTCAAAGGGTCGTTGTCATGAAGTCAAGGCTCTACCCATCCCCAAAGGTTTATACTAGGGTGTTTTTTGTACCTGTACTCATTATCATCAGCTCCTCCCAGGAAAGCAAAACAACAAGCGGATCGCCAGCGAGTTGTAGTGCAATCTTAGAGTAAGTGCCATTCACCAAGAATAGATCACCAGCCTCAAATGAGGGTAGTATCGCGTAACAACTATTTCCGATAGTTTCCGCACTACGAAAGGGTTTGGCTCCTCAACTTCTCAGACTTAACAACCGGCCCATTGTCTGGGTGAAATAATGGGTTGCGTTGGTCAGCCTCCACTGAGGTTGATGGTCGACCCCGTCGCCATCACCTATCTTAAGTGTATACTCAATCTTTCCACATACGGCATCACCCGCATTCCCATTAGCAGAAAAATAAACACGTATAGCAATTAGGAAAAGCAGTATATATATTTGTCCTAAACATCCTAGACCTTTAAAGCTATGAATCCTAAGTTCCTGACAGAAGATGGGTTCCCCGGCGGAAGCCCCAATCTGTGGTTTTCACATAAGTGAAGAAAAAGGAGACCGGCCTAGATCTAACTTTGAAAAGCCCCACGGTGGGCGCCATTTTTCTGTAGCGAGCGATTTTGGACGCGGTTCTTAAGCGCTGGTCGCTCTCTGCGGTTTGAGCTTAAACTACAGGTCGATTCATTTTTTATCCTATTGTGAGCTGAATAAGGAAGGGAAATAGATGTCTCCAATTAACCCTGCTTTGCATACTGAGTTTAAACAGCGGTCTGTTAGGTTACGAATGCTATCAATGTGGGGGGGCCTTTGTACTGGTTATTTGTATTTTTCGCCAATACTGGTTTTTATCTAGGCAGAAGTTTTCTGGGATTTTGGGTTTTTGTTTAGTGTGCTCGCTAATATTTTTCTTTCAATCTTATGCCTACGTATTCCCGTTTACCGAAACAGGGAAATCAGAGCGTTCGTAGTTCCTCCTATTCTATGGGAGGAAATGGGGGTTTTTGGTGTCTTGTTTAAAGCCCAAGACGTGAAGCGAAAGGTATTTTGTATCTTGATCAAAGCCCAAGATATGAAGCTGAAGGGCCTCGACTTTAGAGAGAATTTGTCATCTCTAAAGAGGGGTTAGTATAAAGGAGGGTCACTTTAACCGGGATACGCGGATCCTAGCAATGCCATAATTTCATTTTTAGGGGGGTTTTAACCTGAAGGAGAAGACTTTAACTCAGTGTAGAGCAATGCTATCTTTCCTTAGGAATTTCTCATGCTAAAAGAGGGACAGTGGCATGGATGTAGATGATCCAGAGGCTTGTCGCTTACAGCGATTAGATGAAGGGGAAGGAGTTGTTGATGTTTGTGTACTGTGAACGAGACACAGCTTTGATGCTAAAAGGTTAATTGGATTAACCAGTGGTTTTCTTATATAAAGCCTAAGAGGAGGCTAATATGCGTCTCGTACAAAGCCCGAGAGAGAGGCTAAAAAGTTTTTGACCCGACGAGGGAGTCTTTTGGTATCTCGTATAAAGCCCGAGATGAAGGCTACTTGACTCAACAAGAGAGTTTTTTGTATCTCGTACGAAGCCCGAGATGGAGGCTGTTGTTTGTTTGGCTCAATAAGAACCTTTTTGTATCTCGTATAAGGCCCGAGATGGAGGCGAAAGGGGTGATTGACTCAACGAGGGAGTCTCTTATGTGTCTCGTACAAAGCCCGAGAGAGAGGCTAAACGTTGTTTGACTCCGCAGGGGAGAATCATTGTACAAAGCCCAAGAGGAGGCTATGTTGACTGTTTCAGTTGAGTGACAGGTCTAGTATACTGATTTTGAAAGAGAAAATCAGTTCTTATATGAGCAACACTGTACTCATGGATTTGATTTGGGGATCAGGGATATTTCCTTCTCTTTGAGGAAACGGGAAATCCAAAGGGTATTGACACTGTCCGAGTCTACGGGTTTCCTTCCTATTTAATGAAGGGGTCGCTTGAGAATGTCTTTGAGACTCAAGGAAGTTAGACTGTCCAAGTCTAGAGTTCGTCTTTTGTACTATGCTTTGAGAAACAGTAGTAGACTCTATGAAAGGACTGTTCTATGGAGATGACTAGGTTCTGTTCCTATACCTCTAGGAGGTTATCGGGACAATTTGTACGAAGCCCAAAAGGAGGCTGGAAACTTTTAAGAAGCCGACGGGTCCTTGTACGAAGCCCAAGAGGAGGCTATCATTCCCGGAGGAAGAGATCATTATACAAAGCCTAAGAGGAGGCTGTGAATACTTCTAAGAAGCCGTAGGGTCCTTGTACTAAGCCCAAGAGGAGGCAGGGTTGCTTTTAGGAAGCCTGTGGGTCCTTGTACGATGCCCAAGAGGAGGCCGATGCTTTTAAGAAGCCCGTGGGTCCCCAAACCCCGAGAAATTCAAGGCAAGCTATTCACAGGGAATAGATCAAGTCAGGAAAGTTCGAGAATTTAGAAGAAACTCAAAGATGCCATTCACGGAGAATACATTCATCTTGGGGAGTAGAGTTTCTTGACGATTCCTAATGAGGACAGCCGAAGAAAAGACTGTATCTGGTGATCCTATTGGGGATCTAGTTGTCTATTTCTACGAATAAACGAAACGGCGTCACCTAGTTCTAGACGTAGTTGCTGGGGAAACTCGAAATATCTATACTATTATTACACAGTTGATATGAGTTTATGAAAGAAGACTTACAGCGAAACAGCCCCACAATACAGTTATATGTATATGAAAGCGGTAAATGAAAGCAATAACCACTTACCGGTTGTAGAGCTTCCATGCTGTTTGGTTAGTTGTTCAACAAAGAAAGATTGAAAACAACAGTATATTCAAAATCAAAGGAGAAAGTGCTTTGAAAAAGAAAGATTTGGGGCTTACAGCTCAAGGAGAGGCCCAGGGTTTTATCAGTGAGCGCACTGTTGAATTTGTACAGAGGGACTTATACAAGTGACTGAGGCCCAAACTGTTTTCTGCACAAAGGGGTGGGTCTTACACTCTCTCAAGAGGCCCAAAACGTTTTAAAGAAAAAGAGTGGGGCTTATAACACGAGGGTAGGCCCAGTTGACTTTACGTTTAAACATGGCGATCGCGCCGAGGTTTTCTTTTAACGCAGAGGGACTTATACAATAAGTGAGGCCAAAAATGATTTTGGTTAAAAGGGGGTTGGGTCTTACACTCTAATAGAGGCCCAAAAGTTTTGAATGGGTCTTATAGCTCAAGGAGAGGCCCAGGGTTATTTTGAAAAGGCGACGATCGCGCCGTTGGTTTTTTGACGATATCGGGACTTATACAATACACTGAGGCCCAAAATGATTTGGTCAAAAAAGGATTGGGTCTTACACTCTCTCAAGAGGCCCAAAATGTTTTGAAAATGATTTATGAGGGTTGAATTAATCCAAAAACCCTAATTTGTTTTCAAAAAGGTATTTAATTGAATAAAAATTCAATTAAAATGATCAAAATTGTTTAACCTATGAAAAACAAATTGTGATCTTGGATTAATGCTTCAAAAATTAAGTATTGACCTACAAAATAATTAGAAAGCATTAAAAGTTGCAAAATCAATGTAGAAAAAATATTTAAAATGTCAAAAACAATTAAAATAACAATTCTTTGCAAAAATATCAATTATATGAAATAAATAATATTTTTGGGATTTTTTGGGAAAATAAAATATTTTAACATTTTTGTGAATTATTAAAAAAAGAATCAACTCAAAATCAATAAAACTCAGAGAGAAATTAATTTTTGAATCAATTAAACAAAATCACAAAATTCAAATATTCAAATTATTCAAAAATGGCGCCAAGAACACGCGCGTGTTCTGGGTTTGGCTGATTTGCATTTTCTCCTCAATTTCACTGAATACTTGATTATAACATGCAATCCACATATCATTATGCTCGTCTCAACCGCACGATCATGTTTATGTCCATTAATTTCATTTAAATTAAACATGCAACAAGAAATCACAAAAAATCCTCAAGAACCCTAATTTCTGCATGAAGGCTAGGATTTTTGATACACGATTCAAACAATGCAATTTATTGAGGGGAAACATTCTATGCATGATTATGAACATATGGCCAAATTATTGTGCGAGGAAATATGCATAGATTGAGAGATGACCAAGTATGTGCTTACCTCTAGGTCGTGACAGCAAGTACAATGTGATTTTTGATTTGGAGGTGTTACAGATGAGTGGTGATGATCTGAACAGCTTCCCTACACCCTATGGATTGTGTTTGAATGGTTGGACTTGACTGAAATTGGCTGGATCACTTTGTGGTACATCAGCTGCAACTTGTTTGAAAATTTGAGCAACCAGCTGGTGATTTTGTGAAATTGGTGTTTCAGAAGTGATCTAAGTGTTTGATCAGCTCATATGTGATGTATGTGAGGTGTGTGAGTGATTGGTTTGATTGGAAAAGCTCTCAAACTCAAAACCCGATAGCTACCTTGCTAAGAAAGGCATTTTTGCCAAGAGAAAGAGATTTTAAGGAAAGCATCTGTTAGATGGCTTTGGTGTACTCAAACTGATCATAATTGAGCTCTATTTATAGTAGAGCAAGTTTGTTTTGCAAGAAATAGTGAATGGCAGCTGCTAAGTAGGTTTGGCCAATGTTGTCCAATGGAATTTCAAGTCTCCTCTAGCCATTGACTAGAGGTTAGGGCACAGAGCTTTGGTTCCCTTGGTCTTGGATAAGTCTTGACTGATTTCAGATGAGAATGGCTCAGTCCATGCCACCTTGATGCTTCCATTGAATGCGTCAATCCAAATTTGAAGTCTTGTCCCTATTTTGGCCATTCTAGGTTCAACATGCTATTTCTTGTTCCATGGACTTTGGAGACTTGGCTCAGTGATTGTCCCCTTTAGATTTAATCCTCTGAGGTGTCCAAGTGGATAGGAGCAATTGGATTTGGCTGATTTTGGCAAATCGAGTAAAGTTGCAAATTCTGCCTTGCCTTGACAGATTTCAGCAAGGCAACTTGACAATGTCATATCTCATGGTGTAAGTTGTATTTGGCAATGTTCTTGGCCATTTTGGAAAGCCCTTACATGATACAACAACTGTTTGAACAAGTTTGGTTTTGATCTCTTTTGAATCCAAGTGAAAAATCCCTCTACATTTGGCAAAAAGTGAAGCAAAATCTGACTTAGTGAAATTTTCACCAAGTGTTGGAACAAAGTGTGATTTCTTGATTTTGATCACTCCATAACTCAAAATCCTTAATGAATTGGCCTTAGGTCTAGTTGAAGTTTTTGTAGAGGGTAATGAGAGCTAAAAATCCATATTTGGATGAGAAAAAATGGCCTTGTGGTTTAGGAGTTATGGTCCTCCAAAGTTGGTACCTTTGTCACTTTATTTTTAACTTAGAAAATTTTCTAAGTTTTTATGGTTACCCCTTTTACAAGTTATCCAACTTTTCTTGATTTTTCTTGATGAATGATGATTCAAATCATATATTAACATCATTTTAGGGTTAAAAATCCATTTTGGTGAAAAATCTCAAAAAGTCAAAGTTGACTTTTGTGCACAGTTGACTTTTTATCAGATGAATTCCAAACTGTGCAATTCTTCAGGAAATCATGTCCTTGACCTAAATCAAACTTGATGGGCATGTTACAAGGGTGTCATAGGGTATATTGGGGCATGTCCTAGGGCTTGGGAGCATGTCCTGGTCAAAAGTCAAAGTTACAGTTGACTTTTTCCTTAAAACCCTAATTGTGGTGCAGATGAAATTGAGACTTGTTGCTCAAGCTTCTTGGATTGATCCATTGTTCCAAATGAATCAATATAGTTCATTAGAGACCCTCAAACCCTCTCTTGAGGTCTTGGCTCATGATTTTCCCTAAAAGTCAACTTAGGGGTGAATTAGGTCAAGAAACCCTAATTCCTGATTTTTGATGTATGCATTCCCTGAGGTCAAATTGACTTGATGATTGGGTTCATGATGTCCCATGGAGTATATTAGGTTGTGTTTTGGATCATTGGCTTGTGCCCAGATGAAAATTTTCCATTTGGAGGACCTGGTCGACCAAAACCCTAATTTGGTGACCTTGTCGATCTTGAGACTTGATCCACCTAGAAGGGAGTAGCCTTGTGCTTAATCCTTAGAGTGGGAGTCCTTTTAATCCATTGTGAATGTTTTGGAGGTTAGACAAGTTGAAGATCAAGTCATTCCTTGATTGATCCTTTGTCTAAGCACTCAGAGAGGGCTTGAAACCCTAATTTTGATTGTAGTGGATGCTCACCCATCTTTGGGGAGACTGACAAGGTAGGATGGTTTCTCCATATTGTGATGATGATTTGCACAATGATGGGAAATCTTAGTGGTCAAAATTTGGGGTATGACATCGGTGAATAATGAGAATCGATCAGAAAGAGAGACGTCGATTTCCTCATACAAAGATACTCTCGAAGTAATCAAAAGTGATAACGTAAAGGGATGGGGATAGCTTGTAATTCCTATGGATAACCAGACGAAGAAAGGTCTTGGTTTCTATTCAACCTGTACCCAGACTGCCAAGAAAGATGAAAGTTTTTATCCCATTCAAGACTTCTTCCACAGTGGAGGCTTTCTCCACCCAGTGTCTCAAGAAGTACACACCATCAACGAGAGTGACTCCTCCTATACAGATGAGGAGTGGAAATCTTATCTCAACCCGGACGGTTATATGTCTCAAGAAGAAGCTCACACGCCATTCTGTTTTCCCAAATAGAGTCCGAGATATATACCAAGATCAGACGTTCGAATGATTTATGGAGATTGTGATCCTGAGGGATGCCATACTCCACCAAACTCAATAGAAGACGATCCGATGAAAGATATCTTCGATCAAGATTATTATGATCCACTGGATGATTTGCCTATCTGGAGGCCGTACACAGAAAAGTTGGGGTAAAAGAGTTAGCCCAACGATGCCTATCAGCTAAGTAATATTGAAAAGAATACCCACGTCCCCACCGAGTCATGGAATCATTACTCAGTACATTCCGAAGATATCCAGCACAATGATGAATTTGGAAAGACTGCAGGACTAGAGTTCATCAACTATGCTTTTCCCGAGGTCAACGTCATCGAGGAAGATGACTCGACGACTCCCACAGAAGTATGGGACACCTTAGGACAGCCGAGTGGCAAGTACGACTTCTTAGTCAAGTACACCGCTCCTGATAGCTCTCGCATCAGATACGAGGACATCCAGCCAACTAGATGGGGAGATCCTCTTGAGGGTGAAAACACTGTGAAGGATACAACAGAAGAGTTTGTTTACGACAACTCTGCATGGGAGGAAGACTCCGACGGTCCTGCTCCACCAAAAATAAGCATTATTTCTAAGGACAAACCAAGAAAGAAGGTACCAGACTTTGTGATTCACGAGGAGTTCGTCACCAATGGGTTGTTGTCGATGTCCCGAAAGTCGTCCATAAGTCTAAGTAATTGCCATCTTTATTTTAAACCTTTCATCTTGCCCAGATGAAACGTATGTTTTTATAGGGCTCACTCTTCTGTAAATGTCCCTCTTCGCTTCGCCCAGAGCGATAGAGTTTTTGTTTTATGGGGCTGTATTTCAAGAATCGACAAAATCATAAATAAACAATGTCATTCTGTAATTTCCACAGTTATTACTGTTTTCGCTTTTTATTTTTCAGAAAATGGTAATCCTAAAACAACCCAAAAATAAATAAACGAGCATTTTCAGAAAATACACCACACACACTCTTGCATTCTCTCTATCTCTTCTAAAAAATGAATCATCACGTCATGCTGATTGCTTGTTTTAAATCCCATTGAAACATACGATCCAATGCCTTCTCCCAACTTTGAATTCCCGGTATTTGAAGCTGAAGAAGAAGATGACGAAGAAATTCCAGAAGAGATCTCCTGGTTACTCAGACAAGAGGAAAGATCTATTGAGCCTCACAAAGAGCCGTTAGAAACAGTCAATTTGGGATCGGAGGAAGAAAAGAAAGAAGTTAAGATTGGAGCACTGCTCAGTCCGACTTTCAAAGAAAGCTTGATAAAACCTCTCAAAGATTTTCCCTATGTATTTGCTTGGTCCTATCAGGACATGCTAGGGTTGGATACCAGCATCGTGGAACATCATTTACCACTAAAGACAGAATATCCTCTGGTAAAACAAAGGTTGAGAAGAACTCACCCGGATATGGCAATAAAGATTAAAGAGGAAGTGCAGAAATAGATCGACGCAGTTTTCCTCGCCACCTCAGAATATCCTCAATGGCTAGCTAATATTGTGCCAGTTCTGAAAAAGGATGGAAAAGTCAGAATGTGTGTAGACTATAGGGATCTAAACAAAGCAATTCCAAAGGATAACTTCCTCTTACCACACATAGATATGCTAGTTGACAGTACAACAAAGTTCAAAGTCTTCTCCTTCATGGATGGATTCTCGGGCTATAATCAAATCAAAATGGCACAGAAAGATATGGAGAAAACATCATTCATCACCCCATGGGGCACCTTTTGATACAAGGTAATGTCGTTCGGTTTGAAGAACGCCGAGGCAACCTATCAAAGGGCCATGAAAACTCTGTTTCACGACATGATGCACAAAGAAATCAAAGTGTATGTCAATGATATGATTGCCAAATCTAAAACAGAAGAGCAGCATGTGACGCACCTGTCAAAGTTATTCGAGCATCTGAGAAAGTAGAAACTCCACTTGAATCCCAACAAATGCACATTTAGTGTCCGCTCGGGAAAGCTCTTGGGGTTCATCGTCATCCAGAAAGGAATCGATTTTGATCCTGACAAGGTCAAGGCCATTCAAGAAATGCCTTCACCAAAGACCGAAAAACAAGTCAGAGGATTTTTGGGACGTCTGAACTACATTTCAAGGTTCATATCCCTCATGACCGTGACATGCACGCCGATCTTCAAACTACTCAGAAAGAATCAAAGCTGTGTATGGACAAAAGACTGCCAAAAAGCTTTCGACAGTATCAAAGAATATCTTGTGAATCCACCAATCCTGTCACCTCTAGTGGAAGGAAGACCACTGATCATCTACTTAACAGTCTTGGAAGACTCCATGGGTTGTGCACTTGGCCAACACGACGAAACCAAAAGAAAAGAGCCTACCATCTACTATTTGAGCAAGAAATTTACCGATTGTGAAAATCGGTACATAATGCTCAATAAAACTTGCTGCGCTTTGGCTTGGGCAGCCAAACGTCTTCTCCAGTATATGATTTGTCACACTACTTGGTTAATCTCCGAAATTGATCCAATCAAGTATGTCTTTGAAAAATCTGCTCTCACGGGAAGAATTGCCCGTTGGCAGATGTTGTTATCAGAATACGACATCGAGTACCATGCTCAAAAAGCCGTCAAAGGAAGTATTTTAGCCGATCACTTGGCTCATCAACCGATTGATGATCAAGAATCGGTCGAATTTAACTTCCCAGACGAAGATGTCATGTACTTGAAAATGAAAGATTGCGATGAACCGCTACCCATTGAAGGGCCAGAAGCAGATTCCCAATGGGGATTAATTTTTTATGGAGCTATCAACAATTACGGAAACAGAATTGGGGCAATTATCATAACACCTCAGGGTACCCATATTCCTTTCACTGCCAGACTGACGTTCAAATGTATAAACAATGAGGCCGAATACGAAGATTGAATCATGGGTCTCGAAGAAGCAATTGACTTAAGGATTAAGAACTTGGACGTGTATAGAGACTCAGCCATGGTTATCAATCATATCAAAGGAGATTGGAACACATACCAATCAGGGCTAATTCCTTACAAAGATTACACGAGAAGGTTGTTACCATTCTTCAATAGAATCGAGTTTCATCATATCCCTCATGAAGAGAATCACATGGCTGATGCACTAGCCATTATCTCTTCCATGATTAGTGTAGGTCAATGGAACGACGTACCTAAGATTGACATAATGCGCCTAGAACGGCCCGCTTACATCTTCACGATTGAAGCAGTCATAGATGACAAACCTTGGTATCACGATATCAAATGCTTCCTTCAAAAACAAGAATACCCACCTGGGGCATCCAGGAAAGACAAAAAGACTCTCAGGAGACTGGCAGGCAATTTCTTCCTGAGCGGTGATACACTCTATAAGAGAAACTTTGACATGGTTTTGCTCAGATGTGTAGACAGACCAGAAGCAAACATGTTTATGAAAGAGATTCACAAAGGATCCTTTGGAACTCATGCCAACGGACACACGATGGCGAGGAAAAATTCTAAGAGCAGGGTACTATTGGTTGACAATGGAATCCGATTGTAACACCCCAATTCCCATCGCGAATAAATAATACATAAATAAATCAGAGTAACTAAAAATTTATTTTTCTGACAGAAACAAGGATGCCACATTTTAAAGTAAGAAAACACAATCCCTGCTCAATTATTTGATACATAACACAAAATGGAGTAAGCCTCAAAGGGCAACTTTTTCCAACAAAATGAAGTTCAATTATGGAATAAAGCGGAAGATCCATAACTGAATTGTTTTACAACATAAAGTGTTTTATAACACCAAAATATTTCTACAAAGTTAATACAAAATAAATCTAACAAGAGTATACATATCACATAATCGTTCCCCGACTCCCGTGCTACGTATCAGAGCAGATACCAAGACCGAAAAATGAACGGAGGACTAATCTTCACAAAAAGACCTCCATCAACTCTAATCTGCAATGCCTCTTAGAGCATTATAAAATAGCAGAAGGGTGAGAAATAACAACTCAATCAAGATTGCATAATAATATGTAGACACACATAACAATCACATACACAGTTATTCTCACCTCACGCATCACATACCAATATGTATAACAAGCCACAGATGCATAACATATTTCTCACAACCCGAACACATAGCATATATCAATTATGCCCACATAATAACATTTCACACATAATGCACCCCAAAGCTATGACACATGGAACCACACTACCACTTCACCACAAAACACATGGCTATACATAAAACATATTATCCACAACCAATGCATATACCACATATGCACACCAATTCACCAATCCAATCATAAATCTCAACACATATTCAGTCAATTCACAATTTCCCACGCATAATCACATAATCGATCAATTCATGATTTTCCACACATAATGCACCCATTCACAATTCTCACACATAATCAATCCATGATTTATGCAAATGCACAGAGACCGACACAACGACTCTATGTAAATGCCATACGGTACCGACTTCCAACATTTCTCATCACTAGTTCACTCAGGAACTCTGCTGGAACCATTGCTTGTTACTGAGGATCACTCACATAACACCCCGTCGGGTAAACGATGTTCCCCGTCGCTTTAGGTCCTCTTATGTATTTAAGGCACAAGACGTTTATGGATCGCTTTAGGTCCTCTTATGTATTTAAGGCACACGATCCGATCGCTTTAGGTCCTCTTTGTATAAGGCACATGATCGTCTATAATCATCGCTTTAGGTCCTCTAATTTTTAAGGCACACGATCCATCCGATCGCTTTAGGTCCTCTTATTTTTAAGGCACACGATGTTATAGCGGATTCCCTCTAGAACCAAACCGTCGCTCACACCCCACATGGGTACACGACATTACAAGATGCATATCATGATGCTTGACACCCAAGAACTCATGACAATCAAATGCATCTTCACACATATATGCAACCATAATCATACATATATTTCAGCTCATCATCATTATTCATGCATTGAAAACAATTCAAACAATGTATTTTACCACACAACAACATCATTAATCACGCATCGAAGTCTAATCCAAAATAATGCACATACTTACCATAGGGTCACAACCCATCATCACAACATTTCATCATGTATATTCACATCATATAACAGCACACAAGCTACATGTTACATAACAAAAGCATATAGCATGATAACACATCAACCGCACACAATTAACGCGATAAAAACCCGACCACCCGACTATTTTTCAAACACACGAATTATTTAAATCATATTTTACCCTCCAAACCATTTTTAATAGAAATAATATTTCATTAGCTTTCCAACGCTTCAAACCGGGGTCAAAACGGACTTACGGTTCAAAAGTTATTAAGAAAACAAAATCGGACATTTTGGAAAATTGGTGACCATGCGCTGACGCATGAAGCTTGGGGGTCAGCGCATGAACCTGGGAATTTCACCCGGGTCGGCGCATAAAGCTGGGGGTTAGCGCACGATTCTGGGGGTTAGCGCATAAATGCGCAGATTTTGCTAAAAACTCAGTTTTCGGTCGTTAAATGCCTTCTAGACCTCCGATTTCGATTCCGTAAAAAGCTGCGATCTCAGAATTCAACGTACTACAATATTTTCACCATTTAAAACCCATCCAACACATTTTACATTTTTGAAATATTTTGAAACATAATTTTATCAGTTTATCCCAACTCCAAACTCGCTCAAAACCACTCGAAAACACACAAATAACCATTCCCGATTAATTCCTATCCTTACCCGATTAAATATCAACCTATACCAATGTTACCAGACCTATCCAAACACTTTTACTCGATCCCAACATCAATTTGCACAAAAACATCGATATATGTCAAAAACTCAAAAGTTACAAATTCAACTCGATTCAATCAAACGATCACGCTAAATCACGACCCAACATCACTCAACTCTACTACGCGATTTATTCCGACTTTCGTCCGTAAAAACATCGATTTCTAATCATTTTTACCATTTCGACCTAAAATGAAAACTATAAGAAAATATCCAAAACAATCAAGAAAACATACACATATACATACACAAGCAAGATATAATTGAAACTTCTCACGCTTACCCGATTATTCGCACTTTAAACGGATAAATTCCTGATTTTCCTTCTTTTTTCCTCTTCTCCCTTTCTTTCTTCGCTTTTCTCTTCTTTTCCTTTTCTTTCTCTTCTTTCTCTTTTCTTTCTATTTCTCTCTCTCTATTTCTATTTATATAAAAACATAAAACTTACCCAAGCAAAAGACCAAAATACCCCTCAGCTCAAATATCTCCCAAACGCTCTCAAAATGCGATAAAACATAAACAACGATGAAAAATAATATATTGTCAAATAAAAGTCAAGAATAAAATAATATAAAAAGAAAATAATTAAATCGACTCGATTAAATAAATCGGACAAAATGGGGCGTTACAACTCTCCCCCACTTAGACATTTTCGTCCTCGAAAATATAACCGATACGAACAACTCCGGATACGACTCTCACATCCAACCAACAAACTAACATGCCCACAAAAGGGAACCACGAATAACACAACTGACAAACCACCCCGCTAGCAACAACTACTACAAAAACACGACACGACGACCACTACAACGACAAGATACAAAGCCCATACAATGCACTTAACGACCAACTCACGACTCAAGGAATACCCAAGTTACGAACACACACAGGTTCACTCTTGAACCAAAACACAACAAGAACACAAGTTCCACGACACAACATCGATTCAACAACCTCTACATAACCACGATACCAACATCCTTGTCACACAACCATATTACAACAATGCTACCCTTAACCAATCAAACATACGACCAAAACACCCAACTACATATTAGTACCTGATTAATATTGAAACCTTCCACTTATCAGTTTCATTTTGAAACGTCCAATGGTCTCATCACTCCTACATATTTCCAATATTCAACTTATGAACTCTTACAAGTCACACACGCATATATGAAATGCGTCACACCACGCTTCCGCTGCGCCACTTTGATTACTCGTAACCATCAAAACCACCAATCTCACGTCCAAAGTCTAACTCTTTCTCATAGTCACCAAAAATCACTGTTCACTTTTAATATACCCAACCTCACACTCTACTATGTTATCTCACACACCAGACACAAGTCTCGGAACTGCTCAAATAATTTCAATTCTCTGACCATCAAAACAGACATGCATAACAACTTTCGACTTAAATTTTCAGGCACAACCTTAGTTTTTCCCGAAGGATAACCTAAGCCAAATTCATAACTCGTCACGAATTCTAACCATCCTCGTTATCTCATACTCTATTCCTTCAAACCAACCAAGTACTTTAAACTCTTGTGATTACTAAACACTTCGAGACGAGAACCATAAAAATAATACCTCCAAATTTTCCAACACAATACAACCGCGACTAATTCCAAATCCAGAATAGTATAGATCCTTTTATGAATCCTCAATTGTCGTAAAGCATAAGCCATGACTTTACCCTCTTGCATTAACACACTGACTAAACTCATCAAAGACGCACCCCAATACCTCACAAACGGTTCATCAGGATCACACAGAATCAAAACTGAAGCCGTAGACAATTTCCACTTCAGCTCACCAAAACTCACTCACAACGAACATCCAAAACAAATGACTCACCCTTTACAAGTCAACTGAGATAACCGAAGTACGAACTTAGCAAAGTCTTCCGTAACCTGCAGTAACAACCAACTAAGCCCAAAAGTTTCTAATCTTCTTAACCAACTTCGGAGTCTCTCAATGTAGAACGACATCTACTTTCGAGGGATCCATAACCATACTCTCGTCTAAAATAACATATCCAAGAAGACTAACCTTTTTCCAACCCAAATTCTCACTTGAATAATTTAGCACAAAACTTCGCCTCTGTTCAACACTTGTAATTCAAATCTCACACTCTACCTATTCTTCCTCCGAGTTTATAACAGATTCGAATATCCTCAATCAAACCCACCACAAACTTATCCAATTAAATATGGAAGATACGATTCATATACTCCACAAACATTACGGACGCATTACTAACACCAAATAACATCACTGCACGTTGTAATGTCCAACCAAACTCCAAAAGATATAAATTCTTAAAGCTTTTACAAAACCTTGCACCAGGTAACTGGCTACTCACACACAAGCTTAACTGAGTAATTAACAGCCTATTCCGATGATAACAACATAACCAGTCACATCAAATCGATCAAAGCCTTAACTTACACAATTCACCACTCTTATCAAACATTCCATACACTTGCAACTCCACTCAAACTCAACCAAACCATTCCAGTCATCTGTTCATGAAATTAGACACTTGTTCTTAATCGTTACCTTATTCAACTGCCAGTAATCCATACACAATTTCTTTGCTTAACAGTCCAAATTCCATAAATTCCAACCCTCTCTAGAACTCTAAGTTTTGCTTTCCATAGTCTCAATACCATCATACACATCATGCTCGTTATTGCATTCCATCATCATTCCCTTTTTGTTACTAACAAAGCTGGAGCTCTCTAAGACAACACCTTAATGTTCCATCCAAAAACACATCTGAAACCATGCACAACTGACGGCCCAACACTGTGACTTCCTGCCAATTTCCCAGAACACTACCATCGCAGACAAAACAAACATCTTATTCCCATCTACTAAGAGATTCCTACTTACTTAGCAGATATAAGCCTCAACTATTCACCTTCGTCCAATTAAGTTCAATCTCCACTCTCTGAGAACAACCATTAACGATACCCAATCGTTCTCTCTCAAAGACATTCCAATTTGACCAACATACAAAAATCTCTAATCTGGCTCATCTTCCGATATTAGCATCTTCATCGACTCATCAAAACAATCCGTAATCACCTACTTAATTCCAAACAATTCATTGCACACACTATCAAAGCCGGAAAGACACGTCTATTCCATCCAACATAATTCCCATCTACTATCAACAAGAGATTAAGGGTGATCAGTTCCTCAATTTGCCAATAGACAGCCAACAATCATGATGGGGCATAAACCATCTTTACCAAACTATAATAGCGTTTCTTGCATCCTGTGCACAAAACTACCTAAGGAAAAAATCCTTAGTTGACATAAACCTTACCTCCGCATTCCCTCCGGAATCGGTAATAATACTGGCCAAACAACACTTACACTCTGGCAACCAACGGCACAATGAGCCAACGCTCCACAACCGAAGCAACTTGGAGAAGTTCCAACTTCTCCCCCACTTATCTCATTCTCAATCCTAAAGACAAAGGATTAGAAAAACCAGAAAGCACTGACAGTGTTTCACACACATATCACGTACTAAGGAACAAACAACAACGATAGTATTCAACTGTCACACCAACTGACTCAACAACTTGGCCGGACGGACCGACCTGCTCTGATACCACTTATGTAACACCCCAATTCCCATCGCGAATAAATAATACATAAATAAATCAGAGTAACTAAAAATTTATTTTTCCGACAGAAACAAGGATGCCACATTTTAAAGTAAGAAAACACAATCCCTGCTCAATTATTTGATACATAACACAAAATGGAGTAAGCCTCAAAGGGCAACTTTTTCCAACAAAATGAAGTTCAATTATGGAATAAAGCGGAAGATCCATAACTGAATTGTTTTACAACATAAAGTGTTTTATAACACCAAAATATTTCTACAAAGTTAATACAAAATAAATCTAACAAGAGTATATATATCACATAATCGTTCCCCGACTCCCGTGCTACGTATCAGAGCAGACACCAAGACCGACAAAAGAACGGAGGACTAATCTTCACAAAATGACCTCCAGCAACTCTAATCTGCAATGTCTCATAGAGCATTATAAAACAGCAGAAGGGTGAGAAATAACAACACAATCAAGATTGCATAATAATATGCAGACACACATAACAATCGCATACACAGTTATTCTCACCTCACGCATCACATACCAATACGTATAACAAGCCACAGATACATAACATATTTCTGACAATCCGAACACATAGCATATATCAATTATGCCCACATAATAACATTTCACACATAATGCACCCCAAAGCTATGACACATGGAACCACACTACCACTTCACCACAAAACACATGGCTATACATAAAACATATTATCCACAACCAATGCATTTACCACATATGCACACCCATTCACCAATCCAATCATAAATCTCAACACATATTCAGTCAATTCACAATTTCCCACGCATAATCACATAATCAATCAATTCATGATTTTCCACACATAATGCATCCATTCACAATTCTCACACATAATCAATCCATGATTTATGCAAATACACAGAGACCGACACAACGACTCTATGCAAATGCCATACGGTACCGACTTCCAACATTTCTCATCACTAGTTCACTCAGGAACTCTGCTGGAACCATTGCTTGTTACTGAGGATCACTCACGTAACACCCCGTCGGGCAAACGATGTTCCCCGTCGCTTTAGGTCCTCTTATGTATTTAAGGTACAAGACGTTTATGGATCGCTTTAGGTCCTCTTATGTATTTAAGGCACACGATCCAATCGCTTTAGGTCCTCTTTGTATAAGGCACATGATCGTCTATAATCATCGCTTTAGGTCCTCTTATTTTTAAGGCACACGATCCATCCGATCGCTTTAGGTCCTCTTATTTTTAAGGCACACGATGTTATAGCGGATTCCCTCTGGAACCAAACCGTCGCTCACACCCCACATGGGCACACGACATTACAAGATGCATATCATGATGCTTGACACCCAAGAACTCGTGACAATCAAATGCATCTTCACACATATATGCAACCATAATCATACATATATTTCAGCTCATCATCATTATTCATGCATTGGAAACAATTAAAACAATGTATTTTACCACACAACAACATCATTAATCACGCATCGAAGTCTAATCCAAAACAATGCACAAACTTGCCATAGGGACACAACCCATCATCACAACATTTCATCATGTATATTCATATCATATAACAGCACACAATCTACATGTTACATAACAAAAGCATATAGCATGATAACACATCAATCGCACACAATTAACGCGATAAAAACCCGACAACCAGACTATTTTTCAAAAACACGGATTAATTAAATCTTCTTTTACCCTCCAAACCATTTTTAATAGAAAGAATATTTCATTAGCTTTCCAATGCTTCAAATGGGGGTTAAAACGGACTTACGGTTCAAAAGTTATGAAGAAAACAAAATCGGACATTTTGGAAAATTGGTGACCATGCGCCGACGCATGAAGCTTGGGGGTCAGCGCATGAACCTGGGAATTTTGCCCGGGTCAGCGCATAAAGCTGGGGGGTTAGCGCACGATTCTGGGGGTTAGCGCATAAATGCGCAGATTTTGCTAAAAACTCAGTTTTCGGCCGTTAAATGCCTTCCGGACCTCCGATTTCGATTCCGTAAAAAGCTACGATCTCAGAATTCAACGTACTACAATATTTTCACCATTAAAAATCCATCCAACACATTTTCCATTTTTGAAATATTTTGAAACATAATTTTATCAGTTTATCCCAACTCCAAACTCGCTCAAAACCACTCGAAAACACACAAATAACCATTCCCGATTAATTCCTATCCTTACCCGATTAAATATCAACCTATACTAATGTTACCAGACCTATCCAAACACTTTTACTCGATCACAACATCAATTTTCACAAAAACATCGATATATATCAAATACTCAAAAGTTACAAATTCAACTCGATTCAATCAAACGATCACGCTAAATCACGACCCAACATCACACAACTCTACTACGCGATTTATTCCGACTTTCGTCCGTAAAAGCATCGATTTCTAATCATTTTTACCATTTCGACCTAAAATGAAAACTATAAGAAAATATCCAAAACAATCAAGAAAACATACACATATACATACACAAGCAAGATATAATTGAAACTTCTCACCCTTACCCGATTATTCGCACTTTAAACGGATGAATTCCTGATTTTCCTTCTTTTTTCCTCTTCTCCCTTTCTTTCTTCTATTTTCTCTTCTTTTCCTTTTCTTTCTCTTCTTTCTCTTTTCTTTCTATTTCTCTCTCTCTATTTCTATTTATATAAAAACATAAAACTTACCCAAGCAAAAGACCAAAATACCCCTCAGCTCAAATATCTCCCAAACGCTCTCAAAATGCGATAAAACATAAACAACGATGAAAAATAATATATTGTCAAATAAAAGTCAAGAATAAAATAATATAAAAAGAAAATAATTAAATCGACTCGATTAAATAAATTGGACAAAACGGGGCGTTACACCGATTGCTACAAGTACATGAGGAAGTGTCATAAGTGTCAGATATACGCTGACAAAATCCATGTACCGCCAATGCATCTCAAAGTTCTTTCTTCTCCATGGCATTTTCCCATATGGGGAATCGACATGATTGGAATGATCAAACCCAAAGCTTCGAATGGACATCGGTTCATCCTGGTAGCCATTGACTACTTCACCAAGTAGGTTGAAGCAGCGTCATACACCAATGTAACCAGGCAAGTGGTAGTCTAATTCATTAAGAACAATCTCATCTGCCGTTATGGTGTTCCAAGCCAGATCATTACAGATAATGGATCTAACTTGAACAACAAAATGATGAAAGAGTTGTGCGATGAGTTCAAGATTGAACACCATAACTCATCTCCCTACCGACCTAAGATGAACGGGGCGGTAGAAGTGGCAAACAAAAACATTAAGAAGATTGTTCAAAAGATGGTTGTAACCTACAAAGACTGGCACGAGATGTTGCCCTTTGCTCTTCACGGTTATCACACATTTGTCCGCAATTCAGTAGGGTCAACCCCTTTTTCTCTAGTATATGGCATGGAGGCCGTACTCCCCGTAGAAGTAGAAATCCCATCAATTCGGATATGATGGAAGCTAAGCTAACAGAAGCTGAATGGTGTCAAAATTGACACGATGAATTGAATCTGATCGAAGAAAAGAGAATAACGGCTCTATTTCACGGTCAGTTGTATCAGCAAAGAATAAAGAAAGCGTTCGACAAAAAAGTCTGACCTCGTGTCTTCAAAAAAGGAGACCTTGTGCTCAAAAATATACAATCATTCCTCACTGATTCTCGAGGCAAATGGACTCGGAATTATGAAGGTCCCTATGTGGTCAAGAAAGCCTTCTCGGGAGGTGCTCTGAGACTCGCGACCATGGATGGAGAGGAATTTTCCTACCCTACAATTGTTGACGTAGTCAAGAAATACTTCACCTAAATAAATAAATAAATAACGTCTCGGTGGATTGAAAACCTGAAAAGGCGGTCCAGGAAAAAATTAGAGACATAAGCAAAAATAATCCCGATGGATTGGAAATCTCAAAGTACAATCCAGGATAAAGTTAGGGATTCATGGAAAGTAACTACGTCTGATCAGTTCAACTCCTCAGCAGTAATGCCATCCATCAGGAAAACCTCAGTCAAGGTCATCTTTGACAGAAGCTTAGGATGTCCAGAATTCAAAGTTGGTAGAAGGATAACGGTCGTTATGTTTCAATATAGCCCTTTTCCCTTAAATTACCATTTTCTAAACTTTGTAAATACTCTATGGGATCACGCGCTTGGCTGATTTCCATCCTATCAATAAAATTTGAGCCCTAGTGCTTTTGTTTGCTATTCTCATTTGTTTTAGCTTTACAAAATGAAATTGTTAACATGATCAATGATTCTTGAAATAAAACAAAAATGAATTTACTTGTCAAATTTTCTTATGCTTTTAAAATAAAGATGACATTTCTTTTAAACTGCTGAACGCGAAAAGAACATCGATCACTTCTCCAAAGGTGATTGAACCTCAGAGTGTAGAATCAAAGTACTCCTTCTAAACCAGTACGCCTGAATAAAGGATCAACTGTGTTAGATACAAATGTCCCATCTGATATCCCCGACAGAGTTCTTACCTCTTAAGACCAAACGGCGATTCTTTTCCCATGCAGGGTCCATTTCTCTCCTAAGCAAAGCAGGATTGCTATCTTGAAGCAATGATACTTTTTATCCCCCGCAGTGGCCGAGTATCTAGTCATGTTCATTCACTAGTTTGTATGTCGCGTCAGTTTTGTCAGCATAAACATACATACATCATGCATAACTGATTCACATTCATAATCACATTGTATTACTATCACTCTGGTCATTCCCAAGTGATAAAGTCCTCTTGTCAGCCAAGTTGTCAGCCCTTTCCTCGTCAGGAAATGTATCATCTGAGCAATATCTCCCCAGTTTATTTTTGGATTGGAGCCTGTCCTCGATCACTTTGATAACTTGAATCTCTGAAAGGCAAGAAGCCAGTCGACCGACACCTCTGGAACATCACTCTTCACCAGTGAAGATGATATTTGCTCTTTCCCGGATTTAAGGATAATCCCCAGAGAAAGACTCCTTACCAAAGACTCTCGGCGATACATCGGTTTTTCTCCCAAAAGATTCGATGTTAATGAAGTCATCAGCACCTCAAAATTGGATCACATCACATGTATTTCTCCGAAATGATCTCGAAGAAGAGTATGATGTAATATCCCCAAGCGAAAGGCAGTCTCTCAATAGACTCGTTTTCCCCAGTAGAGTCAACAAATGGCATCTCCAACAGAGAAGTTTGCACGCCTCTACACCTCAGACAAATGGGTTTCCTCAGCAAGTCTGACATCAAAATTTCCCATCAAATGGCATCTCCCTAGTATAGCTCAGCGAGAAGTTTGACGAAGACCGCTAGACATAGCGTCCCTTGTCAAGGAAGAAACTCGACAAGAAGAAACTGAGACCAGTTCTGTGGCTAAAAACCAGGATCGAGGGGAAGTTTATTTCAGAAACTGAGACCTGTTCCTTGGCTGAAGACCAGGATTGAGGGGAAGTTTATTTCAGAAACTTAGACTAGTTCCTTGGCTGGAAACCAGGATGGAGGGGATGTTTATTTTAGAAACTTAGACCAGTTCCGTGGCTGAAGACCAGGATCGAGGGGAAGTTTATTTCAGGAAACTGAGACCAGTTCCGTGGCTGAAGACCAGGATTGAGGGGAAGTTTCACCCTTTTCTAAGTAACATTGCTTAGCAAAAGAATATGGATGAGCAAACTGCCATTCATAACCACTGTCAAAATTTCGGGTATTCCGATATTTAATCCTCTTGCACCCTGAATGTCCGAATATCTTCGCCATTCACACCTTCGGGTCCAAGAAGATTAAATAGTGGCATCTGTTATACCCCAAATTTTGACCACCAAGATTCCCCGTCATTGTAAAAATCATTACCACAATATGAATGTACCATCATGCCTCATCAATCTCCTCAACGATTGTTGAGCCTTCACTACAATCAAGAATTAGGGTTTCAAGCCCTCTCAGAGCTTTCAGACAAAAGATCAATCAAGAATTGACATGATATTCAACTTGTCTAACCTCTCAAACACCCATAAAGGATCAAGAGGACTCCCATATCAAGAATCAAGCACAAAGTTGCTACATTCCAAGTGAATCAAGCATCAAGATCGCCCAATATCACCAAATTAGGGTTTTGGACGACTGGGACCTCCAGAGTGAGATTTTCACAAGGGAATGAGCCAAGACTTCACAACATGACTCAATATGCTTAAAATATTCCTAGGAATCCATTTGTAAAGCTAAATTACCCTCAGAGGATGCATTCCTCAAAAGTCGGGAATTAGGGTTTTTACGCGTCGAACCGCTCTGGAGCCAAAAGTCAAAACATGATTTTTTTTGGTAAAAATGATCCTTATGACTCATATTTTCATAAAATATGACTTATATTGTCATTTGAACAAGAATTAATCAAGAAACCAAGATAACTTGTAAAAAGGGTAATCTTGAAAAATTGAAATTTTTTCTAAGTTACTAAATTTGAATGGTTTTGGTGCCAACTTCCAAAGGCCATAACTTCTGATCTAGACAGCCATTTTGAATGATCCAAAGCCTGATTTTTAGGTCTTCCTACATTCTACAAAAGCTTCAACTACATGAAACTCTGATTCTTCAAGGATTTTTAGTTATGGATAGATCAAAATGGTGAAAAATCAAGAACATAACACTTAGTGCAAAACTGTCTAAGTGTCAGCTTTGGGCATCAAAGTTCATGAGGTTTTTTCAATTCGATTCAGATAGTTTCAAGATTAACTATGATCACACATGAATTTTACCATATGAGGGCTCTCTAAAAAGCACAAGAGCTTTTCATAACTCCATTTGAACAGGGAGATATGACCCCCTCAAAATCACCATTTCCAACTGTCTTATACAAGACAGAATTTTGCATTTTTGCTCGATTTAGCAAAATCAGAAAAGTACAAGCCTTGTCATCCATTTGGACACCTCAAAGAATAACATCAATGAGAAATAATCTGATCCACAAGCCTCCCAAGTCCAAGGATCTACATGTAGCCATAAATGCCCTAAAAAAGCTAAAAAGCTCAAAGACTCCAATTTTGTTTCAATGCATTCAATGGATTCACAAGGTGGCAAGCATCAAGACATTGCTAACTGAATTGAGTCAATATTTAGCTGTGAACCAAAGGACTCATAGACTGTGCCCTAACCTCAAGTCAATGGCTAGAGGAGACTTGAGATTCCTTTTGATCAATATTGGCCAAGGGACTGTCCAAGCCTCCATTCACTATTGTGCCAAAACAAACTTGTTGCACTATAAATAGACATCAATTGTGATCAGTTTAAGTACACCAAAGCACCCAAACTGATGCTTTCCTCAAAATCTCTCTTTCACTCCAAATTTATCTTCTATTTCAAGTCACTGTCGAATTTTGAAATAGGAAGTGATTCTGTCCAAACCAATGATGCCAACACCTCATAAACATCATATGCGAGTGATCCATGGTCTTGGAACACATCTGAAACACTTGAATCACAAAATCACCAGTCAGTTGCTCAAGTTCTTGACAGAGTTGCAGTTGAGGTGCCACATCAAGTTCTAGCTCATTTCAATCCACTCCAAGCATTCAAACACACTCCTTGGTACCTAAGGAAGTTATCCAAATCATTGGAACACATCTGTAACATCTCCATCATCAAGCTCGATCACCAGCTGCAAGAGGTAAGCCTGAAGCCTTCAAACTCTATATTCCATGCATCATAAATGAATTTTTGAGTTACCATCTTGTTCCTGCATGTATGTAGAGTAATAACCCTCAATCAATTGCCATGAATCAATCGTGTATGGAATTTAATTGTGTTCATGTTGAAACTAGGGTTCTTGAGGTTATCCTTTGATTTCTCACTCCACACTTAAAATAAATGCAATTAATCTATATGGCTATGATCCTTGTTAAAAAACGAACAAGATTGGTGTTTGAATCGTGCAAAACCATTGACTAATCAAAGAGAAAAGTGAGAAAATGGAAACCTGGGGAAAACAGGGGGTGCGGGCAAGAACCAAGTGTTCTTGGCGCCCTTTTTCAAATTTTCAAATATTTGAATTTTTGATATTTTGTTTAATTGATTCAAAAATTAATTTCTCTCTGAGTTTTTATGTTTTTGAATTAATTCTTTTTTTTTTTAAATTCATAAAAATGTTGAAATATTTTATTCCACAAAAATTTCACAAAAATATTATTTATTTGATATATTTAATCTTTTCATAAAGAATTTATTTTTTATTTGTTTTTAACATTTTAAAAAACATCTCTTTTCTTGATTTTTCAAACTCAATTGATTTTAAAATCATTCTAGGGATAAAACATGATTTTTCAAACATCTATCCTGGATCATAAAGTGTTTTACACATATTTGTTAATTTTGATCATTTTTATTTGAATTTTTATTCAAATAAAAATACATTTTTAACCAAAATTAGGGTTTTGATCATTCACACCCTCACAAATCTTTTTCAAACACTTTTTGGGTCTATTGATAAAGTGTAAGTCTCATCCCTTTGTAAATAAACCTTTTTGGGCCTCAATCATTGTATAAGTCCCGATACAATTTTCAAAACCTCGGCGCTATCGCCACTTTTCAAACAATTTTCATTTGGGCCTCCTTTTGTGTTGTAAGTCTCATCCTTTTCTTTTTTAAAACACTTTTGGGCTTCTATAGAGTGTAAGGCCCATCCCTTGTCACACAAACCTTTTTTGGGCCTCATTCATTGTATAAGTCCCTATGCGATTTTCAAAACGACGATGCGATCACTGTTTTTAATTTGGGCCTACCCTTGTGTTATAAGACCCGTCTCTTTTCTTTTTAAAACACTTTGGGCCTCTAATAGACTGTAAGACCCAACCCCCATTGTACATAAACCTTTTTAGGCCTCAGTCATTGTATAAGTCCCACTGTGTTTTCTAAACCGCGGCGCGATCGTCGCCTTTTAAAAAAAACCATCTGGGCCTCCCCTTGTGTTGTAAGTCCCATCTTTCTTTTAAAAATACACTTTTGGGCCTCTAATAGAGTGTAAGACCCAACCTCATTGTAAATATAATAATTTGGGCCTCAGTCATTGTATAAGTCCCGATACAATTTTCAGATCAACGGTGCGATCACTGTTCTCCATCTGGGCCTCTCCTTGAGTATAAGCCCCAATCTTCTCTTTTAAAACAACTTTCCCTTTTGATTTAGGTTCAAACTCATATTTGTTATCAAAACTTTCTTTAATTTCTTGAACAACTAACCATACACCTGTTACAATGGAAGCTTGCTCACCTGTAAGTTTTAAAACAGCTTTCTTTACATACTTGTATATATATATATATATGCCTGTATATGATCTGTTTAGAGTTTTCCCCGACAATTAGGTCTAGGATTAGATCAAACCAGTGGTCACTCTTTTAACACAGTCAAAACTAGTTCCCCATAGGAATTTCCAGATACAGTCTTGCCTCCTCTTGGGCTTATACAATATGGAACAGAGAAAGGCATTATTCCCTGTGAAACTTTTCTCAAGACTGTCACTATTAGAAATTTGTCAAATAAATTCATTTCCCCAGAGAGGATTAATTCCCGGTGAAACCTCTCTTGAATTTCTTCAAACCATAGAACTGTTCACTACAGAAAAGACTAATTCCCGGTGAAACCTTTCTGGAACTTTTCTTAAGTTTGGACCCACAAGCTTCCTAAAAGCATCCCCAGCCTCCTCTTGGGCTTTGTACAAGGACCCTCAGGCTTCTTAGAAGTTCTCATGCCTCCTCTTAGGCTTAGTACAAGGACCCAAAGACCTCTTACAGGTATAGGACAGAACCTAGTCATCCTCCGTTAGAGAAGTCCTTTCAAGAGTCAAAATATCAGATCAATTTAGGGTTGAATCTCATTCCTTAAAAGACACCAGCCTCCTCTTGGGCTTTATACAAAGATAAATCTCTTCATACCAGTAGACTTAGACAGTCTCATCTCCTCTTGGATTTCAAAGAAACCCTCAAATTTCCTAAAAGCTAGGGTCAAATCATTAACAAATCCCCAACAAAATCAGAACCACAAGGCATCTTATATTTTAACTCTTCTGCAATTCCCAGCAAGAGTTGATTCCCCAATTTGGACCTGCCTCTGGATCTCAATAATCCTCAGCAGAATTTAGCCTCCTTTTAGGCTTCATATAAGAAATTCCCCAACCAACCTCCTCTTAGGCTTTGTATAATGATCATCCTCAGCAGCTTTAGCCTCAATCTTGTGCTTTGTACAAGACACCAAATAAAACTTCCCCAGTGGAGTCAGTCAAAACTTTTTAGCCTCAATCTTGGGCTTTGTACAAGACACCTAAAATATTCTCCAGCTGAGTCAGTTTTCTTTTCAGCCTCAATATTGGGCTTTGTACAAGACAGATAAAACCTCTCACCAGTAGAGTCAGTTTCCCTTTTAGCCTCAATCTTGGGCTTTGTACAAGACACATATAAAATCTCCACAGTGGAGTCAATAACTCTCTTTTAGCCTCAATCTTGGGCTTTGTACAAGACAGACAAAATATTTCCCCAGAAAAGTCAAAATGAGCCTCCTCTTAGGCTTTGTATAATGATCTCTCCAAAAGAGTCAGTCCCTTTTTAGCCTCAATCTTGGGCTTTGTACAAGACAGATAAAACTCCCTAAATAGTGTCAACCCTTTTAGCTTCAACCTTGGGATTTGATCAAGGCATACAAACAAAAATCAACATCCCCTCAGAGAAAATCAAAAATCTCTCTGTAGGAAGACATTTCTCTGTACATCACACATCAAAATAGACATTCAAAACAAACCCTAATCCCAAATAACTGTTGTAAGTCGCACACTTGTTGATTCAAATATCCAAGCTGTAGGCCATCTCTTATCCTGGTAAATCTCCATCTTTCATCTAATTACTATAAGTGGCAAGCCTCTGGATTATTTACATCCAAGCCAATGTCCCTCTCTTAGCATGAAAGATTCCTAAGGAAAAATGGCATTGCTCAACACTGAGTTAAGGTTTTCTCCTTCAGGATAAATCCCTTATCAAGGAAATTATGGCATTGATGGATTCTCATATCCCAGTTAAAGTAATTCTCCTTTATAATCAGTTACCCAAATAACTGTGATAAACATATGAGATAGCTTCATTCAGAGATGACAAATTCTCTCTCAGTCAAACCTTTAGCTTCAATCTTGGGCTTTGAACAAGACACAAATAACCCTTTAGCTTCAATATTGGGCTTTGAACAAGACACCAAACATCTTTCCTCCCATAGAATAGGAGGAACTACGATTGCTATGATTTCCCTGTTATCATTACGGGAATACGTAGGCATAAGATTGCGAAATCTTAACGAGCACACTAATCAAAAACCTTAGGTCCAGTACCTTCGCACACAAATCAAAAACTTTAGGTCCAGTACCTTACCAAAAACATCGAAAAACCAGAAACCAACAAAAACTCTCTCTCTCTCAATACTCCCAAAGGAGAAACTTTCCCAGTCAACAGACAAACACCAGTAAATAGGATAGCAGAAGAAATTGCTAACAACTTGTGGATAACCACATATAGGATGGTTAATTGACAACTCCCCATTGTATAACCTGACCCCGAACTCCCCAATCTCTTAGCATTTGTTAAAGAAAACATTTGCGTGCAAGGTTAGTTTTAGATAGCTTCCCTTTCCTTTCCAGCTTCATAGGATAAATAAGAAATCAGAAAGTAGCACCCAATTCCAACCATGGTGATAAGGTGGTCGCGTCGCCGACAAAAATTGCACGCTACACATGTAACATCTTCTCAATCCACAGCTCCCGTAAACTGCATGAGATATACCTTTTTGAAGCATCCATAACTTCCATTCTCCTGTAGATCTCCTTATCTTAAGCTGATGTGCCATATCACCAACTGAGATTCTGATGTTAAGCTTGATGTCAGAACATTCTGATATGACATCCAGCTGCTGAATCCAGCTCCTCCTTCTGCCACTTAGAAGAACCTCCTCCCTATTACAGAACAAGAGTTTCATGCTCTCATAGACTTGATTCAACAACCAAGTTTGAGTAGACTACCTTCATCCAACTTAAAATTATCACAGGTATTCCATTCAAGCTCACACCTTGATGAATAACTGCTTTGAAACTTCAAAGGCTTCACACCTGCCACGTCTGAATCTTCAGTAGAGAAAGTAGTCCTAGACTACACCTTAGCCATACTAAAGAATGCCACCTTCCTTAGTAGAGCAGTCTGTAGAAAGTCAGAGATAACTGCCACTTAACCTTGACCTTCAAAATGAGAAATATCCCATGCTCCCAAGTACCTAGATCAGAAATAAACTGATCTAAGTTGTGGCACCACCAGCACTCCACTCTGGACAAGTCTCTTGCTAGGAAACTTTCCAGATAAACACCAGATGCTTCTAGTAACAACTTGAACACACCTATTGCACTCCAATATTCTTAGATTATAAATAAACTGATCCAAGATCAATCCATCAAGATTATGATGTCTTCTTCTTCATCTTCCACATCACCATTGTCTAGACCAGTTTCTTGCCAGGAAACTCTCCAGAGATCAGATGCTTCTGCCTCACCATACTGAGCAGATTCTTAGGTCAACACCTATGAGAAATAGATCCAAAAGCTTATGTAGTACCCCTCCCATGATTCTACATAAACCAGATAAAGAGATGTTCCAACATCATGTTGAACATCATCAATCTTGATCTTCACATACAAGAATAATCAATTAAATACTTGTGAGTAACACAAATAGCAATTGATCTTAAATCCTTGTTCAATAATCCTGTTTCACTATTGAAGCCTCACTCCACCAGATCACTTCATGAACACTTATCAAGTATTCAATCTTTTGCAAGTGTCTTCTTTGAAAAACAAATTGTTGAGATACCAAGGCTGTCACCATTGACTCAAGTAACTAAGATTCTCTCTGAACGAACCCTATTTACCTCAACAGTTCTGAAAACTCAATTTAGATTGGACCCACCCTTAGGATTAAGAGGGATGAATCCTTCCTTGCTGTTTTTGGATGGTGAAAATAAATCACCTCCACTTTCTTCAGGTTTGTGTTTCATAGAAACACCTTCTTGTCAGAAGAATAACTAGAAGACTCTAGATGCACGACTAAGACGCCTTTATAAGTGGACTTGAGAGAATTCTCAAGTATATTTGATAACCTAGCCGATCAATAATTTATCAAACTCCCAGAGCAAGAACTTGATAAGCCTAAACTCAACTCCTCTCCTCTTCAACTGACTTCAAACTGCGCCATGGAACCAAGCTTCCAAGTACCAAGTCAACATAACAAACATCTTCCAAAAAACTCTTTCCATTCCATCACTCTCGACTTTGGAATAAAAAGATGCAGATATCTTCACATATAGAGGCCGATGATTGAGATCTTCCACCATCTGTCTTCAGTAAAACCTCCAGAATCCCATAAATCTAGAGCTCTTCCATCGGAAACAAATGCACGGAACCACCAAGGAATAGATTCTGCTTGCCCTAATAAGATGTCAGAACATCTTATAAGACACCTCAATAGAAGAACTAGCCACTTCTCCTGTAATTGTTGTAGAACCTCCTCAGTAACATGAACAACCACCGGGTTGTTACCTTCGATCCAGAACATCCATCCCATCCATTAATACCCTTGAGTATGTCTGAGTTAATTGATCTGATATTCAAAACTCCTCCTTGTTTAAACGCCAGAAAGTATCTCCCAAATATCTCATCCAGAAACAGACAGGATTCCTGCTCTGATACCAATTGAAATTCTGGCATTGCAGACAACAGATGTCCTAACACATGTCAAGACATTGTTCTGCATAATTATTTAAACAAAAATAGAACAGCAGACTGGTACCTTGAATATCAGAACTCCAGCAACACAGATGTTACGACATCTAATCCAACATGTTAATCAAGACTGAACTATAAATTGTAGAATGATAAACAACATAGAATATGATGACCCATTTCGGTGCAACTCACCTACATCTGAGGGATACCAATCCAGGAAGAAGAATTCACTATCAGTAGTATAGTTTTATATAAATAACCTCATGTTTATAGAAAGCACCCACGCTAGCCTATCACTACCCAATGAAGACTTTATCATTAGAAGTCACATCTAATTGATAAGAGAAACCCATCTCACTCCCTAAATCACAACCCGTGATTATCTCAGTTAATACCTCATAACCGTATCATCCCTATTGAAAGACACCCCTTCCAATACAAAATTCAGTCAAGCATCCTTGACTAACAAGTTAGCTTGGATTTTCTTCAAAGCTTCATCCAAGAACAATATCAGATTCATTACCTACGGGTTTCTGAATCTATACAAGTACCTATGTCTACCACACTGCATCAAATCGATGCAGAGGGATACTTACAAGAGAAACCTACGACTCTCAAAACCTAAACCCTACTTTACAAAATAGGATTCCTAAGTCTATTTCGTCCTCTCTCCCTCTTCTCTATTAGGTCTTGGTCTTCTTTTATAGCCTTCTGCTGAGTTGGGCTTTCAACTTTATTTTGGTTGATTCCTTGATCAATGTTCTGATTGCTCCTTAAATCTTGCAACTGATCTGTAAACATCTTGCAGTTAGTAACATACACGATATCCTATCAACGTGTTGGGACATTTTATCTGACATGTCTTCTTTTAGCAAGATTCTTCTGTGTTGTTGGAACATCTTGTGCAGCAACCTATTTTACCAAAATTTGTTCAAATATTTAGAGTCTTCACGATGCCCCATCGTCCTAGTGCGGTACTTGCATTCATCCTTCGGATGATCTTCTTTGAGGATCAGATCTTTGTCATAGATCAGCTCTTGCACAAAAGATCCTAATGCCAGGCAAGTATCCATGTTGTTCTCTTCAGCCCCTTTGTGAAACTCACAAGTCAAGTTCAAGTTGTTCCATGGCCCTAGCACAGGGTTGAGAAGTCGCGGAGTCACCAACAAGTTATGAATGAACAACGGATAGAGCTTGCTCAGCGGCACAGGAATTGGCTTGTAGAGGGCCTTATTCCTTTTGACAGGATTCTTCTTCTTGTTCCCGTTCTGGCCTTGAGAACCTTGAGGGGAAACAACCAATGGATACTGAGACGCTCTTCTGGTAACCACCTGATGAGGATGATGCTTTGGCGTAGGACCAAATGCTGGTTGACACGAATTTTCCTCAAGGGTGTGTCTTTGATTTGGACGAAACACAAGAGGTAGTGAAGGATTATTGACTTGAATGCCTTGAGGCGTGAATGAGAATTTCTCGGAGTCAAGCAGATTATGAACATTGCTCTTGAGCACCTTGCAGTCTTCAGTTGAATGTCCCTGTGCCCTAGCATGGTAGTTGTAACGCCCCAGTTTTAGTTAGTTTTATTTAATCGAGTCGATTTGATTATTTCTATTATTATATTATATTATTTTTGACTTATATTTGATAATATATTATTTTTCATCGTGAATATGCTTTATCGCGTTTTGGGAACGTTTGCGAGATATTTGAGTGTAGGGGTATTTTGGTCATTTCACTTTATTTTTCCTTAAGTTAGTAAAATAGAAATAGAAAGAGAGAAAATTAGAGAGAAAGAAAAAGAGAAGAAGGAAAAGGGAAAGAAAAGAGAAGAGAAAGAAGAAAAGAGAGAAAAACTTGGAAAGGAAGAAAATCAATCAACCGACTTTTCAAACACGATTAAATCGGGTAAGGGTGCGAAACTCGATTATATTATACTTGTGTATGATTATGTATGTTTGTGTTTGGTTGTTTGTGGATTGAAATTGGATATTGAACAAAAACCCATAATATGTTGAAATTGTTAGAATCCGATTAAATTGTATCGGAAATCATGTTTCCAGGTCCCTTATTGTTGATACATGTTAGATATATGTTGTTGTGCTATCTATTGGAATTTTCTGGTGTTTAGGTGAAAATTTGGAGTGGGTTTGAGTGATTTTCGCAGAAAAAAATTTTGCAGAAAAATTATGGGTTTCGTCTGCCGTTACGCATATCAGGCATGTCCATACGCGTATTGGCTAGGGCAATATGCGTATGGGAGGTGCGTTTGAGGGCAATACGCGTATGGAGTTCCATTTTTCTCGGCCATCTGCTGAAACGCGTAATAGTACGCGTATGAGTTTGGGCAATACGCGTATGGCTCAGAGCAATACGCGTATGGCCAGCAGGAGTGCAAAATGTTGTGTTTTCGCGATTCCTTTTCTTTTTACGTTCGTAACTTGTGTTCCGATTATCCGTTTTGAACTTTCTTGGTATCGTTGGAAAGCTAATAAAATGCACTTTCTTATTGAAATGGTTTTGAGATTGTGGGCTGATTTAATTATGTCGAGAATTTGGAATAGTTTCGATTTATCGACTTTTACCGTTGTAATTGTGTGGAATTGATGTGTATCATGCAATGTGCTGTTGACATGGATATCGTATGACTTGTGTGCGGTTGTGTGATGAAAATGCATGTGATAAAATGGTGTGATGATGGTTTGTGGCCTAAGGACATGAAAATACAATGTGTTGTATTTGGTTATATATGCATGATTATGGATGTGTATATGTGTGCATTTGAATGTCATGAGTCATTGTATGCCAAGCATCATGATATGTATTCTTGAGATGTCGTGTTCCCTAGTGGGTGTGAGCGACGAATAGATTCCAGAGGGAATCTGCTATAACATCGTGAGCCTTATACTGAGATGACTGAAAGCGATGATAATAGACGATCGTGAGCCTTATACAAAGAGGACCGAAAGCGATCGGATCGTGAGCCTTATACAAATAGGACTAAAAGCGATCCACAAACGTCGTGAGCCTTATACCAAGAGGACCGAAAGCAACGGGGGAACATCGTTTACCCGACGGGGAGTTACATTAAGTAACAAGCGATGGTTCCAATAGTTCCTGAGTGAACTAGTGATGAGATTGACGGATGGATGGTACCGCATTTGCATAGAGTCGTTGTGTCGGTCTCTTTGCATTTGCATAAATCATGAATAGATTGATTTTGTGTGGAATTGCAAGTGGAATTGATGAGTTGAGATATATATATATATATATATATATATATATATATATATATATATATATATATATATATATATATATATGTTTTTGATAAATGCATTGAGCTTGATTATATATGCCTTGGTGGTGGATATATGAGATATGCATTGTGTTGTTTTGTGTTTGATTTCTGGTATAAGTTGTGGTGAGAATATTACATGTGTATTTTGGTGTTATTATATAATTGTATGCAATTATATTATGATTGTGTTTCTTGCCCTTCTTCTATTTTAAATGCTTTATGAGGCATTGCAGATTAGATGCTGGAGGTCTTTTGTGAAGCTTAGGTCTTCATTCTTTTGTCGGTCGGCTCTGATATGTAGCACCGGGTAGTCGGGGAGATCGTTGTGATTTATGTGTATATGTATAGATATCTTTTGGATTGTATATGTATGGAGCTGTGTATGATAGACAAACTTTTTATGTGATATATATATGAGATTCAGTTGCAGATTTTCCGCTTGTATTCTGTATCTGAATTGTGGGTAGTAGGAACTAAGTTCCTCTGTTATTTTCTACCTGATTGTTGCATATCTTTATGAGCAGGTTTATTGTGTTTTGTCTCAGTTGATGTGACGCCTTCGTCTATGCCATGAATGTTTAATTATACTCTGATGAATTTTTTATTACTTTATTTAATTGGGGGTATAGATTGGGGGTGTTACATTAAGTGGTATCAGAGCCAGTCCGTGTCAGTTTGTGTCAGTCCTTGTTGGTCGTTGTGTTTGGGTGAGCTGTTTGTTTAACCATAGTTGCTGTTATTGGAAATGAACAGAATATGGCTGGTAGGAATGATGCTGCTTTAGCTGCTGCTATGCAAGCTATGGCTCGGGCTGTGCAGGGTGCACCTAATGCTGGTGAGAATGATGAGTTCAGGAAGAACAAACCGCCTATCTTCAAAGGGAGACATGATCCTGATGGTGCACAGATTTGGCTTAAGGAGATTGAAAGAATCTTTCGAGTAATGGACTGTGCTGAGGAAAATAAGGTGAGATTGGGTACTCACATGTTGCAGGAGGAGGCTGATGATTGGTGGGTTAGTACGCGTCATGCGTTAGAAACTGGAGATGAAGAGGTTACTTGGACTTTGTTCAGCAGGGAATTTTTTAGGAAGTATTTTCCTGAAGATGTTAGGGGGAAGAAGGAAATAGAGTTCTTGGAGTTGAAACAAGGTAATATGTCTGTTGTTGATTACACTGCTAAGTTTGTGGAACTTGTTCAGTTTTATCCACATTATGCTGAAGCTACTGCAGAGTTTTCTAAGTGTGTGAAGTTTGAGAACGGATTGCGTCCTGAGATCAAGCAGGAAATCGGTTACCAAAGGATCAGAAGGTTTTTGGACTTGGTGGATTGTTGTAGGATTTATGAGGAAGATAGCAAAGCTCGTTCTACTCACTATAAGAGTGTGAACGAAAGGAAAGGGAAGCAACTGTTTCGTGGTGGTCCTTATGTGACCCCAGCTGATATGGGTAAACAAAGGGGTAGTTTTGAGAAAAGGTCAAGTGGGGGAGGAATGTCTAATTCTCTGAGATGTTATAGGTGTGGTGACTTAGGCCATCGTCAGTTTGAATGTAAGAAGAATTTGGAGAAGTGTTCCAATTGTGGAGGTTTAGGATATATTGCAGCTGATTGTAAGAGGAAGAATGTGGTGAAGTGTTTCAACTGTGGTGAAGCTGGTCATATTAGCACGAAGTGTCCGAAACCAAAGCAAGCTCCAGCTGGTGGGAAAGTTTTTGGATTGGTAGGGACTCAGACTACAAGTGCAGACCGTTTGATCAGAGGTACTTGTTTTATTAATAGTATGCCTTTAGTTGCTATTATTGATACTGGAGCGACTCATTTGTTTATTTCGTCTGAGTGCGCGAAGCGTTTGAATCTTTTGTTGTCTTCGATGGGTGGAGAGATGGTTATTGATACTCCAGCAATGGGGTCAGTAACTACTTCTATGGTTTGTTTAAGTTGTCCTTTGACCATTTATGGTAAAGATTTTGAGATGGATTTGGTGTGTTTGCCGTTGGAGGGTTTAGATGTGGTTCTAGGTATGAATTGGTTGCAGTTCAATCGAGTTCATATTGATTGTTATCATAAGTTGGTGAGATTTCCTTCTCTTGAAGAAGACGAAGAATCGAGTTTCTTATCTACCAAAGAGTTGAAGAAACTTTTGGCGGAGGAAGCTCAGTTGTTTGGGTTGTTTGCATCGTTGACAGTGGATAGTCAAGTTGCACTTGATGTGTTTCCAGTGGTGTGTGAATTTCCAGAGGTGTTTCCTGAGGATATTTCAGATGTGCTGCCAGAGAGAGAGGTAAAGTTTTCTATAGATCTAGTTCCTGGTACTAGACCTGTGTCTATGGCACCTTATCTTATGTCGGCATCTGAGTTGGTTGAGTTAAAGAAGCAGTTGAATGAATTGTTAGAGAAGAGATTTGTGAGGCCAAGTGTGTCGCCTTGGGGTGCTCCAGTTTTATTGGTGAAAAAGAAGGATGGAAGTATGCAATTGTGTATTGATTATCGCCAGCTGAATAAGGTGACGATTAAGAATAAGTATCCTCTTTTGAGAATTGATTATTTGATGGACCAGTTGGTAGGTGCTTGTGTGTTTAGTAAGATTGATTTGAGGTCAGGTTATCATCAGATTAGAGTGAAAGAGGAAGATATTCAGAAGACGGCTTTTAGGACACGATACGGTCATTACGAATATTCTGTGATACCGTTCGGGGTTTCTAATGCGCCGGGTGTGTTTATGGAGTATATGAATTGTATTTTCCATGAGCATTTGGATCGATTTGTTATTGTGTTTATTGATGACATTTTGATTTATTCTAAGTCCCGGGAGGAACATGCGGAACATTTGCGTGTTGTGTTGCAAATTTTGAAGGAAAGGAAACTTTTTGCCAAGTTGTCCAAGTGTGAGTTCTGGTTGTCAGAAGTGAGTTTTCTTGGGCATGTGATTTCAGGTAATGGTATTGATGTGGATCCATCTAAAGTAGATGCAGTTCTACAATGTGAGGCTCCTAGATCGGTTACTGAAATTAGAAGTTTTTTGGGTTTAGCTGGTTATTATCGGAGGTTCATTGAAGGCTTTTCTAAGTTAGCACTTCCTTTGACCCAATTGACTTGTAAGGGTAAAGCGTTCATTTGGGATATTCAGTGTGAGGAAAGTTTTAGTGAGCTGAAGAGAAGATTGACTACAGCTCCGATTTTGATCTTAGTGAATCCTAGTGAACCGTTTGTGGTGTATTGTGATGCGTTTTTGATTGGTTTAGGTGGAGTGTTGATGCAATAAGGTAAGGTTGTGGCTTATGCTTCGAGGCAATTGAGGATTCATGAGAAGAATTACCCTACTCATGATTTGGAATTAGCGGCCATGGTTTTTGTGTTGAAAATTTGGAGGCATTATCTCTATGGTGCAAGATTCGAAGTCTTTAGTGATCATAAAAGTTTGAAATACTTGTTTGATCAGAAAGAGTTGAATATGAGGCAACGGAGATGGTTGGAATTTTTGAAGGACTATGACTTTAGCTTGAATTACCATCCTGGTAAAGCTAATGTGGTAGCTGATGTGTTAAGCCAGAAATCTTTGCATATGTCCGCTTTGATGGTTAAAGAGTGGGAACTTTTGGAAGCATTTAGAGATTTGAGTTTAGTGTGTGAATTAGCATCTGGTAGCGTGAGGTTTAGTATGTTAAAGGTCACTAATGATTTTCTGTTAACCGTTAGCGAGAAACAGAAGTTGGATGTGAAATTTGTTGATTTTATGATGGTTGGAGATCAAAGTGGGAATGGTGACTTTAAAGTGGATGATAAGGGTGTTTTGAGATTTCATGGTAGAATTTGTATTCCTGATGATTTGGACTTGAAAAAGATGATTTTAGAGGAAGGACACCAGAGTAATTTGAGTATACATTCGGGAGCTAATAAGATGTATCAAGATTTGAAGAAGATCTTTTGGTGGTCTGGATTGAAGAGGGATGTGGCTCAGTTTGTTTATGCGTGTTTGACGTGTCAGAAGTCTAAGGTGGAACATCAGAAGCCTAGTGGATTGTTGCAACCGTTGGATATTCCCGAGTGGAAATGGGACAACATTTATATGGATTTTGTGACAGGGTTGCCGAATACCCAGAGGGGACATAATGCCATTTGGGTAGTTGTGGATAGGCTAACTAAATCGGCGCATTTCATTCCGATTGACATCAGTTTTTCTTTGGAGAGGTTAGCTGAGATTTATATCAGTGTGATTGTGAAATTACATGGTGTCCCATTGAGTATTGTTTCAGATTGAGATCCGAGGTTTACTTCCAGATTTTGGGAAAGTTTGTAAAAGGCATTAGGTTCCAAGTTGAGATTGAGTTCTGCTTATCATCTGCAGACGGATGGTCAGACCGAGAGAACTATTCATCCGTTGGAAGATTTGTTGCGAGCTTGTGTTCTTGAGCAAGGTGGTGCTTGGGATAGTTATCTTGCGTTGGTTGAATTCACGTATAATAACAGTTTCCATTCGAGTATTGGAATGGCACCTTTTGAAGCGTTGTATGGAAGGAGATGTCGAACACCTTTGTGTTGGCATGAATCTGGTGAGAGTTCGGTGGTTGGACCGAAGTTGGTGCAACAGACTACGAAAAAGGTGAAACGTATTCGTGAGAAAATGAAGGCTTCTCAGAGTAGGCAAAAGATTTATCATGATCGAAGGAGGAAAGATCTTGAGTTTCAAGAGGGCGATCATGTATTTTTGAGAGTTACACCGGTGACGGGTGTTGGTCGTGCATTGAAGTTGAAGAAGCTTACTTCTCGGTTTATTGGTCCTTATCAGATATCTGCGAGAGTGGGACTTATGGCTTATCGGGTGGCGTTGCCGCCGAGTCTTTCGAATTTGCACGATGTCTTCCATGTTTCACAGCTTCAGAAGTATGTTCTGGATCCGTCGCATGTGATTCCGATGGATGAGGTTGAGGTAAGGGAGAACCTTACGGTGGAGGCATTACCAGAGAGGATTTTGGATCGCGAGTTGAAGCGGTTAAGGGGAAAGGACATTGCGCTTGTGAAAGTAGCATGGGGAGGCGCTGCTGAGGGCAATTTAACTTGGGAGTTGGAGAGTCGGATGCGGGAGTCGTATCCGGAGTTGTTCGTCTCAGGTAATATTTTCGAGGACGAAAATTTCTAAGTGGGGGAGAGTTGTAACGCCCCAGTTTTAGTTAGTTTTATTTAATCGAGTCGATTTGATTATTTCTATTATTATATTATTTTATTTTTGACTTTTATTTGATAATATATTATTTTTCATCGTGAATATCCTTTATCGCGTTTTGGGAACGTTTGCGAGATATTTGAGTGTAGGGGTATTTTGGTCATTTCACTTTATTTTTCCTTAAGTTAGTAAAATAGAAATAGAAAGAGAGAAAATTAGAGAGAAAGAAAAAGAGAAGAAGGAAAAGGGAAAGAAAAGAGAAGAGAAAGAAGAAAAGAGAGAAAAACTTGGAAAGGAAGAAAATCAATCAACCGACTTTTCAAACACGATTAAATCGGGTAAGGGTGTGAAACTCGATTATATTATACTTGTGTATGATTATGTATGTTTGTGTTTGGTTGTTTGTGGATTGAAATTGGATATTGAACAAAACCCCATAATATGTTGAAATTGTTAGAATCCGATTAAATTGTGTCGGAAATCATGTTTTCAGGTCCCTTATTATTGGTACATGTTAGATATATGTTGTTGTGCTATCTATTGGAATTTTCTGGTGTTTAGGTGAAAATATGGAGTGGGTTTGAGTGATTTTTGCAGAAAAAAATTCTGCAGAAAAATTATGGGTTTCGTCTGCCGTTATGCGTATCAGGCATGTCCATACGCGTATTGGCTAGGGCAATATGCGTATGGGAGGTGCGTTTGAGGGAAATACGTGTATGGCGTTCCATTTTTCTCGGCCATCTGCCGAAACACGTAATGGTACACTTATGAGTTTGGGCAATACGCGTATGGCTCAGGGCTATACGTGTATGGCCAGCAGGAGTGCAAAATGTTGTGTTTTCGCGATTCCTTTTCTTTTTGCGTTCGTAACTTATGTTCCGATTTTCCGTTTTGAACATTCTTGGTATCGTTGGAAAGCTAATAAAATGCACTTTCTTATTGAAATGATTTTGAGATTGTGGGCCGATTTAATTATGTTGAGAATTTGGAATAGTGTCATTTTATCGACTTTTACCGTTGTAATTGTGTGGAATTGATGTGTATCATGCAATGTACTGTTGACATGGATATCATATGACTTGTGTGTGGTTGTGTGATGAAAATGCATGTGATAAAATGGTGTGATGATGGTTTGTGGCCTAAGGATAAGAAAATGCAATGTGTTGTACTTGGTTATATATGCATGATTATGGATGTGTATATGTGTGCATTTGAATGTCATGAGTCATTGTATGCCAAGCATCATGATATGCATTCTTGAGATGTCGTGTGCCCTAGTGGGTGTGAGCGACGAATCGATTCCAGAGGGAATCCGCTATAACATCGTGAGCCTTATACCGAGAGGACTGAAAGCGATGATTATAGACGATCGTGAGCCTTATACAAAGAGGACCGAAAGCGATCGGATCATGAGCCTTATACAAAGAGGACTGAAAGCGATCCATAAGCGTCGTGAGCCTTATACCAAGAAGACCGAAAGCGACGGGGGAACATCGTTTGCCCGACGGGGAGTTACATTAAGTAACAAGCGATGGTTCCAATAGTTCCTGAGTGAACTAGTGATGAGATTGATGGATGGATGGTACCGCATTTGCATAGAGTCGTTGTGTCGGTCTCTTTGCATTTGCATAAATCATGAATGGATTGATTTTGTGTGAAATTGAGAGTGGAATTGATGAGTTGATATATATATATATATATATATATGTTGTTGATAAATGCATTGAGCTTGATTATATATGCCTTGGTGGTGGATATATGAGATATGCATTGTGTTGTTTTGTGTTTGATTTCTGGTATAAGTTGTGGTGAGAATATTACATGTGTATTTTGGTGTTATTATATAATTATATGCAATTATATTATGATTGTGTTTCTCACCCTTCTGCTATTTTGAATGCTCTATGAGGCATTGCAGATTAGATGCTGGAGGTCTTTTTGTGAAGCTTAGGTCTTCATTCTTTTGTCGGTCGGCTCTGATATGCAGCACCGGGTAGTCGGGGAGATCGTTGTGATTTATGTGTATATGTATAGATATCTTTTGGATTGTATATGTATGGAGCTGTGTATGACAGACAAATTTTTTATGTGATATATATATATATATGAGATTCAGTTGCAGATTTTCTGCTTTTATTCTGTATCTGAATTGTGGGTAGTAGGAACTAAGTTCCTCTGTTATTTGCTACCTGATTGTTGCATATCTTTTTGAGCAGGTTTATTGTGTTTTGTCTCAGTTGATGTGACGCCTTCGTCTATGCCATTAATGTTTAATTATACTCTGATGAATTTTTTATCGCTTTATTTAATTGGGGTTATAGATTAGGGGTGTTACAGTAGTCACATCGTGCGTTGGCGTCAAAGCCCGGTGGGTATGGAGGGATCGCTGGATCTATCTCCTTCGGCATTATCAATCCACCTTTGATCAAATTTGTCAATATCTGACTGTATGACATTGGTAACAGAGTGAAATGCCTCTCTGGCTTCCTTGGCCTTTATTGGGCATGCTGACCTGGCTGACAGTGGTCTGACTGTTGATACTGAGGAGGTCCTTGGGTTGGAATAACCATAGAAGATGGCGAAGTGACAACTTCTCTGGGTGCAACATGGTAAGAGAGCCCCTCTTTCTTCATCAATTTTTGCAAAGTCTCCAAGACTCGGATCATCTGACCTTTAAGGACTCTGATCTCCTCCTTCAAGGTTTCCTGACCTTTCAAAAGCTCATTCATCATTGTCATTTGTCCAGAATGCGTGCTAGGTATCCTTCTAGAGATAAAGGAAGAAGAAGATGAGACTCAAGTCTGAGAAATGCAAGCGAGATGCGAATGTGACGACATGTGCATGCAATGCAAACGCGAGCCAACTGGTTTCAAGGAACTCAAAAGCAAGTCGCAAACATTTTGGAAAAATTGAATAGTTTCACTTCATAATCCATGATCACTATTGATTTTTGCAAAGGAAAGAACAACTGAATTCCTTGAAACCAAAGGGTTATTCATGAATGCATGAATGTATAGATGAATGTATGCACAAACACACATATACAGATATTCACATATATGCTGACAAGCAAACAAGGGCCTAGGTTTAAAGATCACGAGCATGGAGCCATGGTCTACCCATCCCAAAAGGCGTGTACTAAGGGTTCTTGATCTGCAGAACAGGGTTCTAAGAAGTTCCCAGAGTCATCGATAAATCTTTCGAATATTATCGGCTTACACAACTACTCATGCGGGCTAATAATATTCTCAAGATAAACTCGTCTGAGTGTAGTATCGCATGACAACAATCACAGGTTTACACCGGGATAATGACTGCACTACGTCTTAAAAAGGCTCGGAGAGGTAAAAGGTAACTAAAGGTCCTCAGCTTCACAAACTCCCAGGTCAGAAAAAGTGATGCCAATACGACTACTCACATCAGACACCAGTAATCCCAAAGGGGCCTCCATTGAGCATGGTTATCATATGCTAGACATGTTAAGGCTACTCCCAACAGCTAACTATTGGTTATACCACAATCCTATCATAGGTGTACTCTCAAGTCCAGGTTAGGACTTATCTCACCACTCAAGGTAACCACCCTGCATACAGAAGAACCCAAGCACAACATGCATATATACAGATATTTACTAATATACAGATATACAAGCAAGCAAACATATAAATAACACCTATGACTCTTTTGGGGATATCATTATACAAAGCCTAAGAGGAGGCTGAAAGTTGACTTTTCCGGGGAAAGATTTTGTCTACCTTGTACAAAGCCCAAGATTGAGGTTAAAAATGGGTTTTCGATTCCACTGGGGAATATTTGTATGTGTCTTGTACAAAGCCCAAGATTGAGGTTAAAAGAGGAAATTGACTCCACTGGTGAGAGGTTTTATCTGTCTTGTACAAAGCCCAAGATTGAGGCTAAAAGAAGATTGACCCTGCAGGAGAGTATGGTTTGTCTTGTACAAAGCCCAAGATTGAGGCTCAGAAGATATTTGACTCTTGCTTTAGGGAGATTTTATATGTGTCTTGTAAGAAGCCCAAGATTTAGGCTACAAAATATTTGACTGACTTAGCTGAAGATATTTATGGGTGTCTTGTACAAAGCCCAAGATTGATGCTGACTTTTGCTAAGGAAAAAAAGGATCATTATACAAAGCCTAAGAGGAGGCTGAGAGATGATTACTCAACAAGAGAGTGTTTTAAGGTGATTGACTTAACAAGAGAGTATCTTTGTGTGTCTTGTACAAAGCCCAAGATCGAGGCTGAAAAAACTGGAGAAATCATTATACAAAGCTAAGAGGAGGCTAAAAAGGGTTGACTCAACAAGAGAGTGCCTTAAGGTAATTAACTCAATAAGAAAATATTTTAAAATCCTTATACAAAGCCTAAGAGGAGGCTGACTTCTGCTAGGGGAAATCATTAAACAAAGCCTAAGAGGAAGCTGGAAAGATTGACTCAACAAGAGAGTGCTTTTATCTGTCTTGTACAAAGCCAAAGATTGAGGCTAAAAGAAGGGTTGACTCAATAAGAGAGTGCTTTTTGAAGCTAGATCTACTGAGGAAAATCATTATACAAAGCCTAAGAGGAGGTTGGCTTCTGTTGAGGATTATTGAGATCCAGAGGCAGGTCCAAATTGGGGAATCAACTCTTGTCGAGGATTGCAGAAGAGTTGAGGTATCAGATGCCTTGAGGTTCTGATGATAAGCTGGCCCTAGCTAGGGATATTTGGGATGAAAGATTGAGTTTTAGATCCTGTGAAGGTTTCAACTCTACTGGAGATTCATTAAATGACCAGTGATTTTCCTATACTTGTAGGGAACTTGAGAATGTCTTTGAGATCCAAGAGGAGTTTAGACTTTCCAAGTCTATTGGTATGGAAGAATTCATCTATGTATGATGCCCAAGAGGAGGCTGTTGTTTTAAGGGATGAGGATCAACCCTAAACATGATCTGAGGTTTTGACTCTTTAGAAAGACAACTCTAACAAAGGATGACTAAGTTCTGTCTTATACCTTTAAGAGGTCTTCAGGGTCCTTGTACTAAGCCCAAGAGAAGGCATGAGAACTTCTAAGAAGCCGGAGGGTCCTTGTACAAAGCCCAAGAGGAGGCGGGGATTATTTTAGGAAGCCCGTGGGTGCAAAATTAAGAAAAGTTCAAGAAAAGTTTCACCGGGAATAATCCTTTCTTTAGTGAACAGTTCTAGGGTTTGAAGAAATTCAAGAGAGGTTTCACCGAGAATTAATCCTCTCTGGGGAACTGAATTTCTTTGACAATTTTCTAATAGTGACAGTATGAGAAAAGTTTCATCGGGAATAATGTCTTTCTCTTTGTTCCATATTGTTTAAGCCCAAGAGAAGGCAAGACTGTATCTGGAATTCCTATGGGGAACTAGTTTTGACTGTGTTGAAAGAGTGACCACTGGCTCTATCTAGTTCTAGACCTAATTGCCGGGGAAAACTCTAAGCAGATATATAAAAGCATATATATATATATATATATATATATATATATATATATATATATATAGAAAAGTATATAAAAAGAGGGTAGGAGGACTTACAGGTGAGCAAGCTTCCAGCACAGACAAATATATATATGTGCATGTATGTAAAAGAAAGCTGTTTAAAACTTACAGGTGAGCAAGCTTCCATTGTAACAGTTGTTTGGTTAGTTGTTCAGGAAATTAAAGAAAGTTTTGATAACAACTATGAATTTGAACCTAAACCAAAAGGGAAGTTGTTTTTGAAAAGATTGTTGGGGCTTATACTCAAGGAGAGGCCCAGATGAAAAAACAGTAATCGTACCGTTTGTTTTGTAAACTATACTGGGGCTTATACAATGACTGAGGCCCAAAAATGTTTTATTTACACAGAGGGTTGGGTCTTACAACTCAAGGAGACCCAAAGTGTTTGAAAAAGAAAAGAAATAGGGCTTATAACTCAAGGAGAGGCCCAAATGACTTTTGTTTAAAAGGCGACGATCGCGCCGAGATTTTGGAAATCGTAGTGGGACTTATACAATAACTGAGGCCCAAATTTATTTATTTACAAGGGATGGGACTTACACTCTATCAAGAGGCCTAAGGAAAAGTTTTGAAAATGGTTTGTGAGGGTGAAAACATCAAAACCCTAATTTGATTTAAGAAAATGTATTTTAATTGAATAAAATTCAATTAAAATGACCAAAATTACCAAACATGTGTGAAAAACAAGTTGTTATCTTGGATTAATGTTTGAAAAATCAAGTTTTATTTATGGAATGATTTGAAAATCATTTGAAGTTGAAAAATCAAGAGAAAGAAATATTTTTAAATGTTTAAAAACAAATAAAACATAATTCTTTACAAAAATACTAAATATATGAAATAAATAATATTTTTGTGAAATTTTTATGGAATAAAATATTTTAACATTTTTGGGAATTTTCAAAAAAAGAAACAATAAAAAATAATTAAAATTGAGAGAGAAATTAATTAAACAAAACTATAAAAAATAGCGAAAATAGCAAAATATGGCAAAGTGAAAAAAATGGTCTGGGTGGGTGTTGAACCCACGACCATCAAGCCAAACACACATGTGCGCTACCACTGGGGTGGTGATACATCCGTATATTAAAACCACCCCATTAATACATAAGGGGTGCCAAGTTCTAAGCCTGGCCAAGGCGCCATGGCTGGCCCTTGGCCAAGGCAAGGGCTAGTTTTGGCAATTTACGTGAAGCCTCTAACTTTCTCATTTCTCCATGGATTGGGACAAAATTTAGGTACATCTTATAACACCCCCAATCTATACCCCCAATTAAATAAAACGGTAAAAGAAAATTCAAAATTTCATCAAAGTATATTTAAATTATCATGGCATAGACGGGGGAAATCACATTATATTGAAACAAATCATACAACACCTGCTCATAAAGATATGCAACAGTGAGGTAGCAATCAACAGAGGAACTCAGTTCCTTACACCCACATTTCATTTTTTAGAATAAAAGCGAAAAATCTAAAAAAACTTAATATCATATATATATATCATAAAAAGTGTGTCATACATCAAGTTATACATGCACAAGCCAAAGGATATATATATATATATATATATATATATATATATATATACATATATATATATATATATATATATATATATATATATATATATATATATACACATAATACAAATAATCACAAACGGCCTCCCTAACTACCCGGTGTCACATATCAGAGCCGACCGACAAAAGAATGAAGTCCTAAGCTTCACAAAAAGACCTCCAGCAACTCTAATCTGCAATGCCTCATAGAGCATTATAAAACAGCAGAAGGGTGAGAAAAACAATCATCATAGAATTGCATACAATTATATATAACACAAAAATACACATATATATACTGTTCTCACCACAACTCGTACCAGTATTCAGACACAAGGCAACACAATGTATAACTCATATTTCCATCACCAACACATATCCATATATCAATATATCAATTTTATCCACAATTCCACACATAAACAACCATTAACGATTTATGCAAATGCAAGAGACCGACACAACGACTCTATGCATATGCACATGCGGTACCGACTTCCAATGTTTCTCATCACTAGTTCACTCAGGAACTCTGCTGGAATCATCGCTCGTTACATCACTGTAACTCCCCGTCGGGCATACGATGTTCCCCGTCGCTCACACCCCACACGGGCACACGACCCGATCGCTCACACCCCACATGGGCACACGATCGTCTATAACCAAAGCTTTCGGTCCTCTTATTTTTAAGGCTATTCATACCTCTTATTTTTAAGGCTCACGATGTTATAGCAGATTCCCTCCGGAATCAAACCGTCACTCAGGACGTCACAATAATGCATATCATGATGCTTGGCATACAATGACTCATGGCATTTACTATGCACACATACATGTATTCATCTACATCAACAAAATCGCACTTTGCACTTATGCCCAAGACAATGCATTTAATTACCATACGGCCACAAATCATCTCAACACCATCTAAACACATACATTTACATCATACAACAGCACCTTGCATAATACACCTCAATTACGCACACTTATAATGACAAAAGTCGACAAACGACACTATTCCAAATTTCCGACATAATTAAATTGGCTAACAATTTCCAAATCATCATAATAAGAAAGTACAGCTCAATAGCTTTCCAACGATACCAAGAATGTAAAAATCGGATAAAAGGAACACAAGTTACGAAAGAAAAACGAAAACGATATTTTGAAAAGTCCCATTTTACCATTCTCCTGGCCATACGCGTAGTGCCCTGAGCCATACGCGTATTGCCCTGATTCTTCGCCCTTCCATACACGTAATGCCAAAGGTCATACGCGTATGGGCAGAGACCCATTTTCCCCAAAATTCACGTTTAAAAATCCATACGCGTAGTGCCCAACACCATACGCGTATTGCCCTAAAATGTTACGCGTACCATACGTAAATGGGCAGATGGCCAAGCAAAATGACATCCCATACGCGTATTGGCCCAAAACTCGCCCATGTTACGCGTATTGCCAAGGTCCATATGCGTATGAACATGCCCCATACGCGTATGACCTGGAAAAACCAGAAAAAAAATCTGCAGAAAGTTCTGCGTTTCCCACCCCAAATCATCCAATTTTTCACCTACAAACCAGAAAATTACCAACACAATGTCTAACAACATGTATCTATCATGTACCAACAATAATGAACACTAAAAACATGATTTCCAACACATTTAATCGATTTCTAATCAATTTTACATAATATGGGTTTTACTAAATTTTTCCAATTTAATCCAATAACAACCACAAACACACCTACATAATCGTACACAAGTATACAATAACTGAGTTTCGCACCCTTACCCGATTAAATCGATTCTAGGAGTTGATTTCTTGAATTTCCCAAGATTTTCTCACTTTTTCTTCTCTTCCTCTCTTTTCTTCCCCTTTTTCCTTCTTCTCTTTTTCTTTCCCTCTATTTTTCTCTCTTTCTATTTTCTATTTTCTACTTAATGAAAAATATCATGAAATGACCAAAATACCCCCACACTCAAATATCTCGCAAACGTTCCCAAAACCCGATAAAATATCACAACATCGAAAAATAGCATATTTTCACATAAAAGTCGAAAATAAAATAAAATAATAATAAAATAATCACACGACTCGATTAAATAAAAATTGACAAAATTGGGGCGTTACAACTCTCCCCCACTTAGAAATTTTCGTCCTCGAAAATATACCTGAGATGAACAACTCTGGATACGACTCCCGCATCCGACTCTCCAACTCCCAAGTCAAATTGCCCTTAGCAGCGCCTCCCCACGCCACTTTCACAAGTGCAATATCCTTGCATCTCAACCGCTTCACCTCGCGATCCAAAATCCTAACTGGTAATGCTTCAACCGTAAGGTTCTCCCTTACCTCAACTTCATCCATCGGAATCACATGCGACGGATCCGGAACATACTTCCGAAGCTGTGAAACATGGAACACATCGTGAAAATTCGACAGATTCGGCGGCAACGCCACTCTATAAGCCACAGAACCCACTCTCGTGGATATCTGGTAAGGACCAATAAACCGAGAAGTAAGTTTCTTCGATTTCAATGCACGACCCACACCCGTTACCAGCGTAACCCTCAAAAATACATGATCGCCCTCTTGAAACTCAAGATCTTTCCACCTCCGATCATGATAACTCTTTTGTCTACTCTGAGAAGCCTTCATTTTCTCTCGAATAAGCTTCACTTTCTCCATAGTCTATTGCACCAACTCTGGTCCAACCACCGAACTCTCACCAGATTCGTGCCAACACAAAGGTGTCCGACATCTTCGTCCATACAGTGCTTCAAACAGTGCCATTCCAATACTAGAATGGAAACTGTTATTATACGTGAATTCAATCAACGCAAGATAACTATCCCACGCACCACCTTGTTCCAAAACACATGCTCGCAACAAATCTTCCAACGACTGAATCATCCTCTCCGTCTGACCATCCGTCTGCGGATGATAAGCCGAACTCAATCTCAATTTAGAACCCAATGCCTTCTGTAAACTTTCCCAAAATCTCGAAGTAAACCTAGGATCTCGATCAGAAACAATACTCAATGGAACCCCATGCAATTTCACAATCACACCGATGTAAATCTCCGCCAACCTCTCCAAAGAAAAACTGATGTTAATCGGAATGAAATGAGCCGATTTAGTCAGCCTATCAACAACCACCCAAATAGCATTATGCCCTCGTTGTGTATTCGGCAACCCCGTTACGAAATCCATAGAAATGCTATCCCACTTCCACTCAGGAATATCCAACGGTTGCAACAAACCACTAGGCCTCAGATGTTCCACCTTCGATTTCTGACAAGTCAAACATGCATAAACAAACTGAGCCACATCTCTTTTCAATCTAGACCACCAGAAAATCTTCTTCAAATCCTGATACATCTTATTCGCTCCCGGATGTATACTCAAATTACTCCGGTGTCCTTCTTCCAAAATCATCTTTTTCAACTCCGCATCATCAAGAATACAAATATTACATCGGAATCTCAAAACACCATTAATATCCACTTTAAAATCACTATTCTCATATTTTTCTCCAACCAACATCAAATCCATAAATTTCACATCCAACCTTTGTTTCTCACTAACCCTCATCAGAAAATCATTAGTAATCGTTAGCATTCCAAGCCTCACGCTATCCGACGTCACTTCACATACCAAACTCAAATCTCTAAACGATTCCAAAAGTCCCCACTCTTTAACCATTAAAGCGGACATATGTAACGATTTCCGACTCAATGCATCAGCTACCACATTAGCTTTACCAGGATGGTAATTCAAGCCAAAGTCGTAGTCCTTCAAAAATTCCAACCATCTACGTTGCCTCATATTTAGCTCTTTCTGATCAAACAAATATTTCAAACTTTTATGATCACTAAAGACTTCAAACCTTGCACCGTAGAGATAATGCCTCCAAATCTTCAACACAAAAACCACAGCCGCTAATTCAAGATCATGAGTAGGATAATTTTTCTTATGCACTCTCAACTGCCTTGAAGCATAAGCCACGACCTTACCTTCTTGCATCAGAACACCACCTAGACCAATCAGAGAAGCATCACAGTAAACCACAAAAGGTTCATTAGGATTCGGCAAAATCAAAATCGGAGCTGTCGTTAATCTTCTCTTCAGCTCATTAAAACTTTCCTCGCACCGAATATCCCAAATGAACTCTTGCCCTTTACAAGTCAACTGGGTCAAAGGAAGTGCTAGCTTAGAAAAACCTTTAATAAACCTTTGATAATATCCGGCCAAACCTAAAAAGCTTCGAATTTCAGTAACAGATCTTGGAGCCTCCCATTGTAGAACTGCTTCTACTTTAGATGGATCCATAGAAATACCATTACCTGAAATCACGTGTCCAAGAAAACTCACCTCCGACAACCAGAATTCGCACTTGGACAATTTGGCAAAAAGCTTCCTTTCCTTCAAAACCTACAAAACAATACGCAAATGCTCCGCGTGCTCCTCCCGAGACTTAGAATAAATCAAAATGTCATCAATAAACACAACAACAAATCGATCCAAATGCTCGTGGAAAATACGATTCATGTACTCCATAAACACACCTGGCGAATTAGAAACCCCGAACGACATCACAGAATATTCATAATGACCGTAACGTGTCCTAAAAGCCGTCTTCTGAATATCTTCCTCCTTCACCCTAATCTGATGATACCCTGATCTCAAATCAATCTTACTAAACACACACGCACCAACCAACTGATCCATCAAATCATCAATCCTTGGAAGAGGATACTTATTCTTAATCGTCACCTTATTCAACTGGCGATAATCAATACACAACCGCATACTTCCATCTTTCTTTTTCACCAATAAAACTGGAGCACCCCAAGGAGAAATGCTTGGTCTTACAAACCTCTTCTCCAACAACTCACTCAACTGTCTCTTTAACTCAACCAACTCAGATGCCGACATACGATAAGGCGCCATAGAAACAGGTCTAGTACCAGGAACTAGATCTATAGAAAACTCCACCTCTCTCTGGTGGCAAGTCAGAAATATTCTCAGGAAATACTTCCAAAAATTCACACACAACAGGAAATACCTCAAGTGAAACTTGACTATCCACAGTCAAAGATGAAAACAACCCAAACAACTGAGCTTCGTCCGCCAAAAGTCTCTTCAACTCTTTGGTAGATAAGAAACTCGAGTCTTCGTCTTCCTCAAGAGAGGGAAACCTTACCAACTTATGATAACAATCAATATGCACTCGATTGAATTGCAACCAATTCATTCCCAAAACCACATCTAAACCTTCCAACGGCAAACACACCAAATCCATCTCAAAGTTTTTACCATAAATGGTCAAAGGACAACTTAGACAAACCAAAGAAGTAGTTGCTGACCCCATTGCTGGAGTATCAATAACCATTTCACCATCCATCAAAGACAACACAAGATTCAAACACTTCGCGCACTCAGACGAAATAAACGAATGAGTAGCTCCAGTATCAATAATAGCAACTAAAGGAGTACTATTAATAAAACAAGTACCTCTGATCAAACGATCTGCACTTGAAGTCTGAATTCCCGCTAAGGAAAAAACTTTCCCACCAGTTGGAGCCTGCTTCGGTTTCGGACACTTCGTACTAATATGACCAGGTTCCCCACAGTTGAAACACTTCACCACATTCTTCCTTGCACATTCAGCTGCAACATGTCCTAAACCTCCACAGTTAGTACACTTCCTCATATCTTTCCTGCACTCAAACTGACGATGCCCCAACTCCCCACATTTATAACATCTCAGAGGACCAGACATTCCTCCTCCACTTGACCTTTTCTCAAAATTACCCGTTTGTTTACCCTTATCAGCTGGTGTTACATAAGGACCACCACATAACTGTTGCTTCCCTTTCCTCTCGCTCACACTCTTATAGTGAGTAGAACGAGCCTTACTGTCCTCCTCATAAATCCTACAGCAATCCACCAAATCAGAAAACCTCCGAATCCTTTGATAACCAATCACCTGCTTTATCTCAGGACGCAATCCGTTCTCATACTTCACACACTTAGAAAATTCCGCAGTCGCTTCAGCATAATGAGGATAAAACTGCACAAGTTCCATAAACTTAGCAGTATAATCAACAACAGACATATTACCTTGTTTCATTTCCAAGAACTCAATTTCCTTCTTTCCTCTTACATCTTCAGGAAAATACCTCCTCAGAAATTCAGTGCTAAACACAACCCAAGTGATCTCCTCCTCTGCAGCTTCCAACACACGACGAGTACTAACCCACCAATCATCAGCTTCTTCCAGTAACATGTGAGTACCCAGTCTCACCTTCTGATCCTCAGCACAATCCATCACTCAGAAAATCCTTTCAATCTCTTTCAGCCAAATCTGAGCACCATCAGGATCATATCTTCCTTTGAAGACAGGCGGTTTGTTCTTCCTGAACTCATCATTACCCGCAGCATTAGGTGCACCCTGCATAGCACGAGCCATAACTTGCATAGCAGCAGCTAAAGCAGCGTCATTCCTACCAGCCATATTCTGTGTACTTCCAATAACAGCGACTATGGTTAAACAAACAGCTCATCCAAACACCAAGACCAACAAGGACTGACACAACTGACACGGACTAGCACAAACTGACACGGACTGGCTCTGATACCACTTAATGTAACACCCCCAATCTATACCCCCAATTAAATAAAGCGGTAAAAGAAAATTCAAAATTTCATCAGAGTATATTTAAATTATCATGGCATAGATGGGGGAAATCACATTATATTGAAACAAATCATACAACACCTGCTCATAAAGATATGCAACAGTGGGGTAGCAATCAACAGAGGAACTCAGTTCCTTACACCCATATTTCATTTTTTAGAATAAAAGCGGAAAATCTAAAAAAATTGAATATCATATATATATATATATATATCATAAAAAGTGTGTCATACATCAAGTTATACATGCACAAGCCAAAGGATATATATATATATATATATAATACAGATAATCACAAACGGCCTCCCTAACTACCCGGTGTCACATATCAGAGCCGACCGACAAAAGAATGAAGTCCTAAGCTTCACAAAAAGACCTCCAGCAACTCTAATCTACAATGCCTCATAGAGCATTATAAAACAGCAGAAGGGTGAGAAAAACAATCATCATAGAATTGCATACAATTATATATAACACAAAAATACACATATATACTGTTCTCACCACAACTCGTACTAGTATTCAGACACAAGGCAACACAATGTATAACTCATATTTCCATCACCAACACATATCCATATATCAATATATCAATTTTATCCACAATTCCACACATAAACAACCATTAATGATTTATGCAAATGCAAGAGACCGACACAAGGACTCTATACATATGCACATGCGGTACCCGGCTTCCAATGTTTCTCATCACTAGTTCACTCAGGAACTCTGCTGGAATCATCGCTCGTTACATCACTGTAACTCCCCGTCGGGCATACGATGTTCCCCGTCGTTCATACCCCACACGGGCACACGACGTTTATGGATCGCTCACACCCCACACGGGCACACGACCCGATCGCTCACACCCCACATGGCCACACGATCGTCTATAACCATCTCTTTCGGTCTTCTTATTTTAAGGCTATTCATACCTCTTATTTTTAAGGCTCACGATGTTATAGCATATTCCCTCCGGAATCAAACCATCACTCAGGACGTCACAACAATGCATATCATGATGCTTGGCATACAATGACTCATGGCATTTACTATGCACACATACATGTATTCATCTACATCAACAAAATCACACTTTGCACTTATGCCCAAGACAATGCATTTAATTACCATACGGCCACAAATCATCTCAACACCATCTAAACACATACATTTACATCATACAACAGCACCTTGCATAATACACCTCAATTACGCACACTTATAATGACAAAAGTCGACAAACGACACTATTCCAAATTTCCAACATAATTAAATTGGCTAACAATTTCCAAATCATCATAATAAGAAAGTACAACTCAATAGCTTTCCAACGATACCAAGAATGTAAAAGTCGGATAAACGGAACACAAGTTACGAAAGAAAAACGAAAACGATATTTTGAAAAGTCCCATTTTACCATTCTCTTGGCCATACGCGTAGTGCCCTGAGCCATACGCGTATTGCCTTGATTCCTCACCCTTCCATACGCGTAATGCCAAAGGTCATACGCGTATGGGCAGAGACCCATTTTTCCCAAAATTCACATTTAAAAATCCATACGCGTAGTGCCCAACACCATACGCGTATTGCCCTAAAATGTTACGCGTACCATACGCAAATGGGCAGATGGTCGAGCAAAATGACATCCCATACGCGTATTGGCCCAAAACTCGCCTATGTTACGCATATTGCCAAGGTCCATACGCGTATGAACATGCCCCATACGCGTATGACCTGGAAAAACCAAAAAAAAAATCTGCAGAACGAAGTTCTGCGTTTCCCACCCCAAATCATCCAATTTTTCACCTTCAAACCAGAAAATTACCAACACAATGTCTAACAACATGTATCTATCATGTACCAACAATAATGAACACTAAAAACATGATTTCCAACACATTTAATCGATTTCTAATCAATTTTACATAATATGGGTTTTACTAAATTTTTCCAATTTAATCCAATAACAACCACAAACACACCTACATAATCGTACACAAGTATACAATAACTGAGTTTCGCACCCTTACCCGATTAAATCGATTCTAGGAGTTGATTTCTTGAATTTCCCAAGATTTTCTCACTTTTTCTTCTCTTCCTCTCTTTTCTTCCCCTTTTTCCTTCTTCTCTTTTTCTTTCCCTCTATTTTCCTCTCTTTCTATTTTCTATTTTCTACTTAATGAAAAATATCATGAAATGACCAAAATACCCCCACACTCAAATATCTCGCAAACGTTCCCAAAACCCGATAAAATATCACAACATCGAAAAATAGCATATTTTCACATAAAAGTCGAAAATAAAAAAAAATAATAATAAAATAATCACACGACTCGATTAAATAAAAACTGACAAAACTGGGGCGTTACACATCTGACCTAAAATTTCATGAGGAATCCAATGGTGCCCTTGGAATTTTCAGAAAATGCATCCATTTCAAAATCCGATAGTGATTTCAAAATAGGCCTATATTTGCATGTTTTATGCTATCTCACTACACAGGCAATAATAGCATGATAAATTGGTTCAAACACAACACATATGATATGTATGAGAGGTCCATGATCAATGGACCTCAAAGCAATGCATGATTTAGAGAGTTCAAGTGATGATGCACTTATCTCTTGGAGCTCCTTGTGCTATTTGCCAAGTTCCTTGTGTCAGAAGTGATCCAATGCTTTGAACACTCTTGATTGATCCCTTAGAAGCTTTTAGGATGATCAAAACCAGCTGAAATCCTCAGGAACAAGTATTAGGCTCTTTCTTGCAAAAGTGGCAAAGTGACCAAAATAGCAACTCTCTTAAATGGTGTTCCAGATGAGGGAAACCAACTGGGACAGTTTGAGGATGATATTTGGAGTGTGTTTGAGGCTTTGTTTAGTTTTGGAAGTGACTGAATCAAGGCATGGCTTGAAAAATGCAGAAAAGTCCAATTTTGAGGTTTTGGAGATGGATTTTCTGATTTTGGTGTTTCAGATCACAAGTGAGTGTTTGTATAGCTTAGATATGACATATTAGATGTGTTTGGATCATGAGGTATGGTGGAATTGCTCTCTAACTCAAAAACTCAGAGATGACTTGCAAAAGAAGGCATTTTGGCATAAAGAGAGAGATTTTGAGGAAAGCATCAGTTGTAGTGCTTTGGTGTACTCAAACTGATCACAAATGAGCTCTATTTATATTGTGTCAAGTTTGTTTTGGCATCAATAGTGAATGGCAACTGTAGCAGGCCTTTGGCCAATGTTGATCTAAGGGAATCTTTAGTCTCCTCTAGCCATTGACTTGAGGTTAGGGCACATGTCTATGGTCCTTTGATTCAGAGCTGAATCTTGACTCATTCAGTTGGGAATCAGTCCATGCCACCTTGGTGCATCTATTGAATGCTTGGAAATAAAATTGGAGTCTTGGCACCTTTTTAGCCTTTTTAGGTTTGTTATGGCTATGTGTAGATTCTTAGACTTTGGAGGCTTGGGGATCAGATCATTCCCCTTTGATTTCATCCCCTGATGTGTCCAAATGGATGACAAGGCTTGGAGTTGTCCAAATTTTCCAAATCGAGCAAAATACCAAAATCTGCCATGTACAAGACAGTTGGAAATGGTGATTTTGAGGGGATCATATCTCCTTGTTCAGGTTGAGTTATGGGAGGCTCTTGTACTTTTTAAAGAGCCCTCATATGATACAATACATGTGTGATCATATTTTGTTTTGAAACTATTTGGATCCCATTGAAAAATTCTCATGAACATTGGTGTCCAAGGCTGGTAACTTAGGCAGATTTTCACTAAGTGTTGGAAAAAGTGTCATTTTCATGTTTTTGTCATTTTGATCACTCCATAACTTAAAATCCACAAAGAATTGGAGTTGGAGGTAGTTGAAGCTTTTGTAGAGTGTAGCAAGACCTACAATCCAGCTTTGGATCACCCAAAATGGTTGCTTGGATCAGAAGTTATGGTTCTTGGAAGTTGGCACCAAAATCATTTAAACTTAATAACTTAGAAAAAATTTCAATTTTTCAAGGTTACCCCTTTTACAAGTTATCATGATTTCTTGATCAATTCTTGTTCAAATGACATTATAAGTCACATTTTATGAAAATATGAATCATAAGGATCATTTTTGCCAAAAAAGTCATGTTTTGACTTTTGGCCCCAGAGCGATTAGGTGCGCAAAACCCTAATTCCCGACTTTTGAGGAATGCATCCTCTGAGGGTCATTTATCTTTGCAAATGGATCCCTAGGGTTATTTAAAGCATATTGAGTCACATGTTGGAGTCTTGGCTCATCTTCTTGTGAAAATTTCACTCTGGAGGCCCTGGTCGTCCAAAACCCTAATTCGGCGACATCGGGTGTTTCGAGGCTCAAACCACTTGGAATGCCACAACTTTGTGCTTGATTCTTGATGTGGGATTCCTCTTGATCCTTGGTGGATGTTTGAGAGGATAGACAAGTTGAAGATCATGTCATTTATTGATTGATCCTTTGTCTAAGTATCTTGGGAGGACTCGAAACCCTAATTCTTGATTATGGTGAATGCTTACCCATCTTTGGGGAGATTAATGAGGCATGATTGGTGCCTCCATATTGTGGTGATGATTCTCACAATGAGGGGAAATCTTGGTGGTCAAAATTTGGGGTATGACACCATGGCGTTTTTTTGTCTTATTATCACTTAAGTGAGTATGTGACCGGTTGATGCCAAGTTACATGGGTAACGTTGTTTTTCCTTCTTTTTAATACCGACTGTAATAAAGATCTAAGTGTGGTAGTGTGCTTTAATCATATCCATACAATTTCCTTAATCCAACACATATAAAGGGTGCCAACGCATTAATGAGGCACGTGCCTGGCACATGCGTTTTTTTTCTTGTATTAATTCTGAGAAGGCAAGGCGTGTGTTTGGAGAACTGGGCCCAGGCCTTGCTAATGGAACCTCCCCTTATGGGCCCCGTGTGAGTTTTGAACTGAAACATTACTTGCGTAACACCCTCCTCCCTTCTCCATATTATTTATAATTTCTTTTTTGAATCATGTGCAAAATTGAATATTAAAAATATCTCCTCTAGGACAAAAATTCCAAAGTAATTTATAGACAATCTTGATTACTTTAATTAAGTTTTTGTGAATTTTAATTGCAATTTCGGACTGGTTTGGTATTTTTCTTGAATTTTAGCTTGAATAGTGCATATATTGACATACCTTGTGATTCAAGCCTTGAAAAATGACTTTCCTCTAATATTTTTGATCCAATTTTTTGTGCCCACTTTGACACTTGATAATAGGATCTTTTTATGTTCAATTGGTGTTTTGGTCATAATTTTTGAGTCACTTTCTAAATGCTTTTTCTGACTTGTGTTTGTATGATCCCTAATTGTAACATGCCTAATGTTAGAAATTGTCTGAGCACTTTTGGTGCATATTTTTGATCCAATATTTTTTACATGATCACCCAATGAACTTAACATGACATGGTTAATTTCTCATAACTTTCCAAAGAATCTAACTATTTTTCATGGATAGTTCCTTTTCATGATTAACCTTTTGATACTTGCTAGAACTAGGGTTAACTTAATGCCAATGTGTGAGCTCTTTAAGACCAATTTTGAGTGTATTTTTGAGCCTATGCATGATGAAATTTTATGTGCCTTTGTAATCCTTGGATGTTGCTTTTTGATCATGACTCACATGATTTCTTTGAACCCTAAATTGCTTACCCGATCATACTCGATGTTTGCTTAGGTGCTTTAGTTTGATGATGCATTTGTGCAATACTCTTTGGGATATTTTTGTGCATCATTTCAAATGTGGTTTAGAATGATGTAGAGCCTGTTCACATGATTTATAGGCCATCTCACATGCTCCTAATTGATGTTATTCTTTCACAAGTTTGAACATAAATAAACATTCAACTTTGTTGTTGTCACTTGAACTTTGGTGTGCCATATTTATCCAATGCTTTTGATATTCAAATGGGAAATTACACATGTCATTTACCACTGCCCCACATGTGTGAATACTTGATTCACTTGACCTTGGCCTTGCTTTTACATGCTTGACTTAATTTGTTTCTAGTGGAAGATTAAGTTGATTTTTGACCACTACTTGTGATATCTTTTTTGAACATGTTGCCATGATGATTTTGTGAGATCTAAATGCTTATTTTGAATATGGATAACTTGTATAAATTGACACGAGCACGAGTAGGAACTTCCTCATCCCACTTATAGGCCATTTGTGTACCTTAAGTGCTTACTCTTAGGTGAATGAGAACATGATTTGTGCACTAACTTTGATCACTTCCCTAACATCATTTGTGTGGCATCTTTGCCCATTGCTTTTGGTATTCAAACATGAGATATTATAGGTCTCTTACCTCCTATGTGTATGCTTTGACTTTGCTTTACCATGTTATTTTTTTTCTCTTTGCTTGAGTGATAAGTTACATGCTTCTAGAGGATAGTTAAGTTTGGTTTTAGTCCTTACTTACATTAGCTTAGGAGATTAAGGTTGACTTGAAAGGTTGTGACAATTTGAGGATGATCTTGAGCATTGAATACATGTTTCGAATTCTGACTTAAGTCTTTGATGAGTTCATCTCACATTTGTTTGCTCATTATGTAACCATGAATGATTAAAACATGCTTAGGATGACATCTTTGGGTACAACTTTCAAACATCTTGAACATGATTTGATGTACATTTAATAATCATTTTTCACTACTTCAAGCTTGAATTTTACATGTTTATATCACATATGTTGCTTGAATACATGACTTGACTTCCATTTGTATGACTTGTAGAGGTTAACTTGACATAGCTTGTGAATGACAAATGTTTGTGTGTTGATGTAGAACATAACTTGTAATCTTTGACAATGTTTAGGACATTAACATAGATAGGATAGAGTAGGTTTAGCTACTGCTCCTCTTAGGTTCACGTACCTTTAGGGTTCACTTCTCATTGCTATTGTTTGATTTTACTCCTAAAGTATAATTAGGACACTTTCTTGTGCATTAGGACATAGTTTTTCATTTTGCTTTCAACTATTCCATAGTTGAGCTTTGCTTGGAGATGGTATGTACTTGTGATACTTTATGTGGTTGTTTACACTTGCATGATTCCTTTTTCATCTCACTTCTCCTATACCTCTCTCTTTTGTGATTAATTAGAGTAATGTTTACTTGTGATGTTCACATGATCCCTTAGGATTCCTAGCTCCACTTAATTTCCGATTAAGTTGGAGGTAGGAGAGACATTAGGCTTTCAATCCAAGTATGATAACAAAGGTGTAAATCCCATCTTAACCTCAACTATAGGGCCACCATTGTATGACAACATTAGGATCTAGTTTCCCTTAGTTGTTTTCTTTCAACCCTTGAGTCTCTTCTCTCTCTCTAAAAGAAAAGCTAAAAACACTTAATAAATATCGTATGTGGAGTACACCACGAGCCTAAAGCTAATGGGAAGTGATAAGCGGGAGTCCCTCCTTACCTTATCTAGGGTGTTTTGTATGCGTCTCGTCTTGGGTCGATTTGCAAAGCATTCGATCCTATGTCATATTCTTTAGAACGATACATACTACAAACACAATCAATCAAAACACTTTCTTCTAAAAAACATAAACAAAACAATCGTCTTCCTTCGGGATTATCTTCTCATCTCCCTCACTCCAATCATAAAGGATATGATATTTCCGTTCTACCGTAAACAGGTAAACGCGTAAGATTCCACGCAACGAACGGCGACACCTAAACTGCTAGAACGCGAACATTAGCACCGTCCATTTAAAAAACACAAAACAACAATGATCCTGTAAGTCAAACTATGACTGCTCTGACTTCCTCTCTCCTGTCTGATTAAGGATACGTAGGCACAAGACGACAATGTCTTCGCGAGCAACCTTCCCCTCAATCCCGTAGTCCTCCGAACTACGTTGACTCTAACTTTCCCACCCCCGAGGGAATACGTAGGCCTAGGACATCGATGTCCTATCGAGTCACCTTTCCTTTCCTCCCGTTTCCCCGTTTGTCATTCTTTTACTTTCTAGTTATAGTTGAGCTTTAGATACCCATACCCTTTGACCGAGACAACAAATGTGGATCCCATTGAGTACGATGAACGCGAGGGGGTGCTAATACTTTCCTCTCACGTAACTGACTCTCGAGCCCAGACTATGGTTGAGACAACCATGTCTTTCCCCTTCTTCAAGTTTTCTTCGATCGTTTCCTTTCCCTGCGTCGAGATAAATAACGTTCGGTGGCGACTCTTTTGTCTTTTCTGCCGGTTGATTTTCGCAGATGCGATAGCTAGCGACTCTGCTTGGGACGCTGGTTCCCTAAGCGAGTCAATCCTAGCGGATGTTTATTTTCGGTTATTGGGTGTTTATCTGTATTCTTTACTTGCTTTATTTATGGCTTTATTGCATGTTTATCGCTTTTATCGCATTTTGCTTGCTTTGCATTCATTATTGCCATATATACTGAACTGTGCTGGACTGTTGTTTTCTTTGGTGGGATGGGTGTTCTGAGAGATAAGCACAATACCCAGGCTTGAGTGTACACATAGGACTAGAGTGGAAAGTAGTGTGGCCTGCGTAGCATATTGGTACGTTTGGTTTTCACGAAACCCACACCCGAATGAGGTTTTCTTGGGAGACATTCTGATTTGCACGTCTTGTGTATTTTGGGATGTTAACTTAGAAAGCTATCGACTCTGGTGACCATTCCCGAGGACTCAGTTGAGGCACTCCTCCCAAGGGGCGATAATGTCAGACCAGAAATGGTAAACACATTACGCTTCTTGACCCGAGGACCCGAAGCTGAGAACTTGCCATAGAATGACCTTTTTTAGGGGAATCAGTTGAGGCCTCCTCGATTGATGATGATGCCAAACTAGAAATGGTGAACCTATCATCATTTTTCGACCTAATAGTCCGTGACGCTGAGGATCCTTGGCTTTAGAACCCATATGTGAGAGGGGCTGGGTGTTTACAGGTTTGCAGGTAACTTTGACTTCCAACCTACCCGGTTTTCTGGTATTCTTACAGAAGTGGATAGTTCATCCTGTTATATTCAGTCAGTTGTTATTCACAGTTTTGTACAGACACTAACCACACATTTCAGCATAGACACGTCTAGTTATATATGGCACTCAGATATCATGCCTTTGCATTGCATCATTTCATACTCTAACATTCATTTTTTTCACTTCTAGGTTTATATCGTACTATTGATTCTAGTCAATTGGTTCTATAGGGATGGATACCAAGAGAAAGAACAATGTGGCCTACAGGTTTCTGAAGCCTACTCTGGACTTACTTTATAAAGTAGTTGCTATGGCTGATTCGGGTGTTCTTATTGCCTTCAGAAAAGAGTATGGGAGGTTATTGAATGTTGTCCATAATTTCACGAAGTACGAGCCTCTGTTGCGTTGCTTCGTCTTTCCGGATTATATTCTAGTGCCAACACTGGAAGAGTTCTCTTTCATCTTGGGGATCTCTATCAATCCAAGGGTACCGTTCTTTTCTGAGGAGTGTCCAAGCTTAGAAGAAGTCTCAGCGACTCTTCATGTGGGTTAGTTAGTTCTGAGTGATAACGTGGCCGATAAAGGAGGATTTAAAGGTTTTCAGTTGGAGTTCCTGGTTAACCAAGCTCGAGAGAATGCCGACGCCAAGAGTTGGATTGTTTACAATGTTATTTTGGCTCTATGCATCTACATGATTATTTTGGCTCTATGCATCTCACGCCGTTAGAATCTTCATTCTGAAAAATCTAGTACCTACTCTTCTTGGTGATTTCTATCATTCGGTGCACTTCAAGAACGAGAAGAGAATGGGGGTCTGTAAATTGTTGCATGTCACTTTTGTCTGATTGGTTTCTGAATCATCTTCCTCAAACCGGTGCCTTTGTTGATACGAAGAATTATTTAAAGTGGTTTAAAAGGATAATGGGTCTGACTGCTGACAACGTCGTCTAGTTTGATCATCAGTTGTTGGGTACTGAGATTATTTCTAGCTGCGGGAACTTTTTGAATGTGCCTCTGGTGGGTAGGAAGGGTGGAATCAATTACAACCCTATTCTGGCCATCTGACAGTTTGAATATGCTTTGAGTAGTCCTCCCGAAGACCAAGACATTGAGGAATCTTTGTTCTTTAATGGTGCTAAAGACCAAGAGATGTTGAGGAAAGCTGTGAGTGCTTGGGCACATATTCACAAGAAAGGGAAGACTGTTCTTGGGAAGAGTGACTGTAGAGCTTCCCCTTCTTATGTTGAGTGGATCCAAAGGAAAGTGGAAGAGGTGTTCTTGCCTTTCCCAAGGGATCCCCCTCTATACCTATTAATGATAGAGCAGCCCACCACTATTGCCATTGAAGAATTCAACAAGCTGCAAGCTCTTGTGAATGAGCTCTGTGTAGAGAACTCCGGCTTGAGTAGCCATCTTCAAGATGCTTTCCATAAAAACATGGACTTGGAATGTAAGGCTCGAGACGCGATAAAGCTTCTAGCAGAGAAGGAGATAGCCTTTGCAGATAGGGCTCAGTTCTACCGAAAATCTAAGTTGGCTGCAGAATCCTCCGCCCGGGCTAACAAGCAAACTAAGCAGCTTTTGTCCGAGGCAAATGTCAAACTTGCTGATTCTCATAATAGGTGGGTTGAAATCATGGATGAAAATGAGGAACTAAAGGAAGAGCTCCAAAAGGAGAAAATAGGCAAGAAACACTTCTTTGACAAACTGAAGGAAGCTCAAAAGGAGATTGCAGAGTTCAAAGTTCAAGTCGGGATCAAGAAGTTAAAGCTTAGAGATGTCTTTGGAGATGACGATAGCGCAGAACATATTGTCAAGCTGAATCAAGACATTGGGAAAAGGAATAAGCTGATCAAGGGGCTGATAGAAGGACCAACTCATCCTGACACCGAACCCTTCCTCGAAGAAGTCAAGACCAGTTTGTATGGACTAGGGGTTTGGGATTAGTATGTCTTTGTATTTCTGTATGCTGTCTATTGTGATTACCATCAGGCTTGTTAATGGACTCACCCCTCGGTTGTATCAGACATATTTGTATGACTTTCAGAAATGTTATATGATGATGTATTTGTTTCAGCTGTATTGTTTCAGTGGTATTCTCAACAATGTAGTTCCAGCTGTATTTTCCTTGCAATATTTATCCGTTCCTGTGATATTTTTCCCTACGAAGTATCTGATCCGTCGCCCGATTAATACTGGAATCAAAGTAGATATACCTTGGAAATGATTAAACATGGCATATGCATGCATTCATACATTTCATTTTTGCATAACAGGTGCATATTTCTGGATTTCCTAACCTTGTTTAATTGACAGGCAGGATTGCTGATTCTCATATCCACCGTTATTCCATGCATCAAAACCAACAACGAGCTATGGAATAACTACAGGAAGAAATGGCTGAAATGAGGGCCCGTATGACCCATTTTATAGAACTAATGCAAGGAGTGGCCCAGGGCCAACAAGAGCTAAGGGCAATGGTGCAGAGGCCCGAAGTTGAACTTCCAAACGCTGACAATCAAGTTGACCCTCCGGTTGGAGGTGGTATTCCTGTCGGTGGAGTTAATGGTGGTATTCCTATTGCTGGAGTTAATGGTGGTGGAGTTAATGCTGGTATTCCTGTTGTTGGAGCTGCTGGGGGGGTGCTATCCCCATTCATATTTGTTAGTTCTTGTGATTGGCTGAAATTTTGGTAAAACAATGTTAATGTCATGGTTGATGTTTCAACATGAGCTTCTAACATTATTGTTATGTTTATTTAACATTCTGGTGTGGTAAGGGTGTAAGGGTTGCAGTTGTGTGCTGATGTTAAACCCGATGTCTTAACATCAGTTGTGAACATCAGTCAGAGATGTTTTATTAGGGCTGCGCGTGTTGCTGGATATTCTGCTGAAGAGAATCAGAGATTGCAGGCGAATATCATGGGGTAGATATATTCTGGTGCAATCATTTATGAAGAGATTAGTTTGTTGCTAATTTAATGCAAAAAGATATGGAGAATAATCAGAATTAATAATGTAGATTTAATTGAAGATCTATTTAGAAGCATAATCTTTTACAGACTTGGTGCAGAAGGTTTGTTGTGATTTGAAGGCCCAAATCCAGTTGGGAAATAGTTATAAATAGAATGCTTGTAATCTAGAATAGGTACGGGTCCAAGATGTAAATCATTAGGGCTTAGTCTAAGTGAACCACTCGGGTTGTGAGATGGTCACTGTGTTCTTACTCAGAAACCTGTAGGTAATGAGTTTTGTATTATTCTTGGAGGAAGCTTTGAAGCAACTCTAAGATGTGTCATGGAAGTGTGACTTCTACTTTTCTGTGTTTGAAAAGTTGTTGGTAATCAAGCTGTTGATACAGTGGCGGAGATGTTGACTGCTAGACATCATTGCGATGATTGGGAGTGAGATGAAGTCTCTTATCTAGGGAGGACTTAGATAGAAGGGTCATTGGGTAGTGATTAAATTAGGTAGATTGTCAACTGGTTTGTTGAGTCTGTAATTTAATACTACTAATAGTGGACTTCCTTCCTGGCTTGGTATGCCCCCAGATGTAGGTTGTTAGACCGAACTGGGTGAACAATTCTTGTGTGCTATTCAGTGCTATTATTGTCTTGTTCATACTGCAGATATTGATGTTGTGACATCACACGTGACATCACATATCTGGTATCAGAATTTTAATTGGTATCAGAGCAGACATCCTGTCTATTTCTGGATGAGATCTAGGGAATATACTTTCTGGTTCATGAGCAAGGAAGATAGTTTTGCTGAGTTATGGACTTGGTCAGTTCATATAGTTATTTGTATGATCCCTTGAAGTGAAGGATGGACTATTCATGACATGGTAGGTATTGGACCTGTCTGTGGTTATCAGGAGAACTGCTGTTCTGAGTTTGATTTATTGGCACTTGGTTTATGGTGATGGTGTGCAAGGATTATTGAGTAGTGCCTGAAGGTTGTTGAGGGTTGGTGTGTGTTCCGCTGCATGGTATCTGATGTAACCCTGGTTGGTTCTTGTTTCTCTGGTGGTGAGATTCTAGGAAGGTAGTCTCTTGGAAAGACATTAGGGTCTGGTCTCCTTAGCAGAATACTCTATGATGTTATAGGTTATGCAAGACAGCTTCAACCGTTTGGTTAGTGAGGATCTTTGGGAAAGAAGTGATTAAAAGGCATTGAAGACCAATCTGTCCAGGACAGTGATTCCTTCTTTAACATTTTTCTTGATGGTGAAAGAAGAGGGTCGAGCCAAAGCAAAAGAGATCACTATCAAATCTTTCATGCAGGAGTGAAGATCTTGATAAGTTATCTCTTAAGCTTAGTTATGGTGACCTAATAAGGAGGACCTTCCTGGTTATGATAAGATACATGTTTCTGATCATGAACTAGAGGAAGTTTCATCAAGATAGAAGCTGAGCTTAATATGTCAATTCTAATGTCCCGCTACACATTAGCAGTTTATGGTAAATGCTAAGTCAAAGACCTATTAGATTGTAGCTGTCTTGAAGGATCACTGAAGTTATGAAGCTGAACAATGTTTGAGATGCTGTAGCATTTCAGTGGAACTGGTTGAAGAAAAGGTAGTTATCTTGATAGCAGAATAGAAGGAAAGATCCGTGTTTAAACTAAAATGTATGAGGACAAGTTTATAGGGAAAATGCATCCAAGAGTTTGTGTGCAGTAGCAGTGTAAAGCAACCTGTGGTCAATTGGTGTTTGCATGAGCTATTTCAGATTTGTGGCTTGAAGGATTGTCTATGGTATGTTTATGCAGAAGGATGGCAGTTAAGTTAGACAAAAGGTCTGAACCTTGTGCTTATAAGAAGAAGCTTCTAGAAGAGTGTGTTATACAAGTTACTGCAGTTTTGTTGGTCTGATCTTGGAAGTTTATCAGATGTTGATATGTCCTCTTGTGTCCCTTGCAAGAGACGTGTATGGATTACTATGGTTGTTGTTTAGTGTGATGATTGCTGATGTCGGAACTGATGTTGAAACATCATTTCAGTTCTTTGCTCAGGAAGGAGTGAAAGGTCAAGACACTGACCTAACCTGGAATGCTTTTGTGGTGTGAATGGTGGTTATGATGGCTTGTCATGAAGAAGATTCAGAAGATGCTGGAATCTGAAGAAGGGTTAAACCACAGGGATTTAAGATCAATTGCTATTTGTGAAATTCATAAGTATTTAATTGATTATCCTTGAAAGACGAGATTAAGGATGTTCTGTCAATTGTTTTAACATCTTTTCATCAGAAGTTTGGAGAATCATGGGAGGGGTTCTACATTCGCTCATAAGTCGCCTAGGTGTTGACCTGGGATTATTGCTTAGCATCTGTTCCTAGAAAGTAATGTGAATGACTTGTCCAGATGGTGGTACTGGTGAAGATGAAGATGAAAGACTATGAAGACTTCATAATCTTGTTGGTTTCATCTTAGATCAGTTTATTTCTGATCTAAGTGGCTTAGAGCATGGTGTTTGCTCTGGTTGTGAAGGTCGAGGATAAGTGGCAGTTATCTCTGGTTTTCTACTGACGGCTCTACTAAGGGAAGTGACTTTCTTTAGTATTGCTATGGGGTAGTCCCGAACTACTTATTTTCTGAAGATTCAGATGTGGTAAGTTTGAAGTCTTTGGAATTTCTAAGCAGGATGGAGGTTGTCTACTCAAACTTGATTGTTGAATCAAGTCTATGAGAGCATGGAAATCTGTTTCTGCGAAGGGAGGAGTTTCTTCTAAGTGGCAGAAGGAAGAGCTGAATTCAACAGTTGGATATCATAATGTTTTGACATCTAGCTTAACATCAGAAGTCTCAGCTGGTGATAGAGGTGATCTACAGTAATGGAAGTTATGGATGCTTCAAAAAGATCGTTCTCATGGCAGTTTGCGGGAGCTGTAGGAAGGAGAAGATGTTACATGACCATGGCTTAGGGAGTCTAAGTGTGTTTGCTTTTGAGCAAGTGGAACATGTGACTTGATGATCAAGTTTCCTTGGTGGATCAAGATATCTTTGTGAGAGTTATGACAAACGTGAAAAAGGTCAAAATGTGGCATTTGGTTGTTTTCATATGAGGATTCATGAATGAGGCGATCAAACTGTGGCATTTGGTTGATCTTAGAAGTGGATTCGAAGAATTAAGATAATCAGAGTGTGGCAGCTGGTTATTATTGAGGATTGTCTTGGAACAAGTTACTCTTGGGCAGAAGGGTGATGAGTTGAAGACTCAAGGAGATTATTCTTCTTGAAGGTGGATGAGAGTTTAATTCTCTAGTTCTTTGGATTACTATGCAATAGTAAGTCCAGTTGGTGGAGCATATCAAGAATCATGGTGATGATATCTTGGTGTGTGGCAAATGTTCTAACTTGTGTTGGGACATTATCTGGTTGAATATCCTTGGTGAAGGATGATTTTGTTCTGGTTCTGAAGCTTGGTGCATACATTATGCCTAAGGAGCGTCTACATAGTTATACGGGAGAATGATGAAGTAGAAGGTCTGCCTTGGATGGAGAATGTAGAGAATACTGAAGTAGATCAGGTATTGATTGATTGGAAGTATGAAGATGAAGAGTATGAAAGGGACAATGGTACCAAAATGCATGTGCTCAGTAAGTATGCTCAAATATTCATCTTCATCTAGAGCATTAGTTAACCATGACAGGGGGAGTACGTGTCTATGGATCTTGCTGCAAAGGTGCATATATTGTGAAGCTTGCATGATGATCAAGCTTGTGGAGACTGGTTGCCTCTTATGAGGATATAATGTCAGATAACATGTTATGACATTAGGCTGTTGGTTAGCATTGGATGGTTCTAGCCATGTGAAGCTAAGTATTTGAATCATGTGTGCACATACTTCTGAGGAGAAGTCTGAAGACAGTTTTATTGGAATGTATAATCTTCTGTTGAGTCTTGGGTTGATAATACTGTGAGCAAGCAAACATTGTCTGACAAGATGTCAGAACATGGTACAGGACATGTTTTTCTTGAGCCAAACAAGGAATTATTCTGGACAGTGGTGTAAGGATAAGGTGAAACACGTGTCTTCGACTATGCATGGAACTGTTTTGGCACAATTTATGGTAAAAATCAGTTTAGTAGCAATAAAGGCGGTCAAGACTGTTTTGGATGGTAGACATTGAATTGGGATGGAGTTTTTAGTTCCTAAAATAGCGTTTCTATGACCAAGAACTTTGACTATTCAAGGCTCGTTAATTCCAAAGTAATTGGTCAGCTATTTATAGAGGTTATTCTTTGCTCCTTTAGCCAGTGAGTGTTCTTGTTTCATAAGTCTTATGGCGTTTGTTCGTTTTTGGGTGAGCACTACTTGGGTCTAGTTCTGTGAGGGCTTCCTTTGCCAATTTGTGGCTAAAAAGGGGGAGAAAGGAAAGGGTGTTACTAAATGGTTTGCGCAGATGCTATGTCTGGAGTCTGCAGTTTCAGATGTGATTCAGAGATGTCAAAGGGGATGTCCTATCCTTAAGTTGGGGTGTTGAGTCTTTGTGACTTGTGTCATGAGTTATGAACACAGTTGTGACTTGTGTTCTGAGTTACCTGAGTTGGCAGAATGGCGCTTCTTAAGGTTCATCTTATGCCAAAGATTAAACCCGGTGTCTGATCAAAGAAGGTGTGCAGAATTCTCTTATGCCACCATTGGTCTTTGATGTATAGACATACATTTCTTTTCTGGAGGAGTCTTCTACATTTGTTCTGGGTATGTCCTGGAAGGAAAAAGAAATGTGTTGGATTGAGGGGGAGTGTCAGATTTCTTCTTCCTCATGTGCACCAATACTTTAGGACTTTCTACTTCTTAGGTCCTAATGTGCTGCCTGAAGTTGATGTGTTGTGTTGATGTTATGTCCAACATGATGTCCTAACATCATTCAAAATTAGCCAAGAAGATGATTCTCCATGGTTGCTGTACCCAGTAGCTACTGATGATTACTGTTAGGATCAGATGACTTCTTACAGTAGTATAGGGTTGTAATTGCTGCTGCAATTTGAGCTGTAATGTTTATATATTTGTTTTAGCCAAAATTAGCCAAAGGGGGAGATTGTTAGTTCTTGTGATTGGCTGAAATTTTGGTAAAACAATGTTAATGTCATGGTTGATGTTTCAACATGAGCTTCTAACATTATTGGTATGTTTATTTAACATTCTGGTGTAGTAAGGGTGTAAGGGTTGCAGTTGTGTGCTGATGTTAAACCCGATGTCTTAACATCAATTGTGAACATCAGTCAGAGATGTTTTATTAGGGCTGCGCGTGTTGCTGGATATTCTGCTGAAGAGAATTAGAGATTGCAGGCGAATATCATGGGGTAGATATATTCTGGTGCAATCATTTATGAAGAGATTAGTTTGTTGCTAATTTAATGCAAAAAGATATGGAGAATAATCAGAATTAATGATGAAGATTTAATTGAAGATCTATTTAGAAGCAGAATCTTTTACAGACTTGGTGCAGAAGATTTGTTGTGATTTGAAGGCCCAAATCCAGTTGGGAAATAGTTATAAATAGAATGCATGTAATCTAGAATAGGTACGGGTCCAAGATGTAGATCATTAGGGCTTAGTCTAAGTGAACCACTTGGGTTGTGAGATGGTCACTGTGTTCTTACTCAGAAACCTGTAGGTAATGAGTTTTGTATTGTTCTTGGAGGAAGCTTTGAAGCAACCCTAAGATGTGTCATGGAAGTGTGACTTCTACTTTTCTGTGTTTGAAAAGTTGTTGGTAATCAAGCTGTTGATGCATTGGCAGAGATGTTGACTGCTAGACATCATTGCGATGATTGGGAGTGAGATGGAGTCTCTTATCTAGGGAGGACTTAGATAGAAGGGTCATTGGGTAGTGATTAAATTAGGTATATTGTCAACTGGTTTGTTGAGTCTGTAATTTGATACGACTAATAGTGGACTTCCTTCCTGGCTTGGTATGCCCCCGGATGTAGGTTGTTAGACCAAACTGGGTGAACAATTCTTGTGTACTATTCAGTGATGTTATGGTCTTGTTCATACTGCAGATATTGATGTTGTGACATCACACGTGACATCACATATCTGGTACCAGAATTTCAATATTCATGTTCCTCATCTGGAGGACAACCACGAGGATCAGGTTTCATTGATGAATGCTGATTTGGGCAGTAACAATGGTGACGGAGACCAGAGGTATCAATTGATGAACGCTGATTTGGGCAGTATCAATAGTGTTGAAGGCTCAAGGCTCCATCGTTTGATAAATACAATGCCAACTCCTGCCCAAAAACTCACTTGCAAACTTACTTCAGGAAGATTTCTGCTTACTCCAATGATGAAAAGCTATGGATGTACTTTTTCCAAGATAGTCTGTCTGGGGCATCTCTAGAGTGGTATATAAAGCTTGAGAGAGCTCACATTAGGAATTAGAAAGAGTTGGCAGAGGCGTTTCTAAAACAGTATCAGTATAATATTGATATGGCGCCTAATCGTACTCAGCTGCAGAGCCAGACTCATTAAAGTAAAGAAATCTTTAAAGAATACGCCCAGCGGTGGCAGGAGTTGGCTGCACGGGTGCAACCACCGTTGCTTGAAAGAGAAATGGCTGACATGTTCATGGGGACGCTGCAAGATCCATTCCTAGAACGCTTGGCAAGGTGCCCTTCAACTGGTTTTTCTGATATTGTTGTTGTTAGGGAGAGGATTGAGAATTTGCTTAAACTGGGTAAGATTCAAGATAGTGTTGGGTCATCTTCTGGTTTGCAAAACCTTTCGCGGGTGCGAATAAGAAACGTGAAGGCGAGACTAATGATACGTCTTCTCAGAAGAATAGAAATAGAGGATATCAGGCCCCATATCATCAGACTGCTACTGTAACCATCCCTGTTGCTGCACAACAACAAAATCAACAACAACAATAAGCCCCAAGACCGGCCTACCAATAGAGATAGAGAACGGTTGATCGACATTTTGATCCCTTACCAATGTCCTATGCTATGTTGCTTCCGGAATTGCTGAAATTGAATTTATTAGCGCTTTGTACAATGGGTCCTCCTCCGACAAAGCTCCCAGCGTGGTATGATGCAAACGCGCATTGTGACTTTCACTCCGGTGGCCCCGGGCATACTATTGAATGATGTAGAGCCTTTCTTGATAAGGTTCAGGATTTAATCAGTTCCAAAGCTATTAATTTTGCTCCTCCTGCCACTCAAAATGTTATCCAGAACCCGATGCCTACCCACGGTGGGGCAACTGTCAATGCTGTTGAAAAAGACGGTGGTCAAAAGTTTGTATATGAGGTTGGGGCTGTCAGTACGTCGTTATTATTCCTGAAGGACCGTCTGTTGAAAAGGGGCGTATTCCCTGGTTGTGGTGTAGACTGTTAAGATTGTTTGATTCGAGTGAATGGTTGTGATAAGCTGAGAAGTGATATTCAGAATTTGATGAACGATGGGTGTTTGCAATTCAGTCAAGTTTCCAGTGTTAATAATGATGTTTCAACTATTCCATCCCTTTTACACCAGTACAGATTCCAGTGCCAACAAGGCGAGCTCCGGTGACCACTACGGTTCCCAAACCAATCCCGTTTGAAAGTGAGAAGGCAATCCCATGGCACTACGGTGCTGAGGTATAATATAATGGTCAAAAACAACAAGTTGATACTCTGGCTTTAAGCGATCCGAAGGTTGATAATGTAGGAGTTAGTGGTTTGACTAAAAGTGGCAGGCTGTTTGCGCCACAGGCTCTCCGAAACAATAATGCAGATACTTTGGCAAATGCCAAAGGCAAGCAGGTGATGAATGAAGAGCCTATACAGAGGGCATATCCCGATACGTCTTTTGAAAATGATGTCGTGGAATTTATGAAGATCATCAAGAAAAGTGACTACAAAATTGTAGATCACCTCCACCAGACTCCATCGAAGATATCCATTTTGTCTATGTTGTTGTGTTCCGAAGCACACCGTAATGCTTTGTTGAAAGTTCTGAATGCGGCGTATGTGCCTCAGGAAATCTCTGTCAACAAACTGGAAGGTGTAATATCCAATATTAATGCCAGCCGTGGGCTGGGTTTCACCGACTTTGATTTGACATAGAAGGGCCGAAATCACAATAAAGCACTTCACATTTCTATGGAATGCAAAGGGGCCTTTCTATCTCACGTGTTAGTAGATACTGGTTCCTCGCTTAATGTGCTTCCCAAAAAGGCACTTATTAAGCTGGACATTAAAGTGGTGCTTAGACCAAGCGACCTGGTAGTTCGAGCGTTTGACTGATCAAAGAGGTCAGTTTTTGGGGAAGTTGAATTACCTATCAAGGTGGGACCCAAAATCTTCAACACTACTTTTTACGTGATGGATATTCAACCCGCATACAGTTGCTTGCTAGGGCGCCCTTAGATTCATGGCGCTGGAGCTGTATCATCGACCCTCCATCAAAAGGTTAAGTTTGTGGTGGATAGATAAGTAGTCACCGTCTGTGGTGAAGAATATATCTTTATAAGCCATCTGTCTTCCTTCAAGAGTGTTGAGATGGATGGCGAAATCCATGAGACGTTGTGTCAAGCATTTGAAAATGTGAATGTACAAGAAGTATCTCCTTCATCAGAGAAGAAGCCAAAAGTTTCTATTGCATTCTACAAGCAAGCCCAAGCTGTGGTACAGTTAGGCAACACCGGAGGTTGGGGTCGAGTAATTGAAGCGCCCGTCAAAGAAAATAGGTTTGGAATTGGTTATCGAGGACTAAAGGTTCAAGGCCGTCAAGGACCCATTACTTTCTTCAGTGCTTGAATTATCGATCCTGGTCAGATTTTCGCACTGAGTGATGAAGACGGAGACAGTGATTGTGACATCAGCAACTGGATACGCCCCTCTGTCCCGGGTCAAGAGCTCCACAACTTGTATTCTGAAGATTTCGTCCAAGTCACTCTTCACGAAGAGTAATTTTCTTTGTTTTCATGTAAAATCCTACGCTTTGACTAAGGCGTAGAGATTCATTGTAGGGCTTACATTGTTACACATTCAATTTTATCATTAATAAAGGACGTTTTTTGAATTCAAATATTGTGCTCCCTGTCTTTCTCTTTTTACTTTTTAATAATAAATGGCAATGTTTATTTTCTGCACTCATAAAGCGTGAATAATCATTCATGCAAATGCATTTCACCGGATTTCATTGATAACGATTCTGCTATGGCTTATTATGACTTTGACAATCCGATTTACCAAGCCGAAGAGGATGGTGAAGAAGATTGTGAACTTCCTGGAGAATTAGCCAGGATGTTGAAATAGGAGGAAAGGGCCATTTAGCCGCATGAAGAGGCACTGAAAGTTATTAATCTGGGAACCGAGGACGCCAAGAAAGAAGTCAAGATCGGGCTTCCCTAGATGAGAATGTAAAGAAGGGGTTGATTGAAATGTTGCATGAATAAATTGACATCTTCGCTTGGTCGTACCAAGATATGCCAGGGCTTGACACAAATATTGTTATGCACAGATTTCCTCTCAAAGAGGGTTGTCCTCCTGTCAAGCAGAAGCTTAGAAGAACGAAGCCAGGCATGGCAATTAAGATCAAGGAAGAAGTCCAGAAGCAGTTAAATGCGAGTTTCTTGGTCGTTACCAGCTATCCACCATTGGTTACAAATATTGTGCCAGTACCTAAGAAGTATGGCAAGGTCCGGATGTGTGTTGATTACCGTGATCTAAACAGAGCGAGTCTGAAAGATGACTTCCCATTACCTCACATTGATGTATTTGTTGACAACACGACTAAGTTCTCGGTATTTTCTTTCATGGATGGCTTCTCTGGCTACAATCAGATAAAGATGGCACCAGAGGACATGGAGGAAACAACATTCATTACCCCATGGGGAACCTTCTGTTATAAAGTGATGCCCTTCGATTTAAAGAACGCATGGGCAACTTATCAACGTGCAATGGTGACTCTCTTTCATGATATGATTCATAAGGAGATCGAAGTGTACGTTGATGACATGATCGAGAAGTCACAAACCGATGAGGAACATTTGGTGAACTTGCAGAAACTATTTGAACAGTTGAGAAAATTCAAGTTGAGGCTGAATTTGAATAAGTGCAGTTTCGGGGTGCGGTCTGGCAAATTTTTGGGCTTTATCGTCAGTGTGTAGTGCGATTTTTGTGGTCCTGAGTCACGATTGCTTGGGTACTACAGTTCGATTCATTTTTTATCCTATTGAGATGATTAAGGAAGGGAAATATATGTCTCCAATTAACCCTGCTTGCATACTGAGTTTGAACAGCGGTCTGTTAGGTTACAGATGCGATTAAGATGTGGGTCCCTCTTCGGTTTATTTTTTTAAAATTAGAATGTCTGGATCATTTGCAAGGTTTTTGGTAAGATGTTAGAAGTTGGTGCTTTTGGGTCGATATATGGGGGTACTGGATTTGGGTCTTTGATTAGTAAGCTCGCTAAGATTTTTTGGTAATCTTATGCCTACGTATTCCCGTTACAGGGAAATCAGAGCGATCGTAGTTCCTCCTATTCTATGGGAGGAAAAAGGTTGTTTTGGTGTCTTGTTCAAAGCCCAAGACATGAAGCTAAAGGTGATTTGTATCTTGTTCAAAGCCCAAGATGTGAAGCTAAAGGGTTAGAGAAAGTTTGTCATCTCTAAAGAGGAGTTGTTGATGTTTGTATGCTGTGAGCAAGGCACAAATTTGATGCTAAAAGGTTGATTGGCTCAACCGGGGTTTTCCTTATACAAAGCCTAAGCGGAGGCTAGAAGTTTGACTTTTCTGGGGAAAATGTTATTTCTGTCTTGTACAAAGCCCAAGATTGAGGCTAAAAGGAAGTTGACTCAACAAGAGAGTCTTTTATACTCAACGAGAGAGTGATTTTATATGTCTTGTACAAAGCCCAAGACGGAGGCTAAAAGGTGATTGACTCAACAAGAGAGTCTTTTATACTCAACAAGAGAGTGATTGACTCAACAAGAAAGTCTGAAAAAGGTGATTGACTCAAAAAGAGAGTCTTTTATACTCAACAAGAGAGTGTTTTGTTGTCTCGTACAAAGCCCGAGATTGAGGCTTAAAAGGGTTTGACTCAACAAGAGAGTCTTTTATACTCAACAAGAGAGTGATTATGTGTCTTGTACAAAGCCCAAGATGGGGGCTAAAAGGAGATTGACTCAACAAGAGAGCCTTTTTATAATCAACAAGAGAGTGTTTTTATATGTCTTGTACAAAGCCCAAGACGGAGGCTAAAAGGTTTTTGACTCAATAAGAGAGTCTGAAAAGGTTAGCTCCGCTAGGGAGAATCATTTGTACAAAGCCGAAGAGGAGGCTGTCTTACTGCTGTGGATTTTGGAGATCCTGAAGCGGGTCCAAGTGTGGGGAACTCTCATGAGAGAGACCGGGGTTTCTTCCTATGTTTGGAAGGAACTTGAGAATGTCTTTGAGACTCAAGGGTCTTAGATTGTCCAAGTCTAGAGTTTTATCTTTTGTACTATGCCCAAGAGGAGGCACGGGCATTAAGGGATGAGTATCAACCCTACAATGGCCGAAGTTTTGATGCGGGAAAGACTGCTCTAGCAAAGGATGACTAAGTTCTGTCTTATACCTTTAAGAGGTCGTCAGGGTCCTTGTATTAAGCCCAAGAGAAGGCATGAGAACTTATAAGAAGCCGACGGGTCCTTGTACAATTCCCAAGAGGAGACAGGGATGCTTTTAGGAAGCCTGTGGGTCCCCAAACCCCGAGAAGTTCAAGATATGCTATTCACCGAGAATAGACCAAGCCAGAAAAGTCCGAGAATTTGGAAGAAACTCAAGAGATGCCATTCACGGAGAAAAGATCATCTCTGGGAGTTAGAGTTTCTTTGACAATGTCTAAGGGTGACAGTCTAAGAAAGGGTTCACTGAGAATGCTGCCTTTCACGTCTCCATATTGTTTAACCCCAAGAGGAGGGATGACTGTATCTGGAAATCCTATGGGGATCTAGTTTTGTTTGTATTTATGAGTGACTAACAGGGCATTACCTAGTGCTAGACGTAGTTGCCGGGGAAAACTCTAAATAACTATACTAGTATTACACAGTGGATATTGGACAAGTATATAAAAGTTTGTGAAAGAAGACTTACAGTGAAACAGCCCCACAATACAGTTATATACATATGAAAGCGGTAGATGAAAGCGAATAAACACTTACCCGTTGTAGAGCTTCCATGCTGTTTTGTTAGTTGTTCAACAAAGAAAGTTTTGATAACAACATATTCAAAATCAAAGGAGAAAGTATTTTGAAGAGATTGTTGGGGCTTACAGCTTAAGGAGAGGCACAAGGTTTAACGATGATCGCACCGTTATTTTTGAAAATACAGTGGGACTTACACAATGACTGAGGCTCAAAAAGTTTTGGTTTTCGAAGAGGGTTGGGTCTTACACTCTACTAGAGGCCCACTAAGTTGTTTTTGTACAAGTGGTGGGGCTTACCGCTCAAGGAGAGGCCCATTAAGTTGTTTGAAAAATGGCGATCGCGCCAAGATTTTTGAAAATGTGTTGGGACTTATACAGTGACTGAGGCCCAAACTATTTTGGTTTCATAGCGGGATTGGGTCTTCCACTCTATTAGAGGCCCACTAAGTTTGAAAAAAAGATTTGTGAGGGTGAAAATCAAAGAAGCCCTAATTTTGTTTTTCTTTAAAAGTAAATATTTAAAGAAAATCAATAAAATGATAAAAATACCAAATAGATTTGAATAAACCACTTGTGATTTTTGTTTAAGGTTTGAAAAATGAGGTTTTAATCACAAGATGATTTAGAACACATTTGGTTTTGATTTTCAAAATAAATATTCACTTTTAAATGTTTAAAAATAATTAAAAATGAATTTATTCACAAAAATACCAACTATATTAAATAAATAATATAAATTTGATTTTTTTGTGGAATAAAATATTTCAATATTTTTGTGATTTTTTGCAAAAAGAACCAATAAAAAATAATTAAAATTGAGGAAGTTATTAATTTTTCAAATCATTAAGAAATAATATGAAAAATAGTAAAAAGTGGAAAAAATAGCAAAAAGAGGGTCAGGGGCGAGGGGGATTCGAACCCCACACCTCTTGTGTACAACATGTGCGCCTTACCACTGGGGTGGTGATACATCCTTGTATTGAAACACAACCACAAATATACAAGGCTTGCCTTGTTTTTGGCTTAGCCCAAGGCAAGGCAAGGCAAGATTTTGGTTAGAAACGTGAAAGCCATAACTTTCTCATTTCTCCATGGACGGAGGCAAAATTTATATGTATCTGGCCTAGAATTTCCTAAGGAATCCAATGGTGGTTGTGGTTTTTCCTGAAAATAAATCCTCCTCAAAACCCGATAGTGGTTTTGAAATAGGCCATGGTTTGCATTTTCTGTGCTACCTCTTGGTACATGTATGAATTACATGATAAATTGGTGCAAACACAACACATATAACATGTATAAGAGATGCATGCTCAGTGGACTTCAAAGCAAGGCATATTTCAAAGAGTTCAAGTTTTGATGCTTACCTCTTTTTGGAGCTTTTGGGCTATCTACCAAGTGCTTTGTTCCAGAAATGTTTTGATGCTTTGGACACCCTCAAATGATCCCTTAGAAGCTTTTAGAGTGGTTGGAACCAGCTGGAAACCTCAGGAATGGAAACTGGCCCTTTCTTGCAAAAGGGGCAAAAGTGGCCAAAATAGCAACTCTCTCGAACAGATGTGTGGAACCATTTGGGATAGTTCAAGGATGATATTTGGAGTGTGTTTGAGGTTTTATCTGGTTTATAAAGTGACTGAATCAAGACTAGGCTTGAAAAATGCACAAAAGTCCAATTTGGAGGTTTTGAGAGGGGACTTTGAGATTTTGGTGTTACAGGTCACTTGTGAGAGTTTAGACAGCTTAGATATGACATATTGGATGTGTTTGGCTCATGAGTTGTGGTGAAATTTCTCTCTAACTCAAAAACTTAGGGTTACCTTGCTAAAAAAGGCATTTTTGCCTAGAGAAAGAGATTTGAGGAAAGCAAGTGTTGTAGTGCTTTGGTGTACTCATAATGAGCACAAATGAGTTCTATTTATAGTAGAGCAAGTTTGTTTTGGCTGCAATAGTGAATGGCAACTGCTGCAGAGGTTTGGCCAATGTTGATCAATGGGAATCCAAGTCTCCTCTAGGCATTGACTAGAGGTTAAAGCACAAGATGTTGGTTCCCTAGTTCTTGGATAAGTCTTGACTGAATTCAGGTGGAAAGGGCTCAGTCCATGCCACCTTGGTGCTTCCATTAAATGCTCCAAACCAAAATTGGAGTCGTGTCCCCTTTTTAGGCATTTCTAGGTTTGGCATGCTACTTTTGGTTCCAAGGACTTGGGAGGCTGATGAATCAGTGTTTGTCACTCCTTGGTCCCCCCTTGAGGTGTTCAGATGGATAGATTTGCTTTCCCTTTGTAAAATTTGAGCAAATCGAGCAAAATCCCCAAATCTGCCTTGTCATGACAGTTTCCAGCAAGGCATATTGGCATGGTCATATCTCATGGATTAAGTGGAGTTTCATGGAGTTCTTGGCCATTTTGGAAAGCCCTCATATGATACAACATGTGTGTGATCATAGTTGGTCTTAGTACGTTTTGGATCCAAGTGAAAAATCCCCCTACTTTTGGAAAAAAGCAAGACAGATTCTGACTTAGTGAAAATTTCACTAAGTGTTGGAAAACGGGACATTTCATGTTTTCAGCCATTTTGATCATTCCACAACTCAAAATACATTATGAATTGGAATGAGGTGTAGTTGAAGCTTTTGTAGAGGGCCATGAGAGCTACAAATCCAGCTTTGAATGGGGAAAAATGGCCTTGTGGTTTAGGAGTTATGATCCTCCAAAGTTGGTACCCTAGCCACTTTGTTCCATAACTTAGAAAATTTCTAAGTTTTTTATGGTTACCCCTTTTACAAGTTATCCCACTTTTCTTGATTTTTCTTGATGAATGATGATCCCAATCACACATTAACATCATTTTAGGGTCAAAGACCATAATTGTGAAAAATCTCAAAAAGTCAAAGTTGACTTTTGTGCACAATTGACTTTTTGTTAGATGAATTCCAAACTGTGCGATCCTTTATAAAATCAAGTCCTTGACCTAAATCAAACTTGATGGATTGATTTCATAGGTGTTATAGGGTGTATTGAATCATGTCTCAAGGTTTGGGAGCTTGTCTGAGTCATAAGTCAAAGATACAGTTGACTTTTCCCACGAAACCCTATTTGTGGTTCTGATGAATTTGAAACTTGTTGATCAAGCTTCTTGGATCAACCCATTGTTGTAAATGGATCAATGTGGTTTATTAGAGACCCTCCAATCATGTCTTGAGGTCTTGGCTCATGTTTTGTCCCAAAAGTCAACTTAGGGTTGAATTAGATCAAGAAACCCTAATTCTTGATTTTTTATAAATGCATCCCCTAAGGCAAAATTGACTTGATGATTGGGTTCATGATGTCCCTTGGAGCATCTTAGGTTGTGCTTTGAAGCATTAGCTCATTCCCAGAGGAAAATTTCCATCTGGAGGCCCTGGTCGACCAAAACCCTAATTTGGTGACATTGGCGATCTTGAGGCTTGATCCACTTGGAATGCTGCAACCTTGTGCCTGAATCTTAATGTGGGAGTCCTCTTGATCCCTTGTGGATGTTTGAGAGGTTTAGACAAGTTGAAGATCATGTCATTCCTTGAATGATCCTTTGTCTAAGAGCTCTGAGAGGGCTTGAAACCCTAAGTTTGATTGTAGTGGATGCTCACCCATCTTTGGGGAGACTAATGTGGTATGATGGTTCATCCACATTGTGATGATGATTCTCACAATGATGGGAAATGTTAGTGGTCAAAATTTGGGGTATGACAGATGCCCCTATTTAATCTTCTTGGACCCGAAGGTGTGAATGGCGAAGGTATTCGGGCATTCGGGGTGCAAGAGGATTAAATATCAGAATACCCGAAATTTTGATGGTGGTTATTAATGGTAGCTTACGCATTCATATTATTTTGCTAAGCGATGATGCTTAGAAAAGGTAAAACTTCCCCTCGATCCTGGTTTCCTACCAAGGAACTGGTCTCAGTTTTCGATGTAAACTTCCCCTCGATCCTAGTTTCCTACCAAGGAACTGGTCTAGGTTTCTGAAATAAACTTCCCCTCGATCCTGGTCTTCAACCAAGGAACTGGTCTCAGTTTTTGAAATAAACTTCCCCTTAATCGTGGTCTTCAGCCAAGGAACTGGTCTCAGTTTCTTTTGTCAATAAACTTTCTTGACAAGGGACGCTATTTGTAGTGGTTTTCCTCAAACTTCTCACCGAATTTTCCTGGGGAGATGCCATTTGACGGAAAAAGATTTGATGTCAGAGTTGTCGGGGAACCCAGTCGTCTGAGTTGTAGAGGTGTGCAAACTTCTCTGTGGGAGATGCCATTTGTTGACTCTACCGGGAGAAAATGAGTCTCTTGAGGACTGCTTTCACTTGGGGTATTACATCATACTTTTCTCGGGATCTTCTCGGAGAAATGCCATATTCATTATCATTGACTCTCTTGGAGAGAAAAATCAATGTGTTGCTGAGAGTCTTTGGTTGTGAGGCTTTCTCTGGGGATTTTTCCTTAATCCAGGAAAGCAAAGATATCATCTTCAATGGCGAAGAGTGACATTTGTCGAGGGTTCTCTGGTTTTTTAGAGGTTCAAGTTATCAAAGTGGTCAAAGACCGGCTTCAATCCATAAATAAACTAGAGAGAGATTGCTTAGATGATTCACTTCCTGACGAGGAAAGAACTGACAACTCAATAGATAAGAGGACTTTTATCCCTAGGGGATAAGACCGACTAGAGTGATAGTGATTGTAGCGAGCAATTTTGGACGTGGTTCTTAAGCGCTGTCGCTCTTTGGGGTTTACTACAGGTCGATTCATTTTTTATACTATTGTGAGCTGACTAAGGAAGGGAAATAGATGTCTCCAATTAACCCTGCTTGCATACTTAGTTTAAACAGCGGTCTGTTAGGTTACGGATGCTATATGGTAATGGGGCCTTTCTTTCTTCTTACTTTATTAAGGTGGAAAACTGGGACTATTCATGGGTAATTTGTCAGATTGGGTGGAGATAGGGGACTTTAGGTTTTTTTATTAGTGTGCTCGCTAAGATTTTTCTTTCAATCTTATGCCTACGTATTCCCGTTTACCGAAACAGGGAAATCAGAGCGATCGTAGTTCCTCATATTCTATGGGAGGAAATGGTGTTTTGGTGTCTTGTTTGAAGCCCAAGACGTGAAGCAAAAGGTGATCTATGTCTTTTTCAAAGCCTAAGATGTGAAGCTGAAGGTGGTTTGTATCTTGTTCAAAGCCCAAGATGTGAAGCTGAAGGGTCTATTTGTATCTTGTTCGAAGCCCAAGATGTGAAGCTAAAAGGTGTTGTCTTTAGAGAGAATTTGTCATCTCTAAAGAGGGTATGTTTGTCACAACTGCTTATAAAGGAGAATTACTTTAACCGGGATATGTGAATCCGGCAATGCCATAATTTCCTTTATAGGGGGGTTCCAACCTGAAGGAGAAGACTTTAACTTAGTGTAGAGCAATGCTATCTTTCCTTAGGAATTTTTCATGCTAAAAGAGGGACAGTGGCATGGATGTAAATAATCCAGAGGCTTACCGCTTACAGTGATTAGATGAAGGGGAAGGAGTTGTTGATGTTTATGTACTGTGAACGAGGCACAACTTTGATGCTAAAAGGTTGATTGACTCAACCGGGGTTTTCCTTATACAAAGCCTAAGAGGCGGCTATTGGCCCAACAAGAGGGAGTTTTTATGTGTCTCGTACGAAGCCATTGAGAGAGAGGCTAAAAGGGTTGACTCAACAGGAGAATCTTTTATACTCAACAAGAGAGTGTTTTTGCATCTCGTACGAAGCCCGAGATGGAGGATAAATATGGTGACTCACCAAGAGAATCTTGTATACTCAACAAGAGAGTGATTTTGTATCTCGTACGAAGCCCGAGATTGAGGCTAAAAGGTGATTGACTCAACAAGAGAGTCTTTTATACTCAACAAGAGAGTGTTTTAGTATCTCGTACGAAGCCCGAGATGGAGGCTAAAAGGGAGATTGGCTCAACAAGAGAGCCTTTTATACTCAAAAAGAGAGTGTTTTGGTATCTCGTACAAAGCCCGAGATGGAGGCTAAAAGTTTTGACTCAACAAGAGAGTCTTTGTATCTCGTACGAAGCCCAAGATGGGGGCTACAAGGTTTGAATCAATAAGAAAGTCTTTGTATCTCGTACGACGCCCGAGATGGAGGCTAAAAGGGTACTGTTTCAGTTGAATGACAAGTCCAGTATATTGGTTCAACGAGAAAATCAGTTCTTATATGAGTAACACTGCACTCATGGATTTGATATGAGAATCGGGATTGTTTCCTGTTCTTTAAGGAAATGGGAAATCCAAAGGGTATTGAGACTGTCCAAGTCTACGGGTGTCTTCCTATTTTTGAAAGGGACTTGAGAATGTCTTTGAGACTAAAGGAAATTAGACTTTCCAAGTCTAGAGTTTTATCTTTTGTACTATGCTTAAAGAAACAGTAGTAGTACGTTCACGGTAGAAAGATCTAGACTCTTTGAAAGACTGTTCTATTAAGATGACTAATTTCTGTTCCAATACCTCTAGGAGGTCGTCGGGACAATTTGTACGAAGCCCAAGAGGAGGATGGAAACTTTTAAGAAGCCGAGGGACAATTTGTATGAAGCCCAAGAGGAGGCTATCATTCCCGGAGGAAGAAATCATTTATACAAAGCCTAAGAGGAGGCTGTGAATACTTCTAAGAAGCCGACGGGTCCTTATACAACACCCAAGAGGAGGCGGGGATGCTTTTAAGAAGCCTGTGGGTCCCCAAACCCCGAGAAGTTCAAGACAGGCTATTCACAAAGAATAGATCAAGCCAGGAAAGTTCGAGAATTTGGAAGAAACTCAAGGGTTGCAATTCAAGGAGAAGAGATCATCTCTGAGGAGTAGAGTTTCTTGACAATTCCTAAGGAGGACAGCCGAAGAGAAGACTGTATCTGGTAATCCTATGGGGGATCTAGTATTGTCTATTTCTAAGAATGATCGAAACGGCTTTACCTAGTGCTAGACGTAGTTGTCGGGGAAACTCTAAATATCTATACTATTATTACACAGTCGATATGAGTTTATGAAAGAAGACTTACATCGAAACAGCCCCACAATACAGTTATATGTATATGAAAGCGGTAAATGAAAGCATATAAACACTTACTCGGTTGTAGAGCTTCCATGTTGTTTGGTTAGTTGTTCAACAAAGAAAGATTGAAAACAACAGTATATTTCAAAATCAAAGGAGAAAGTGCTTTGAAAGGAAATATTGGGGCTTACAGCTCAAGGAGAGGCCCAAGTGAGTTTTGCCAGTGATTGTACTGTGATATGAGTTTGTACAGTGGGACTTATACAAGTGACTGAGGCCCAAAAAGTTTTCTGTACAAGGGGAATGGGTCTTACACTCTCTCAAGAGGCCCAAAAAAATGATTTAGAGAAAAGAAGCGGGTCTTACTACGCGAGGGTAGGCCCATATGATTCTGTTTAAAAATGGCGATCGCGCCGAGGTTTTAGAATGTACAGAGGGACTTATACAATAACTGAGGCCCCAAAATGGGTTATGTAAAAAAGGGGGTTGGCACTTACACTCTATTAGAGGCCCAAGTGAGTTTTAAGAAAAGAAATGGGTCTTACTACTCGAGGGTAGGCCCAATGGTTAATTTTGAAAAGGGCGACGATCGCGCCGAGGTTTTGGAAACACCGTGGGACTTATACAAGTGATTGAGGCCCAAAATTTTGGTATTTACAAAGGAATTGGGTCTTACACTCTATTAGAGGCCCAAAGGTTTTAAAATGAAAATAAATGGGACTTATAGCTCAAGGAGAAGCCCAATGGTCTTTTTTTGTTAAAAGGCGATGATCACGCCGAACTTTGTAAATGTACAGAGGGACTTATACAATGTCTGAGGCCCAAAATATTTTATTTACAAAAGGGGTGGGATTTACACTCTATTAGAGGCCCAAAGTGTATTTTAGGAAAAGAAATGGGGCATACAACACGAGGGGATGCCCAGATGATTTTCAGTTTGAAAATGGCGATCGCGCCGAGATTTTTAACGTATCGGGACTTATACAATAACTGAGGCCCAAAATATTTTTGTACAAAAAGGGTTGGGTCTTACACTCTATTAGAGGTCCAAGTGTTTTTGAAAAAAGATTTGTTAGGGTGAAAATCAAATAAACCCCAATTTCATTTTTTAAAGGCATTTTTCAAAGAAAAATCAAGTAAAAAATGATAAAAATATCAAATAAAATCATTAATCATGTTATAAACAATGATTAAGGTTTATGAAAAAGTATTTTATCCACATGAATATTTAAAATCATTTTGGTTTTAAAAATCAAGAAAAATAAATCATTTTAAAAGCATTTAAAACAATATTTTTAAATATATTAAAAATAATCTAAAAATAATATTTTTTTGTGATTTTTTGTGGATTAAAATATTATGGGGTATGAATTGGAAAATGATGATTTTTGCTATGTACAAGAATTGGTTGAGTTTTGAAAATAAAATAAGAAAAAGAGGAAAGATGTCACAACATCATCTTCGACATCTCTTATGGGGCAAAAAACCAGTACTGAAACTTTAGTTTTTAACACTTTTTTTTATCAAATTTCAAACACTCATAACTCTCAAATTTTAACGGAATTAAAATCCGGAAGTACCTATCTTGACCGATTTTTCGCAAGGAATCCAATGGTACCACACATACACACTGAAACTCGACGTACAAAACACGCGAATCAAAAAACCAGAACTGCACTTAATTTAAAATATCGTTTCTCGTCAAATATCCAACACGCGTAACTCTCTCAATTTTTAACGGAATTAAGATCCGAAAGAGCCTATCTTGACCGATTTTTCGCAAAAAATCCAATGGTATTACTCATGCACACTGAAACTGAATGTACAGAACACACAAATCGAAAAACCAGAACTGGACCGTTAATTCGACGTCGTTTCGCGTCATATTTCCGACACGCGTAACTCTCTCGATTTTTAACGGAATTAAGATCTGGAAGAGCCTATCTTGACCGATTTTTAGCAAGGAATCCAATGGTATTACTCATGCACACTTAAACTTAATGTACAGAACACACAAATTGAAAAACTAGAACTGGACCGTTAATTCGACGTCGTTTCGCGTCAAATTTCCAACACGCGTAACTCTCTCGATTTTTAATGGAATTAAGATCCAGAAGAGCCTATCTTGACCGGTTTTTCGCAAGGAATCCAATTTTACCACACATACACACTGAAACTCAACATACAAAACACACGATGCAAAAAACCAGAACTGCTATGTATTTTTTGACGTCGTTTCGCGCCAAACTTCCAACGCGCGTAACTCTCTCAAATTTTATCGGAATTAAAATCCGTAAAAACCTATCTTGACAATTTTTCGCAAGGAATCCAATGGTACCACACATACACACTGAAACTCAACATACAGAACGCACGACGCAAAAAACCAGAACTGAACTGTGATTTTAAAACAACATAAACTCCACATATAAACATGTTAAAATGCAAACAGTGGGAGGATCACAACATACACATTAAGGACTACATTTTTTCTTCAAGAATTGTTCAATATGATGCATGTATGTGGACAAAAAAGGAAAGCGTGATTCAAAGAATTCAAGTTGTGAATTTTACCTCTTTTTTGGAGATTTTGTGCAAACTACCAAGTGCTTTGTTCCGGAAATGATTTGATGCTTTGGACACCCTCAAATGACCTCTTAGAAGCTTTTAGGATGGTTGGAATCAGCTGGAAACCTCTGGAGCAAGTTTGAGCACTTTCTTACAAAATGGGCAAAAGTGGCCAAAATGCCAACTCTCTCAAATGGTGTTCCAGATGTGTGGCACCATTTGGGATAGTTCAAGGATGATATTTGGAGTGTGTTTGAGGTTTTATCTGGTTTGGAAAGTGACTGAATCAAGACATGGCTTGAAAAAATGCAAAAAGTCCAATTTTGAGGTTTTGAGAGGTGACTTTGTGATGTTGGTGTTATAGGTCACTTGTGAGAGTTTGGATCACCTACATATGATGTTTATGAGGTGTTAGGATCATGAGATGTGATGGAAATGCTCTCTAACTCAAAAACTTAGAATTTCCTTACTAAAGAAGGCATTTTGGAGTGAAAGAGAGAATTTGAGGAAAGCATCTGTTTGATGGCTTTGGTGTACTCAAACTGAGCATAAATGAGCTCTATTTATAGTAGAGCATGTTTGTTTTGCAAGCAATAGTGAATGGTGGCTGTTGTAGAGATTTGGCAAATGTTGGCCAATGAAAATCCAAGTCTCCTATAGCCATTGACTAGAGGTTAGAGCACAGGCCTTTGGTTCCCTAGTTGTTGGATGAATCTTGATTGAATTCAGTGTGAGGAAGCTCAGTTCATGCCACCTCTAAGCATCCATTAAATGCTCCAAACCAAAATTGGAGTCTTGTCCCTCTTTTAGGGATTTCTAGGTTTTGGCATGCTAGTTTTGGTTCCTTGGACTTGGGAGGCTCATAGATCAAATCATCCCCCTTAGGTTTTATCCTTAGATGTGTCCAAAATGATGACAAGGCTTAAAATTTCGTGCGGCACAAGAAATGTGCAAATCTGCCTTGAAAAATTTAGCTGCAACAAGCCTTTTTGTAAAATCCATAACTCCCTGCTCGTGTATGCTACATGGATGTTCTAGGATTTTCTGGAAAGCTTAGATGACGTACTTCAACTTTGATGTTTGGCCCTAGACCTGGTTCAACTTGGATCATGGAGAAAAACAGCCTTGAAGTTGGGACTTCATGCTGAAATTACAAGCCAGATTTTGGCTAAGTGCTGAAAAATGTCAATTTTAGGTTTTTAGCCATTTTGATCCAACCATAACTCAAAATCCATGATGAATTGGGATGAGGTGTAGTTGACATTTTTGTAGAGGGCCATGAGGGCTACAAATCAAGCTTTGGATGGGGAAAAATAGCTTTGTGGTTTAGGAGTTATGATCCTCCAAAGTTGGTACCCTTGCCACTTTATTTCATAACTTAGAAAATTTTCTAAGTTTTTATGGTTACCCCCTTTTTCAAGTTATCCCACTTTTCTTATTTTTCTTGATGAATGATGATTCCAATCACACATTAACATCATTTTAGGGTTAAAAAACCATTTTTATGAAAAATCTCAAAAAGTCAAACTTTGACTTTTGGGCACAATTGACTTTTTATCAGATGAATTCCAAACTGTGCGATCCTTTATGAAATCAAGTCTTTGACCTAAATCAAACTTGATGGACACGTTCCATAGGTGTTATAGGGTGTATTGAATCATGTCCCAAGGTTTGGGAGCATGCCTGGGTCAAAAGTCAAAGGCACAGTTGACTTTTCCCGCGAAACCCTAGCTGTGGTTCAGATGAAATTGAAACTTGTGACTCAAGCTTCTTGGATCAATTCATTGTTGCAAATGGATCAATGTGGTGTGTTAGGGATCCTCAAATCCTCTCTTGAGGCATTGGCTCGTGTTTTGTCCCAAAAGTCAACTTAGGGGTGAATTAGGTCAAGAAACCCTAATTCCGGATTTCTGGTAAATGCATCCCCTGAGTCTAAATTGACTTGATGATGGGGTTTATGATGTTCCATGGAGCGTATTAGGATATGCTTTGAAGCATTGGCTCATGCCCAGAGGAAAATTTCCATCTGGATGCCCTAGTCGACCAAACCCTAATTTGGTGACACTGGCGATCCTGAGGCTTGATCCACCTAGAAGGGAGCAACCTTGTGCTTAATCCTTGAAGTGGGAGTCCTCTTGATCCATTGTGGATAATTGAGAGGCTAGACAAGTTGAAGATCGTGTCATTTCTTGATTGATCCTTTGTCAAAGAGCTCTGAGAGGGTTTGAAACCCTAGTTTGATTGTAGTGAATGTTCAACAATTCTTTGAGGAGATTGATGAGGCACAAAGGTACATCCATATTATGATGATGATTTACACAATGATAGGAAATCTTAGTGGTCAAAATTTTGGGTATGACAGTGATGCAATATGTAACACCCTTCTACCCCACATACAATTTCTAGTAAAACATTTCATATTATCAGAGTAAAAAACAACATAAGGGTGTCACACATATTCAAAGACATCATATAACAATCATTGTCCTGTCCTGTAACACGGGTTACTCGTTCATCAATATCAAAATTAACAACTACACAGCGAAAATCAACTTTTATTTTCAATTCCATAAGATACTTCATAATAAATATGTCCAAATCAAACACCATCATCAACATTATAAAAATTCAGTCATAAACTAAAAGAAACGAGGCTCACAAAAATTTTCCCAACCCGATGTTACATGACACAGAGTAGGACACCTCTAACTAGACAGTAATAATGAAACACTCCCAGCTACTTCCTTCGTCACCCCCCGTAGCTATTCTTGGTTATCTGCAAGTTACCCACATAAGAGGCAACATTTCCAAGCAGGCAGGGTGAGACAACATAATTCATTATAGTAATACAAAGACATGGAAAATAAATACTTAAGCCAGCAACAACATCAGAATCATCATCAACAATTATTCACAACACAATCTCAACTACTTCATAAAATGCGATGTCAAACATAATGGTATGCAAGGGATGCATATGGTACCAATTTTTCTCCATGTGATGGACACTGGCCATCAACCCTCCACAAGGGAGCACAACATAACAACATATCACTCCAATCCACACTATGGGATTGAAGCTACCAATAGGCCGAAGCCCCAACATAAAAATGCCATGAAATGCAATGATGCTAAACTCCTCATTTCATCCAAATATCAACATGTGCATCATTCATTTCATTTTCAACAATATTCATCATAAAAAATCATGTTTTATCATCCATACAGCGACAAAGCAGCGAGACAGCAAAGATCAGCACGAAAAACGTCAAAACAGCAAAAGCGGAAAATACTCAGTGGCCTGACACGGCCGCCCGTGTCCAGTGACACGGCCCGTGTCAGGAGGCCTACACGAAAAACCCAAAACAGAAATTTTTTTAGCAGGAACGGAGGCCTGACACGGCCGCCCGTGTCCAGTGACACGACCCGTGTCAGAAGCTCTGTAACAAAATTATTTATTTTCCCCAACCAGTAGGCTGACACGGGTGCCCGTGTTGTGTGACACGGCCCGTGTCAGGATGCGACAAAACCCAACTTTTCCCGAAAAGTGCTTTTCTGCGTTTTTGACTTCGATTACCCCAAAAATCAGTTCTCCTCACGAAATTTGATCAAAAATACTCACAAAACACACATATAGCAATACATATCAATCAAATCCATCATACTTTCATCAAATTACTCATTCTATATCAACAATCATCAAAATCAACTTAAGTCATACAACCCTTAATCTATTCATCTCCAATTTCTATAAAACTATAAGAAATTATGAACTCTCCCCATACCTTAGAGTAATCCGAATATTTTTCCTTCTTTCTTCAAGATTCCTCTAGTAATCCTCAAGCCCTAGTTCTCCTTCTTCTCCCTTCTTCAGTGTTCTTCACAAAAGATACGACAAAATGAGAAAATGATCGTTCTCTTTCTTTGGCTAACAAATCCCAACTTATGAACTTCCCATCCTATCCTTACTTACTTTCCAATAAGACCACCTTGCCCTTTCTCATTTTATTTTTTTAATAATAATAATAATATAAATAACACATGCTCGTTTACTTTATTAAAATTATTCAAAAACACTATTTTATTCCAAAATTCTCCAAAATTAACCAAAAACCTCTTAATTCCTTCTAAATTGATTAAATAAATAATTAAATAATTGATTTAGATTTTCGGGTCATTACAACTCTCCCCTACTTTAAGAATTTCGTCCTTGAAAATTACCTGAAGTAAACAGAGTCAGATACGACTCTTTCATCTGATCTTCACGCTCCCAAGTCCAACTATCACCAGCTGGTCCGCCCCACAATACTTTCACTAAAGCAATCTCTTTACCTCGCAGTTGCTTCAATTCTCGACCATCAATCCTCACAGGCAAAGCTTCTACCGTCAGGTTATCTCTCACCTGAACATCATCCATTTGAATCACATGCGACGGATCCGGAATATACTTCCTCAACTGCGACACATGAAACACATCATGCAAATTCGCAAGTGATGGTGGTAAAGCCACCCGATAGGCAACCTCTCCTATCCTCTGCATAATCTGATACGGACCAATAAAGCACGGAGTGAGCTTTCTAGACTTCAAAGCTCGTCCCACCCCAGTCATCAGAGTAACTCTTAAGAACACGTGGTCTCCCTCTTGGAATTCCAGTGCTTTTCTTCTCTTATCATGGTAACTCTTCTGACGACTCTGCTACGTCTTCATTTTATCCCGAATCATTTTAATCTTCTCCGTTGTCTCTTGCACAATCTCAGGTCCAAGTACAGAACTCTCTCCCGACTCATACCAATACAATGGAGTTCGAAAGCGTCTACCATACAACGCCTCATATGGAGCCATCCCAATACTAGCATGAAAACTGTTGTTGTATGTAAACTCGATCAACGACAAGTGACTATCCCAAGATCCTCCTTGATCCAACACACAAGCTCTCAACAAATCTTCTAAAGATTGGATTGTTCTTTCCGTCTGACCATCTGTCTGCGGGTGATAAGCGGAGCTCATCTTCAACTTGGAACCCAAAGCGTCCTGTAGACTCTTCCAAAACCTTGACGTAAACCGCAGATCTCTATCCGATACAATACTTGAAGGTGTTCCATGCAACTTGTAACACCCCCAATCTATTACCCCCCAAGCTATTAAAGCGGTAACAAAAATTCAAAATTTCATCAGAGTATATTTAAATTATCATGGCATAGACGGGGAGAATCACATTATATTGAAACAAATCATACAACACCTGCTCATAAAGATATGCAACAGTGGGGTAGCAATAAACAGAGGAACTCCGTTCCTTACACCCACATTTCAGATTTAGAATAAAAGCGAAAATTCTAAAACTGAATATCATATATATATCACATGAAAAGTTTGTCATCCATCAAGTTATACATGCACAAGCCAAAATATATATATACATAATTCAAATCATCACAAACGGCCTCCCTAACTACCCGATGTCACATATCAGAGCCGGCCGACAAAAGAATGAAGACGCAAAGCTTCACAAAAAGACCTCCAGCAACTAATCTGCAATGCCTCATAGAGCATTATAAACCAGCAGAAGGGTGAGAAAAGCAATCATAATGCAGTTGCATATAACTATATATAACATAAAAATACACAAGTAAAATATTCCCACCACCAATGCACCACAATCACATATAACACAACACAGTGCAATTCTCAAGTATCAAATACCACTACACATCAATTATACACAATACACTCATCATCAATACAATTACACATATTTCATCTCATCAATCACATTCACAATTCCAGGCACAATTAATCCATGATTTATGCAAATGCACAGAGACCGACACAATGACTCTATGCACATGCCATGCGGGTACCGACTTCCAATATTTCTCATCACTAGTTCACTCAGGAACTCTGCTGGAATCATCGCTCGTTACTGAGGATCACTCAAGTAACACCCCGTCGGGCCTATGATGTTCCCCGTCACTTTAGGTCCTATTGGTATAAGGCGCACGACGTTTATGCATTGCTTTAGGTCCTCTCGGTATAAGGCGCACAATCCGATCGCTCACACCCCACATGGGCACACGATCGTCTATAACCATCGCTTTAGGTCCTCTTATTTTTAAAGCGCACGATATATCAAATCGCTTTAGGTCCTCTTATTTTTAAGGTGCACGATGTTATAGCAGATTCCCTCTGGAATCAATCCCTCACTCAGGACGTCACAACAATGCATATCATGATCTTGGCATACAATGACTCATGGTATTTAATATGCACACATATACACACCCATAATCATGCATATATCAACCATTACCACACATTTCATTCTCTTGCCCTAAGGCCACCAATCATTATCACCATGTGTATTTCATGCATTTCCATCTCTCAACAGTACACAAGTCATAAAATATTCACACCAACAACATATTGTACATACACATCAAGTTCACCCAATTAAACGGCAAAAGTCGACAACAAAACAACAAATTTTCTAATTCCTAACATAATTTAATCGGCCAACAATCTCAAAACCATCACAATAATAAAGAACATTTCACAAGCTTTCTAACGCATCGAACTACGCCTCAAACCGACTCACGGATCAAAAGTTACAAAGAAAACAAATTGGGAAATACTGCTACATTCGCAGTGCGAATCCCCTAGCGAGTCCTTCGCTACTTCATTCACGGTGCGAATGTTCCAGCGAACAGTGGTAGAAGGAAAATAGCCTAGAAAATTCCCAACGTTCGCAGTGCGAACCATCCAGCGAATTCTCGCTACTCCATTCGCAATGCGAATCCTCCAGCGAACAGTGGCAGCATGAAAAATAATACAACGTTCGCAGTGCGAACATCACGCGAACACTCGCCACCCCTTCGCTGGCCATTCGCAGTGCGAACCTGCGATTTCAGCAAAACCCAGCAGCGCACCAGATCACCCAAAAATGATGTTTTCTCATCCAAAACATTTCCAAACCAACATATAACAATTAGAACATGACTCTATCATGATAACAGGTATTCTACCACGTTTACACTGATTTTCAACCGTGAAACCATTCATTTCTCATTATCGACCTAGAATAGAAACCATGAAAGCACAACAAACAATCCTATACACACATACATAATCATACACAAGCATAGTATAATCGAGTTTCGCACCCTTAGCCGATTTAATCGCGTGTAGAAAAGTCGGTTGATCGATTTCTTCTTTTCTCTCTTTTTCTTCTCTTCTTCCCTTTTCTTTCTCCTCTCTTTCTTTCTCTCTATTTTTCTCTCTTTCTATTTTCTATTCTTTCTAACTTAAGGAAAATATCATGAAATGACCAAAATACCCCCACACTCAAATATCTCGCAAACGTTCCCAAAACCCGATCAAATATATTCACGATGAAAAATAACATATTTTCACATAAAAGTCGAAAATAAAATAAAATAATAATAAAATAATCAAAACGACTCAATTAAATAAAAACTGACAAAACTGGGGCGTTACAACTCTCCCCCACTGAGAAATTTTCGTCCTAAAAAATATACCTGATACGAACAACTCTGGATACGACTCCCGCATCTGACTCTCCAACTCCCAAATCAAATTGCCCGCAGCAGTGCCTCCCCACGCCACTTTCACAACTGTAATATCCTTGCCTCTCAACCGCTTCACCTCGCGATCCAAAATCCTAACTGGTAATGCCTCAACCGTAAGGTTCTCCCTTACCTCAAACTCATCCATCGGAATCACATGCGACGGATCCGGAACATACTTCCGAAGCTGTGAAACATGGAACACATCGTGTAAATTCGACAGATTCGGCGGCAACGCCACCCTATAAGCCACCGCACCCACTCTCGCAGATATCTGGTAAGGACCAATAAACCGAGAAGTAAGTTTCTTCGATTTCAATGCACGACCCACACCCGTTACCGGCGTAACCCTCAAAAATACATGATCGCCCTCTTGGAACTCAAGATTCTTCCGTCTCCGATCATGATAACTCTTTTGTCTACTCTGAGAAGCCTTCATCTTCTCTCGAATAAGCTTCACTTTTTCCGTAGTCTATTGCACCAACTCTGGTCCAACTACCGAACACTCACCAGATTTGTGCCAACACAACGGTGTCCGACATCTTCGTCCATATAATGCTTCAAACGGTGCCATTCCAATACTCAAATGGAAACTGTTATTATACGTGAATTCAATCAACGCAAGATAACTATCCCACGCACCACCTTGTTCCAAAACACACGCCCTAAACAAATCTTCCAACAACTGAATCGTTCTCTTCGTCTGTCCATCCGTCTGCGGATGATAAGCCGAACTCAATCTTAATTTAGAACCCAATACTTTCTGTAAACTTTCCCAAAATATCGAGGTAAACCTTGGATCTCGATCCGAAACAATACTTAACGGAACCCCATGCAACTTCACAATCACACTGATGTAAATCTCCGTCAACCTTTCCAAAGTAAAACTGATGTCAATCGGAATGAAATGAGCTGATTTAGTCAGCCTATCAACAATCACCCAAATAGAATTATGCCCTCATTGCGTACTCGGCAACCCCGTTACGAAATCCATAGAAATGCTATCCCATTTCCATTCTGGAATATCCAACAGATGCAACAAACCACTCGGCCTCAGATGTTCCACCTTCGATTTCTGACAAGTCAAACATGCATAAACAAACTGAGCCACATCTCGTTTCAAACCAGACCACCAGGAAATCTTCTTCAAATCTTGGTACATCTTATTCGCTCCCGGATGTATACTCAAATTACTCCGATGTCCTTCCTCCAAAATCATCTTTTTCAACTCCGCATCATCAGGAATACAAATTCTACCTCGGAATCTCAAAACACCATTAATATCCACTTTAAAATCACTATTCGCACCTTTTTCTCCAACCAACATCAAATCCACAAATTTCACATCCGTCTTCCGTTTCTCACTTACCGTCATCAGAAAATCATTAGTAATCGTTAGCATTCCAAGCCTCACGCTATCCGACGTCACTTCACATACCAAACTCAAATCTCTAAACGATTCCAAAAGTTCCCACTCTTTAACCATTAAAGTGGACACATGCAACGATTTCCGACTCAATGCATCGGCTACCACATTAGCTTTACCAGGATGGTAATTCAAGCCAAAGTCGTAGTCCTTCAAAAATTCCAACCATCTACGTTGCCTCATATTTAGCTCTTTCTGATCAAACAAATATTTCAAACTCTTGTGATCACTAAAGACTTCAAACCTTGCACCGTAGAGATAATGCCTCCAAATCTTCAACACAAAAACCACGGCCGCTAATTCAAGATCATGCGTAGGGTAATTTTTCTCATGCACTCTCAATTGCCTTGAAGCATACGCCACAACCTTACCTTCTTGCATCAGAACACCACCTAGACCAATCAAAGAAGCATCACAATAGACCACAAAGGGTTCATTAGGATTCGGAAAAATCAAAATCGGAGCTGTCATCAATCTTCTCTTCAGCTCATTAAAACTTTCCTCGCACCGAATATCCCAAATGAACGCTTGCCCTTTACAAGTCAACTGGGTCAAAGGAAGTGCTAGCTTAGAAAAACCTTCAATGAACCTTCGATAATACCCAGCCAAACCCAAAAAGCTTCGAATTTCAATAACAGATCTCGGAGCCTCCCATTGTAGAACTGCTTCTACTTTAGATGGATCCACAAAAATACCATTACCTAAAATCACGTGCCCAAGAAAACTCACCTCCGACAACCATAATTCACACTTGGACAATTTGGCAAAAATCTTCCTTTCTTTCAAAACTTGCAAAACAATACGAAATGCTCCGCGTGCTCCTCCCGAGACTTAGAATAAATCAAAATGTCATCAATAAATACAACAACAAATCGATCCAAATGCTCGTGAAAAATACGATTCATGTACTCCATAAACACACCTGGCGCATTAGAAACCCCGAACGACATCACAAAATATTCATAATGACCGTAACGTGTCCTAAAGGCCCTCTTCTGGATATCTTCCTCCTTCACCCTAATCTGATGATACCCTGATCTCAAATCAATCTTACTAAACACACACGCACCAACTAACTGATCCATCAGATCATCGATCCTTGGAAGAGGATAATTATTCTTAATCGTCACCTTATTCAACTGGTGATAATCAATACACAACCGCATACTTCCATCTTTCTTTTTCACCAATAAAACTAGAGCACCCCAAGGAGAAACACTTGGTCTTACAAACCTCTTTTCCAACAACTCATTCAACTGTTTCTTTAACTCAACCAACTCAGACGCCGACATATGATAAGGTGCCATAGAAACAGGTCTAGTACTAGGAACTAGATATATAGAAAACTCCACCTCTCTCTCTAGCGGCACATCTGAAATATCCTCAGGAAACACTTCCAGAAATTCACACACAACAGGAAACACTTCTGGAAATTCACACACAACAGGAAACACATCAAGTGAAACTTGACTATCCACAGTCAACGATGCAAACAACCCAAACAATTGAGCTTCCTCCTCCAAAAGTCTCTTCAACTCCTTGGTAGATAAGAAACTCGAGTCTTCATCTTCCTCAAGAGAAGGAAACCTTACCAACTTATGATAACAATCAATATGAACTCGATTGAATTGCAACCAATTCATTCCCAAAACCACATCTAAACCCTCCAACGGTAAAGACACCAAATCCATCTCAAAGTCTTTACCATAAATGGTCAAAGGACAACATAGACAAACCAAAGAAGTAGTTACTGACCCCATTGCTGGAGTATCAATAACCATTTCACCACCCATCGAAGACAACACAAGATTCAAATGCTTCGCGCACTCAGACGAAATAAACAAATGAGTCGCTCCAGTATCAATAATAGCAACTAAAGGCATACTATTAATAAAACAAGTACCTCTGATCAGATGATCTGCACTTGAAATCTGAGTTCCCACCAAGGCAAACACTTTCCCACCAGATGGAGCCTGCTTCGGTTTCGGACACTTCGTACTAATATGCCTAGATTCACCACAGTTGAAACACTTCACCACATTCTTTCTCTTACACTCAGCTACTACATGTCCTAAACCTCCACAATTAGAACACTTTCCCACATCTTTCCTGCACTCAAATTGGCGATGTCCTAGTTCACCACACTTAAAACATCTCAGAGAATTAGACATACCTCCTCCACCTGACCTTCGATCAAAAGTACTCCTTTGTTTACCTTTATCAGCTGGTGTTACATATGGCCCACCACAAAACTGTTGCTTCCCTTTCCTCTCACTCACACTCTTGTAGTGAGTAGAACGAGCCTTACTATCCTCTTCATAAATCCTACAACAATCCACCAAATCAGAAAACCTCCGAATCCTTTGATAACCAATTGCCTGCTTAATCTCAGGACGCAATCCGTTCTCAAACTTTACACACTTAGAAAATTCCGCGGTCGCTTCAACATAATGAGGATAAAACTGCACAACTTCCACAAACTTAGCAGTATAATCAACAACAGACATATTACCTTGTTTCAGTTCCAAGAACTCAATTTCCTTCTTTCCTCTTACATCTTCAGGAAAATACCTCCTCAGAAACTCCTTACTAAACACAGCCCAAGTGATCTCCTCCTCTGCAGCTTCCAACACATGACGTGTACTAACCCACCAATCATTAGCTTCTTCTAGTAACATGTGAGTACCCAGTCTCACCTTCTGATCCTCAGCACAATCCATAACCCAGAAAATTCTTTCAATCTCTTTCAGCCAAATCTGAGCACCATCAGGATCATATCTTCCTTTGAAGACATGCGGTTTGTTCTTCCTGAACTCATCATTACCCGCAGCATTAGGTGCACCCTGCACAGCTCGAGCCATAGCTTGCATAGCAGTAGCCAAAGCAGCGTCGTTCCTACCAGCCATATTCTGTTCATTTCCAATAACAGAAACTATGGTTAAACAAACAGCTCCTCCAAACACCAAGACCAACAAGGACTGACACAACTGACACGGACTGACACGGACTGGCTCTGATACCACTTAATGTAACACCCCCAATCTATTACCCCCAAGCTATTAAAGCGGTAACAAAAATTCAAAATTTCATTAGAGTATATTTAAATTATCATGGCATAGACGGGGAGAATCACGTTATATTGAAACAAATCATATAACACCTGCTCATAAAGATATGCAACAGTGGGGTAGCAATCAACAGAGGAACTCCGTTCCTTACACCCACATTTCAGATTTAGAATAAAAGCGGAAAATCTAAAACTGAATATCATATATATATCACATGAAAAGTTTGTCATCCATCAAGTTATACATGCACAAGCCAAAAGATATATATACATAATACAAATCATCACAAACGGCCTCCCTAACTACCCAGTGTCACATATCAGAGCCGACCGACAAAAGAATGAAGACGCAAAGCTTCATAAAAAGACCTCCAGCAACTAATCTGCAATGCCTCATAGAGCATTATAAAACAGCAGAAGGGTGAGAAAAACAATCATAATACAGTTGCATATAACTATATATAACATAAAAATACACAAGTAAAATATTCCCATCACCAATGCACCACAATCACATATAACATAACACAGTGCAATTCTCAAGTATCAAATACCACTAAACATCAATTATACACAATACACTCATCATCAATACAATTACACATATTTCATCTCATTAATCACATTCATAATTCCATACACAATTAATCCATGATTTATGCAAATGCACAGAGACCGACACAATGACTCTATGCACATGCCTTGCGGTACCGACTTCCAATATTTCTCATCACTAGTTCACTCAGGAACTCTGCTGGAATCATCGCTCGTTACTGAGGATCACTCAAGTAACACCCCGTCGGGCCTATTATGTTCCCCGTCGCTTTAGGTCCTCTTGGTATAAGGCGCACGACGTTTATGGATTGCTTTAGGTCCTCTCGGTATAAGGCGCACAATTCGATCGTTCACACCCCACATGGGCACACGATCGTCTATAACCATCACTTTAGGTCCTCTTATTTTTAAGGCGCACGATATATCAAATCGCTTTAGGTCATCTTATTTTTAAGGCGCACGATATATCAAATCGCTTTAGGTCCTCTTATTTTTAAGGCGCACGATGTTATAGCAGATTCCCTCTGGAATCAATCCCTCACTCAGGACGTCACAACAATGCATATCATGATCTTGGCATACAATGACTCATGGTATTTAATATGCACACATATACACACCCATAATCATGCATATATCAACCATTACCACACATTTCATTCTCTTGCCCTAAGGCCACCAATCATTATCACCATGTGTATTTCATGCATTTCCATCTCTCAACAGTACACAAGTCATAAAATATTCACACCAATAACATATTGTACATACACATCAAGTTCACCCAATTAAACGGCAAAAGTCGACAACAAAACAACAAATTTTCTAATTCCTAACATAATTTAATCGGCCAACAATCTCAAAACCATCACAATAATAAAGAACATTTCACAAGCTTTCTAACGCATCGAACTACGCCTCAAACCGACTCACGAATCAAAAGTTACAAAGAAAACAAATTGGGAAAAACTGCTACATTCTTAGTGCGAATCCCCTAACGAGTCCTTCGCTACTTCATTCGCAGTGCGAATGTCCCAGCGAACAGTGGCAGAAGCAAAATAGCCTAGAAAATTCCCAACGTTCGCAGTGCGAACCATCCAGCGAATTCTCGCTACTCCATTTGCAATGCGAATCCTCCAGCGAACAGTGGCAACATGAAAAATAATACAACGTTCGCAGTGCGAACATCATGCGAACGCTCGCCACCCCTTCGCTGGCCATTCGCAGTGCGAACCTGCGATTTCAGCAAAACCCAGCAGCACACCATATCACCCAAAAATGATTTTTTCTCATCCAAAACATTTCCAAACCAACATATAACAATTAGAACATGACTCTATCATGATAACAGGTATTCTACCACGTTTACACCGATTTTCAACAGTGAAACCATCGATTTCTCATTATCGACCTAGAATAGAAACCATGAAAACACAACAAACAATCCTATACACATATACATAATCATACACAAGCATAGTATAATCGAGTTTCGCACCCTTACCCGATTTAATCGCGTGTAGAAAAGTCGGTTGATCGATTTCTTCTTTTCTCTCTTTTTCTTCTCTTCTTTCCTTTTCTTTCTCCTCTCTTTCTTTCTCTCTATTTTTCTCTCTTTCTATTTTCTATTCTTTCTAACTTAAGGAAAATATCATGAAATGACCAAAATACCCCCACACTCAAATATCTCGCAAACGTTCCCAAAACCCGATCAAATATATTCACGATGAAAAATAACATATTTTCACATAAAAGTCGAAAATAAAATAAAATAATAATAAAATAATCAAAACGACTCGATTAAATAAAAACTGACAAAACTGGGGCATTACACAACTTCACAATCTCATCAATATAAATCTCAGCTAACTTCTGCATAGAATAATTAATCCTCATCGGCAAGAAATGCGCTGACTTAGTTAACCTATCAACAATCACCCATATCGAGTCATTACCTCTTGCAGTCTTCGGTAACCCAGTCACAAAATCCATGGAAATGCTATCCATTTCCATTCAGGAACAAACTATCAGCAGTCGTCTCACACAACAAACTCATGTCTCTGAATTGCTCAATCATTTCAAGTTCTCTCACCATAAGCATCAAAATATGTAATGACTTCCTACTCAAAGCATCAGCCACTACATTTGCTTTACCAGGATGATAATTCAAATCGAATTCAAAATCCTTTAATAATTCTAGCCACCTTCTCTGCCTCATGTTTAACTCTTTCTGATCGAACAAGTATTTCAAACTTTTATGATCACTGAATACCTCAAATTTCGAACCAAAAAGATAATGCCTCCAAATCTTCAGCACAAATACTACAGCAGCCAACTCTAAGTCGTATGTAGGGTAATTCCTCTCATGGACTCTTAACTGCCTAGAAACATAAGCGAGCACTTTACCATTTTGCATCAAAACTCCACCAAGGCCCATCTTTGAAGCATCACAATAAACCACAAAGGACTCATTCGGGTCTGGCAAAACCAACACCGGAGCAGTTGTCAACTTTTTCTTTAGTTCCACAAAACTTTTTTCACAAGCGACATCCCATACATACGCTTGTCCCTTTCGAGTCAATTGCGTCAAAGGCAAAGCCAACTTAGAAAATCCCTCTATGAATTTACGATAATAACCAGCCAATCCAAGAAAACTACGAATCTCCGTAGCAGACTTCGGGGTCTCCCACTGTAACACTGCATCAATCTTTGAGGGATCCACAGAAATTCCACCACTTGAAATCACATGGCCTAGGAAACTCACTTCCTTCAACCAGAACTCACACTTTGACAACATAGCATACAATTTCTTTTCCTTCAACACTTGTAACACAATCTTCAAATGTTCCACATGTTCTTCTTCTGATTTAGAATATACCAAGATGTCATCTATGAAAAGCACCACAAACTTATCAAGATATTCATGAAAGATCCTGTTCATATACTCCATGAACACACCAGGTGCATTAGAAACTCCAAACGGCATCACCGTATATTCATAATGACCATACCTCGTTCTGAAAGCTGTTTTCAGAATATCATCAGCTTTAACTCTAATCTGATGATAACCAGATCTCAGATCAATCTTACTGAACACACAAGCACCTACGAGTTGATCCATCAAATCGTTGATTCTCGGAAGTGGATACTTATTCTTGATGGTCATCTTATTCAACTGCCGATAATCGACACACAATCTCATACTACCATCTTTCTTCTTAACAAGCAACACCGGAGCACCCCAAGGAGAAACACTAGGTCGAATGAACTTCCTTTCTAACAATTCTTCTAGTTGTTTCTTCAACTCACTCAACTCCGAAGCAGACATCCGATAAGGAGCCATCGACACTGGACTCGTACCTGGTATTAAGTCCACAGCAAACTCAACTTCACGTTCCGGAGGTAAATCACTTATATCCTCAGGAAACACATCTTGAAACTCACAAACCACAGGCAACTCAGCACTGACGGCTTCACCATCAACTGGCAATGATGCAAACACTACGAACATCAATGCTTCATCTAATAAAAGTCCATCCACTTGCTTAGCAGATAAGAATATCAGTTCACCATCCTCACCTAACTCTGGAAACCTCACAGTCTTACTATAACAATTAATATGAACGTAGTTGAACTCCAACCAGTTCATACCAAGGATAACATCGATTTGGTGCAAAGGTAAACACACCAAATCCATCACAAAATTCTTCTCAAAGATTGTCAAAGGACACTTCAAACAAACAAGCATGGTAGTCACCGAACCATTAGCCGGAGTCTCTATTATCATACTACCATTCATGTTAGACAAATTCAAACCCAATCTAGTAGCACACTCAAAAGAGATAAATGAATGCGTAGCTCTAGTGTCAATAATAGCAATCAACTCAACATTGTTAATAAAACAAGTACCTCGAATCAAGTTGTCCTTCTTGGGAACTTCTGAGCCAGCCAAAGCAAACACTCTTCCAGTCGTCTGGGCAGAAGTAGCAGTCTTCTTCGGTTTCTGGCATTGAGTACTGATATGCCCCTGTTCACCACAGTTGAAACAGGTCGGACCCTCATTTGGACAATCACCAATTCTATGCCCAGTCTTACCACAATGGTAACATCTCATAACTTTGTTAGTACACCCATCAGCTTTGTAACCTGACTCTCCACACTTATAGCACTTAGTAGGTGCATTAACGGCTCCCCTACTTGACTTCTTCTCATCTGATACCTTCTGTTTCCCTTTATCACCTGGGGTCGCATAAGGTTTTCCTCTAAACTGACCCTTATCTTTCTTTTCACTTAGCTGTTTGTAGTGAGCAGATCGAGCTCGGCTATCTTTATCATAGATCCTACTCTTATCCACCAGTTCCGCATACCTGCGAATCTGTTGGCATCCAATCCCCTGCTTAATCTCTGGTTTCAGCCCATTCTCAAACTTGAGACACTTAGAAAGTTCAGCATCTGCACGGTTGTAATGAGGACAAAACTTCACAAGCCTCTCAAATTTGGCAGCATACTCCGTCACAGTCATATTTCCTTGTTTCAATTCAATGAATTCCACTTCCATCTTACCACGAGCATCTTCAGGAAAATACTTTCCCATAAATTCTTGCTTGAACACATTCCAAGTCACCATAGTGCCAACATCTTCCAGCCTTTGACGGGTGTTATCCCACCAGTCCTTAGCCCCTTCTTCCAGCATATGCGTTCCGAACTACACTTGCTGTGCATCAGAGCACCCCATCACTCTAAAAATATTCTCAATCGCCTTGAGCCACTTTTGTGCGCTCGCCGGGTCATGAATTCCTTCAAACTTCGGTGGTTTGTTCCTCTGAAACTTCTCCAATACACGAAACTCATCAGGAGCATGGTTCCGAGCAAGAGCTGCAATAGCATCAGCAAGAGCGCGCGTGTTGTTTCCAGCCATTCTATACAACACTCACCACGTCAGAAAGAAACAATTAATTGTTAACAAGTAACGACTGTCAATAGACTCACAACACAAAACTTGGTCGGACAGACCGACCTGCTTTGATACCACTAATGTAACACCCTTCTACCCCACATATAATTTCTAGTAAAACATTTCATATTATCAGAGTAAAAACAACATAAGGGTGTCACACATATTCAAAGACATCATATAACAATCATTGTCCTGTCCCGTAACACGGGTTACTCGTTCATCAATATCAAAATTAACAACTACACAGCGGAAATCAACTTTTATTTTCAATTCCATATGATACTTCATAATAAATATGTCCAAATCAAACACCATCATCAACATTATAAAAATTCAGTCATAAAGTAAAAGAAACGAGGTTCACAACAATTTTCCCAACCCGATGTTACATGACACAGAGCAGGACACCTCTAACTAGGCAGTAATAAAGAAACACTCCAAGCTACTTCCTTCGTCACCTCGTAGCTATTCTTGGTTATTTGCAAGTTACCCACATAAGAGGCAACATTTCCAAGCAGGCTGGGTGAGAAAACATAATTCATTATAGTAATACAAAGACATGGAAAATAAATACTTAAGCAAGAACAACATCGGAATCATCATCAACAATTATTCACAACACAATCTCAACTACTTCATAAAATGCGATGTCAAACATAATGGTATGCAAGGGATGCATGTGGTACCGATTTTTCTCCATGTGATGGACACTGGCCATCAACCCTCCACAAGGGAGCACAACATAACAACATATCACTCCAATCCGCACTATGGGATTGAAGCTACCAATAGGCCGAAGCCACAACATAAAAATGCCATGAAATGCAATGATGCTAAACTCCTCATTTCATCCAAATATCAACATGTGCATCGTTCATTTCATTTTCAACAATATTCATCATAAAAAATCATGTTTTATCATCCATACAACAACAAAGCAACGAGACAGCAAAGATCAGCACGAAAAACGTCAAAACAGCAAAAACGGAAAATACTCAGTGGCCTGACACGGCCGCCCGTGTCCAGTGACACGGCCCGTGTTAGGAGGCCTACACGAAAAACCCAAAACAGAAAAATTTTCAGCAGGAACAGAGGCCTGACACGGCCGCCCGTGTCCAGTGACATGGCCCGTGTCAGAAGCTCTATAACAAATTTATTTATTTTCCCCAACCAGTAGGCTGACACGGGTGCCCGTGTTGTGTGACACGGTCCGTGTCAGGATGCGACAAAACCCAACTTTTCCCGAAAAGTGCTTTTCTGTGTTTTTGACTTCGATTACCCCAAAAATCAGTTCTCCCCACGAAATTTGATCAAAAATACTCACAAAACACACATATAGCAATACATATCAACAAATCCATCATACTTTCATCAAATTACTCATTCTACATCAACAATCATCAAAATCAACTTAATTCATACAACCCTTAATCTATTCATCTCCAATTTCTATAAAACTATAAGAAATTATGAACTCTCCCCATACCTTAGAGTAATCCGAAGCTTTTTCCTTCTTTCTTCAAGATTCCTCTAGTAATCCTCAAGCCCTAGTTCTCCTTCTTCTCTCTTCTTCAGTGTTCTTCACAAAAAATACGACAAAATGAGAAAATGATCGTTCTCTTTCTTTGGCTAACAAATCCCAACTTATTAACTTCCCATCCTATCCTTACTTACTTTCCAATAAGACCACCTTGCCCTTTCTCATTTTATTTTTTAATAATAATAATAATATAAATAACACATGCTCATTTACTTTATTAAAATTATTCAAAAACACTCTTTTATTCCAAAATTCTCCAAAATTATCCAAAAACCTCTTAATTCCTTCTAAATTAATTAAATAAATAATTAAATAATTGATTTAGATTTTCGGGTCGTTACACAATATGAATATGAATGTAAATTAATAATGCATGATGTATGTATGTATATGCTGACAAAACTGACGCGACATACAGACTAATGGATGAACACGACGGGATACTCGGCCAGTGCGAGGGACGAGGAGGTATCGCTGGTCCAAAGGTAGCAATTCTGCCTTGCTTAGGAGAGATAGTCCCTGTTGGGAGCTATGTTGGTCGGGCTTAGGAGGTAAGAACTCTGCCGGGGGTGTCAGGTGAAACATGGTCTCTGACACAGCTGATCCTTAATTCAGGTGCACTGGTTTAGAAGGAGTACTTTGATTCTGCACTTTGAAGCTCGATTACTTCTGGAGAAGCGATCGATGTTCTTTTGACGTTCAATAGTCAAAAGAAAATGCCATCTTTATTTTAAAAGCAGAAAAAGTTTTAACAAGTAAATTCACTTTTGTTTTATTTCAAGAATCGTTGATCATGTTAAAATGTTGTTCTATAAAGCTAAAACAAATAAGAATTATAAACAAAGCACTAGGGCTCAAATTTTATTGATAGGATGGAAATCAGCCAAACGCGTGATTCCATGGAGTATTTACAAAGTTAGAAAATGGTAATTTAAGGGAAAAGGGCTACATTGAAACATAACGACCGTTATCCTTCTACCAACTTTGAATTCTGGACATCCTGAGCTTCCGTCGAAGATGACCTTGACTGGAGTTTTCCAGATGGATGACATGATTGCTGCTGTGGGATTTGCCCCTGTTGCACATAGTTACTTGCCATTATCCCTAACTTTTGCCTGGATTATACTTTGAGATTTCCAACCCACCGGGATGATTTTTGATTGTGTCTCTAATTTTTGCCTGGACCGCTCTTTCGGGTTTTCAATCCACCGAGACGTTTTTTTTTAGTTTAGGCGAAGTATTTCTTGACTACATCAACATTCGTGGGGTAGGCAAATTCCTCTCCGTCCATGGTTGCGAGTCTCAAGGTGCCGCCTGAGAAGGCTTTCTTGACCACATAGGGGTCGTCATAATTCAGAGTCCATTTGCCCCAGGGATCAGTGAGAAACGATTGTATCTTCTTGAGCACAAGGTCTCCTTTCCTGAAGATGCGAGGTTGGACCTTTTTGTCAAACGCCTTCTTCATTCTCTGTTGATACAACTGACCATGGCATAGTGCCGTTATTCACTTTTCCTCGATCAGATTCAGTTCGTCGTGTCGACTTTGACACCATTCAGCTTCTGTTAGCTTAGCTTCCATCAATACCCGGATTGATGGGATCTCTACTTCTATGGGGAGCACTACTTCCATGCCATATACTAGAGAGAAAGGGGTTGCCCCTGTTGAAGTGTGGACAGATGTACGATAACCATGAAGAGCAAAGGGTAGAATCTCGTGCTAGTCTTTGTAGGTTACAACCATCTTCTGAACAATCTTCTTGATGTTCATGTTAGCCGCTTCTACCGCTCCGTTCATCTTAGGTCGGTAGGGAGATGAGTTATGGTGTTCGATCTTGAACTCAGCGCACAACTCTTTCGTCATCTTATTATTCAAGTTAGATCCATTGTCAGTAATGATCTAGCTCGGAACACCATAACCGCAGATGAGATTGTTTTTGATAAATCAGACCACCACTTGTCGGGTTACATTGGCATATGACGCTGCTTCGACCCACTTGGTGAAGTAGTCAATGGCTACTAGGATGAACCGATGTCCGTTCGAAGCTTTAGGTTCAATCACGCCAATTATGTTGATTCCCCATATGGAAAAAGGCCATGGGGAAGAGAGAACTTTGAGATGCGTTGACGGCACATGGATTTTGTTTGAGTATATCTGACACTTGTGACACTTCCTCATGTACTTATAGCAGTCGGATTCCAAGGTCAACCAATAGTACCCTGCTCTCAGAATTTTTCTCGCCATTGTGTGTCCGTTGGCATGAGTGCCAAAGGATCCTTCATGAATTTCCTTCATCAGCATGTTTGCTTCTGGTCTGTCTACACATCGGAGCAAGACCATGTCAAAATTCCTCTTATAGAGTGTATCATTGCTCAGAAAGAAGCTACCTGCTAGCCTTCTGAGGTTCTTTCGGTCCTTTCTAGATGCCCCAGGTGGGTACTCTTGTTTCTGAAGGAAGCATTTGATATCGTGATACCAAGGTTTGTCATCTATAACTGCTTCAATTTGTAAGATGTAAACGGGCCGTTCAAGGGGCATTATGTCGATCTTAGGTAAGTCGTTCCATTGATCTACACTAATCATGGAAGATAGGGTGGCTAATGCATCAGCCATGTGATTCTCTTCACGAGGGATGTGAAGACACTCGATTCTGTTGAAAATGGTAACAATCTTCTCGCATAGTCTTTGTAAGGGATCAAACCTGATTGGTATATGTTCCAATCTCCTTTGATCTGATTGATAACCAAGGCTGAGTCGCCATATACATCCAAGTTTTTGATCCTTAAGTCGATCGCTTCCTCGAGACCCATAATACAAGCTTCGTATTCGGCCTCGTTGTTTATGCACTTGAAAGTAAGTCTGGCGGTGAAAGGAATGTGGGTACCCTGAGGGGTAACAATGTTTGCCCCAATTCCATTTCCGTAATGGTTGGCTGCTCCGTCAAAGATTAGTCCCCATTGGGATCCTGGTTCTGGCCCTTCACTGGGTAGTGGTTCATCGCAGTCTTTCATTTTTAAATACATGACATCTTCGTCTGGGAAGTCAAACCCGACTGATTCTTGATCGTCAATCAGTTGATGAGCCAAATGATTAGCTAAAACACTTCCTTTAACGACTTTTTGAGCGTGGTACTCTATGTCATATTCTGATAACGACATCTGCCAACGGGCAATCCTTCCCGTGAGAGCATGTTTTTCAAAGACATACTTGATTGGATCCATTTCAGAGATTAACCAAGTAGTGTGACGAATCATGTACTGGCGCAGACGTTTGGCTGCCCAAGTCAAAGCGCAGCAAGTTTTCTCGAGCATAGTGTACCGAGTCTCGCAGTCGGTGAATTTCTTGCTTAAATAGTAGATAACAGACTCTTTCCTTTTTGTTTCGTCTTGTTGGCCAAGTACACAACCCATTGAGTCTTCCAAGACTGTTAAGTAAATGATTAGGGGCCTTCCCTCCACTGGCGGTGACAGGATAGGTGGATTCAACAAATATTCCTTGATACTGTCGAAGGCGGTTTGGCAATCTTCTGTCCAAACATAGTCCTGATTCTTTTTGAGTAATTTGAAAATCAGCGCGCATGTCGCTTTCATGAGGAATATAAATATGGAAATGTAGTTCAAACGTCCCAGGAATCCCCTAACTTGTTTTTCAGTCTTTGGAGAAGGCATTTCTTGAATGGCCTTGACCTTGTTAGGATCAACCTTAATTCCTTTCTGGCTGATGATGAATCCCAAGAGTTTCCCTGAATGGGCACCGAAGGTGCATTTTTTGGAATTCAAGCGGATTTTGTACTTTCTCAGCCGCCCGAATAGTTTTGACAGGTGGGTCACATGTTCCTCCTCTGTTCTAGATTTGGCAATCATGTCATCGACATATACCTCTATTTCCTTGTGTATCATGTCATGAAACAGAGTAGTCATAGCCCTTTGATAGGTTGCCCCCGCGTTCTTCAAACCGAACGACATTACCTTATTACAAAAAGTCCCCTATGGGGTGATGAAGGAAGTCTTCTCCATGTCTTTCGGCACCATTTTTATTTGATTATAGCCCGAGAATCCATCCATGAAGGAGAAGACTTTGAACTTTGTCGTACTGTCAACCAGCATGTCAATGTGCGGTAAAGGAAAGTCGTCCTTTGGACTAGCCTTGTTTAGATATCTGTAGTCTGCGCACATTCTGACCTTTCCGTCCTTTTTCGGAACTGGTACGATGTTGGCTAACCATTGAGGATATTATGATGTGGCGAGGAAACCCGCGTCAATTTGTTTTTGCACTTCCTCTTTGATTTTTATGGCCATGTTTGGATGAGTCTGTCTCAGTCTCTATTTTACCGGAGGACATTCTGATTTCAACAGTAAATGATGTTCCACGATGCTGGTATCCAACCCTGGCATGTTCTGATAGGACCAAGCAAATACATCGGGAAACTCTTTGAGAAGCTTTGTCAAATTTTCTTTGACAGTTGAACTGAGCAGTGCCCCAATCCTGACTTCTTTTCTCTCTTCCTATGAACCCAAGTTGACCGTTTCCAACGGCTCTTTGTGAGGTTTAATGGACCTTTCCTCTTGTCTGAGTAATCGGGAGATCTCCTCTGGAATTTCTTTGTCATCTTCTTCTTCATCCCCAAATACTGGGAATTCAAAGTTGGGAGAAGGCATTGGATCGTATGTTTCAACGGGGTTTAAAACAAGCAATTTGCATGACGGTATAATTTGTGTTTAGAAGAGATAGAGAAAATGCAAGAGTGTGTGCAGTGTTTTTCTGAAAACTACTTGTTTTTATTAGGGTTAATAATCATTTACCCCCCTGCAATATAGACGACTTTTGATTTACCCCCCTTTAAAAAAATAATTTTGGATTACCCCCTTGAAATTTTGGGGTACCCCCCTAAGCGTGTAAAAACCAAGGGGGAAATAAAAAAAAATATTTTACAGGGGGTAATTTTTCTACCTGGGGGGCAAAAGACTTAGAATTTTAAAATTTCAGGGGGGTAATCCAAAATTATTTTTTTAAAGGGGGGTAAATCAAAAGTCGCCTATATTGCAGGGGGTAAATGACTATTAACCCTTTTTATTATTTGTTGTTTTTTAGGATTACCATTTTCTGAAAAAGCAAAACGAGAAACAGCAATTAATGCGGAAATTACAGAACGACGTTATTTTATTTATGATCTTGTCGATTCTTGAAACTACAGCCCTATAAAACAAAACTCTGTCGCTTTGGGCGAAGCGATGAGGGACATTTGTAGCAAGTGAGCTATATCAAAACATCCGTTTCACCTGGGCAGGGTGAAAGGTTAAAACAAAGATGGCCATTACTTTGACTTATGAACGATCTTCGCAACATCGACTGTAACCCATTGGCGGCGAACTCCTCGGTGAATCACAAAGTCTGGTACCTTCCTTGATTTGTCTTCAGAAATAACACTGATTTCTGGTGGAGCAGGATCGTTGGAATCTGTCTCCCAGGCGGAGTTGTCGTAGGAGGATTCCTCAGTTGTATTTTGTATAGGGTTTGTGCTCTCAGGTAGATCTCCCCATCCAGTTGGCTGGATGTCTTCGAGCCTGATACGAGAGCTTTCAAGAGCAGTGTATTTGACCATGAAGTCGTATTTACCACTCGGTTGTCCTAAGGTGTCCCACACTTCTTTGGAACTAGAGGAGTCATCTTTCTCGATGACATTTACCTCGGGAAAGGCATAGTTGATGAACCTAGTCCTGCAAGCTTTACAAATTCATCGTCACGCTGGACGCTTTCTGAATACCCTGAGTGTTGATCCCATGACATGGTGGGGACGCATGTATTCTTTTCAATGATGCTCAGCTGATTTTCATTGTTCGGCTGATTTTCTTGCCCCAAGTCTCTTGGGTACGACTGCCAGATAGGCAGACCATCCATCGGGCCATAATAGTCGTGGTCAAAGTTGTCTTTCATCAGAGTGTCTTCCTCTAATGAATTTGGCGGAGCACGGTATCCTTCTGGATCACAACCTCCAAATATCATTTCGACGTCTAACCTTGGTATAAATCTCGGACTCTGTGCGGGATAGCAAAATGGCACAGGCACCTCTTCCTGAGACATATAACTGTCCTTATTAAGATAAGACTTCCATTCCTCATATGTGTCAGAGGAATCTCCCTCATTGATGGTATGTACTACTTGAGACACTGGGTGAAAGAAACCTCCACTATGGAAGAAGTTATGACCGGGATGAAGACTTTCATCGTTAGCAACTGTTGGGGTACAAGTTGCAGAAAAACCAAACCCTTCTTTGTTTTATTATCAGTAGGAATGACAAGATGTCCCCATCCTTTTGCGTTGTTACTCTCGATTACTTTGAGAGCATCTTTGTACGAGGAAATCGATGTTCCTTTTTCTGATTGATTCTCATTGCCCACCGAAAGTGCCTGGAACTGAGTTCCAATGACCTCCTCGAGTTCTACACAAGTGGACAATGAAAGGTTACTCACGATCAAGGCTTGTTCTCAACAGACCGTGATGAGTTGGTCATTTTTGACAAACTTCAGCTTTTGGTGAAGCATCGAAGTGACTGCCCTAGCCTGGTGTATCCAAGGTCTTCCTAATAAGCAACTGTATGTTGCCCGGATGTCCATGACCTGGAAAGTGACTAGGAAAGTGTGAGGACTAATAGTTATGGGAAGGTCGACTTCGCCAATAAGTGTTTTCCTAGATCCGTCAAATGCTTTGACGACGACCTCACCGCCTCTCATCGGAGGTCCTTTGAATGATAGTTGCATTAGAGTGGACTTTGGCATGACGTTGAGAGCCGATCCGATGTCTACCAGTACGCTGGCTAAAGCATCGTCCTGGCAGTTAACTGTGATGTTGAACGCCATGTTGTGACTTTGCCCTTCTTCCGGCAGTTCTTCATCACTAAACCCCACGTTGTTGCAGGAAGTGATGTTAGAGATGATGCTATCGAACTGTCGTATTGACACATCCTGTTCCATAAAGGTCTGTTCTAAGACTTTCTATAGAGCCTCTCTGTGGGCTTCGGAACTGAGTAAAAGAGATAACACTGAGATCTTTGAAGGAGTTTGCAACAAGTGGTCAACAATGTTGTATTCACTCCTTTGGATGAGCTTCAGCATCTCATCATCGTCCTTTGAAAGGCCGGGATCACTAGATTGACCGACTGGTGGATTTGGAACTTCTGTTCGAGGTTCCTTTTCTCTGCTGGGTTCTCCAACTCCTCTGTTAAAGATTTGACCACTCCGTGTTACTCGACTGATGTCTGCAATATTCACGACGGAGGGTAATGGAATTTCCTTTCCATTCTCAACTATTGTCGCACCGTATTTGTAAGGGATAACCTTAGTTGATTCATACGGTAGTGGTCCTGGTAGGTAAATAACTACAGGATCCTTCTGATTTTTCTGACCGTCGTAAGTAACTTCAATCAGTTCTTGGCTAAGAGACTTTGATTTGTCAAATAGAGGGATGATGGTACAAACATCTTTAGTCATTTCGTGATTAGAGATCACGACAACATCCCTAATCTGATCAGCGAAATAGTCTGGCGTCTAGTTGATAGACCCCGAAACTGAATATTGTTGAATCTCTTTGCGGTCTAACTGACCTTGAAGGGCTTCTTGTACGAGGTAACATCCTTGGTTATTTTTCGAGCAAACTCTACAGCGTTCATAGTTATGCGGTTGCACCTGGCCACGTCCGCTTTGAATGCAGTGTACCTCACTAGGTCTGTTTTCGTTGATCGAGCATCCTGACTTCGATACCTAGTAGAGTTCCCATTAACCACACTGACTTGTTGCGTGTCTTCGTCCATATAGATCGGAAGCCACCAATGGTTTAACAAGTGTTGCAAAGTTCTTTGAACGAGAGCACATCCTTGGTTACCCTCACGGCATACTGTACAATTCAGATAATCATGTAAAGTGAGAAAACCGAGTTGGACTTGCTTGGCGTGCAACTTCACCAAGCTGGTATTCATCAAACGAATATCGAAGATTTGAATCATATTGATCTGATAGGGATTTCTATCATGGTAGTCCTGGATCCACCCAAGATCCATCTGACGCTGGAGGGCCTCTTGTACAAAAGAGCATCCCTGTTTGTTTACCGAGCAAGTCAGACAGGACTCGTAATCATGTCGTGGCAGATTATGATATTGGCTTTGCCTTGAGTGCATTGCCACCAAGTTGACATTCATCGCACAGATGTCATGGTTCTGAATGACGTTTGAATTTGTATAAGTCATGTTAACTCAACGAACTCGGTGTTCTTGGATCCATCCGAGATCCAACTGTTCCTATAGAGCTGATTGTACCACAGAACATCCTTGATTGTTTTTAGAGCAGATATCACACTGGTGATAATTATGAGGTGGCACATGGCCGTACCTACTCTATCTACAATGCATCTTGACCAAGTTGGCCCTTAATAAGAGTACATCATGAATTTGATAGTTGTTATTGGACTCTCCCTCTATCAAATTTACCGCAGCTTTCTCGTGTTAAGGTAGCGGGTTCGTGAGAACATTCGGATTCGTATCTTTGTAAGATAAGACCCCGCTCCTAACAAGCTTTTGCGCATCCGATTTGAAACTGAGGCAGTTTTCTATGTTATGCCCTGGTCCTCCTTAATGATAAGGGTAAGTCTGATCCGCTTTAAACCAAAAAGGCGGATTTTCCGGTATTGTAAGAGGAGCCCTAGTTTGGACGTGTCCCTTGACCAGTAATAATGGAAACAATTCTGCGTACAACATTGGTATAGGGTCGAACCTTGGTGGTCGCGTTGTGTGGTTGTTGTTGTATGGAGGACGAGCCTGCTGAAGAGGTTGTTGTGTCCTTTGCTGATATGGTTGTTGATTCGGTTGGCTCTGCGTAAATGTTGGAACAGGTACAGGATTGATAGCAGGGGTTACAGTTGCTACTGGCTGGTATCGTCACCTTTGCTTTCCGAGAGAGATATTCCCAATTTCCTGCTCTTTTTTCTTAGGGAGAGCACTACCGTATCTTTTTGTACTGCTTGATGATCCAGCGTTTTTAACTAAACGTCCTTCCCAGACCGCTTCCTCAAGACGAACTCCCATGCCCACCATCTCGGTGAAGTCACTGGGTGTACTGGCGACCATTCTGTCGTGGTAAAATGAGCTTAAGGTTTTTAAGAAGATCTTTGTCATCTCTTTTTCTTCAAGAGGGGGACAAATCTGAGCGGAAATTTCACGCCATCTCTTAGCGTATTCCTTAAAGGTTTCCTTGTCCTTCTGTGACATTGATCTGAGCTGATCTCTGTCTGGTTCCATGTCCAAATTGTACTTATATTGTTGAACGAAAGCAGCGCCAAGATCTCTGAAAGTGGCGATCTTAGTGCGGTTTAAACCTATGTACCCTTTTAATGCGGCACTGGTTAAACTATCCTGAAAGTAGTGGATCTGTAGCTCCTGGTTCTTTGTCTGAGCTGACATTCGCCGAGCGTACATCACCAAATGGCTCTGAGGGCAAGAGTTACCCTTGTACTTTTCGAGGTCGGGCACCTGGAACTTGTGCGGAACTTTCACATTGGGGACCAAACAAAGGTCTGCGGCGTCCTTTCCAAATAAATCCTAACAGCGAAGGGCTTGCAGTTCTTTCTGCATCTCCAAGAATTGTTCCTGGAACTCATTCATTCTGTCGAACATACCTTCGTTTCCACCAGAGTGTACCTGTGGAATCTGTCCTTCTGGGACAGTGTGTACCACGGGCGGTGGTATAGTCATTATGGCCGAGACTCTTGGTGCCTCCCGAAGTTTGTAACCTTCAGGAGTTGTTGTCATGCCCCTGGCATCTTCGCTTTCCCGAAGTTTGTAACCTTCAAGCCCAGCGGCTCCTGCTGAAGTTTCTAGATCTTCAGAGATCGGCAGAATATATCCTTCCGGGATATAGTTAATAGGCATGCCCCAGGGACGATCTTTCGGCATTTTGTAGCTAGGATCATACTTTTCCACTATGGGCGTCGATGTGATCTCTGAGATCACAGTCCTTTGTTGTTGCATCTGAGCTTCTGCTAGAACTTGCATGTTGTTATGAGGCTTTCTCAGATCCTCTTTCAGAGTGTCGATCTCTTCCCTCAACTCTCTGTTCTCTTCCTCGAGATCATCCATCTTTTTCTGACGATTGGCCCGATTATTGTACGAATGAGACAGTTTGACTCTAGAATCGAGAGACAAACGTGAGATTCGTAGGTAAGAAGAATGCGTTATGCGAGAATGATGAATGATACACAATGATTATATTAATTGTACATTTTTTGTTTATTCAAAGTAAACTTCGACAATTGGATTGCAAATATCAAACAGTGGGGAAGACCCCATTTTATTGAATTCAAAGGATTGCGGAAATGGAAATACAGTAATATACATAGTGATGTGAAAGGAAATCTAAGCTAATGGATCCTGAGTCCTCTCTGAGGAGAGCTCAGGTGCTGGTTCTGGTACTTTCCTTTTCTTTGACCGGGGCTCTTCTGCCATTGTCGGGTTGTCATTCCTTTGCCATGCGAAAGGAGCGAGCAAATTCCTCTTGTCATCCTGATTCTCCACAGCATGTTGCTCTAAAATCTCAATCAGAGCATGTTTTTCTTTTAACAGTTGCTGTATTTTCTTGCACTCTACATTAAGAATACGATACTTGTTCCTCCAAGACCTCTTCTCCTGTTGAACTTTGCTGAGAGTAACCTGAAGCTTTTCCGTCTCAGACATAAAATAAAGGGCAGAGTACCTTAATGGAAGAACTTCCTGACGAGGGTAAGGCATCCTCAGCTTGAGAGCTCTAGTTTGTACCTAGTGGAGATAAGGCTCCACCGAGACACAGTCTGGTTTTCCTAAAGACTCTCTTCCTTTCTTATGAACGTGTTTCCAGGCATGCACTATTTCCGTCTTTAGTGCCCTGTCATTTTCTCCTTCCTTGAAGAAAAGACCTTCCAGATGAGCATTACGTGGGATATGCCTCATCGGGTATCCAAATTGACGACGAACTAAAACTGGATGATAATTGATTCCTCCCTTAGTTCCTATAAGGGGTACATTTGGGAAACTTCCACAGCGATCAATGATCCTGATCCCGTCATAGATTCGATTGTACCAATCGATGTCAGAGTTGGTAAGAGACATGATTCTCTGCGACCAATGTAAAGTATTCTTTTGATCCCAAAACGCAGCAGACTTGGGCAAGTGGGAAGTGAACCATTTGTATAGTAGGGGTACACAACATGTGATCATTCCTCCACTGTACAAATTTCTTAAGTGTACCGAATGATAAGCATCTGTGAGCAAGGTCGGTACAGAGTTTCCAATCAGAAAAACCTTAATGGTGTTGATATTTTCAAAGTTACCGATGTTGGTAAACAAAAATAACCCGTAGGTGAGCAAAACATAGATGCTCTCAAAAGCGGCCACGTTCCCTATACTAGCAAAATATAGAGCTTTCTTTGTTAAGAACTGGGCTGGCAAACCCTGAATTCCACCCTTAGTGGTTATGTGATTCCTGACCTCTGACTCATCCAAATAAATTGGTCTTGTAATGGTCTGATCCTTTGGAATTTCTTCCAGTCCAGAAAAGGGAGCCGGATCAGTAATATGTAGGTCAGTCAGGTGAGAGTACTCCTCCAGTGTTGATGCCAGCTGATAAGGAAATGTGAAACAGTGATAGACCGAATCATAAAAATGGATTAGCGTAGACAGGATTCCTTCAATTACATGGACCTTTAACAAGGACAGCAGCCCTCCATACTTGGCTCTGAAAGCCTCGTGGTTGGTGATCATTCTCGCCAGACCTCTTAAATCCTCTAGTTTTGGAACCTTGAAGGTGTACTTATGAGTTTTCCTTCTACCAAAATCCATTAACGTAATCTCCTTTCTCTGACATTTGCAATCATTCTCTTAGTTTAATTTGAAAAAGAGAGACTAGAAGAGAAGATTTTTCTTTTTTTTAATGTTTTTTAAATGAATGTATGAATGTAGCACACAAAAACATAGAAAAAACACGGGGTCAAAGGGTCGGTGTCATGAAGTCAAGGCTCTACCCCCCCCCCCCCCACACACAGGTTTATACTGGTGATTTTTTGTACCTGTCCGCAAAATCATTGACCCCTCTTTGGATAACAACAACAAGTGGATCGCCAGCAAGCTGATGCATCTTAGAGTAATCTCAGATGAGGGTAGTATCGCGTGACAACTATTTTCGATAGCTTCCGCACTACAAAATGGTTTCAGCCTACTAAAAACCTCAGCTTCTCAGATAACTCAATCAACCACACTACTTTCAACAACCAAAGTCGTATAGGCAATGTATCAGCAAAGGGAGTCTCCACTGAGTTTGATGGTCGACCGGGGACTCTTAATTGGGATTCACTCCCCGTAAGATTACCTATATAATGCCATCACCTATCTTAGGTGTATACTCAATCTTTCCACATGCGGCATCACACGCATTCCCATTAGCAGAAAAATAAACACAGATATCAATTAGGAAAAGCAGTATATATATTTGTCTTAATCATCCTAGACCTCTAGTCTTATGACCCTATACAGACAATTAATCCCCAGCAGAGTCGCTATTTCTGTGACATCTTGTTGAATTTAAAGTTTCCCACCGAAGATTGTAAGAAAGAGAAGAAGGCCCCACGGTGGGTGCCATTTTTTCTGTAGCGCGATTTTTGTGGTCCTGAGTCACGATCGCTTGGGTACTACAGTTCGATTCATTTTTTATCCTATTGAGCTGATTAAGGAAGGGAAATAGATGTCTCCAATTAACCCTGCTTGCATACTGAGTTTGAACAGCGGTCTGTTAGGTTACAGATGCGATTAAGATGTGGGTCCCTCTTCGGTTTATTTTTTTAAAATCAGAATGTCTGGATCATTTGCGAGGTTTTTGGTAAGATGTTAGGACTTGGTGCTTTTGGGTTGATATATAGGGGTACTGGAATTGGGACTTTGATTAGTATGCTCGCTAAGAATTTTTGGTAATCTTATGCCTACGTATTCCCGTTACAGGGAAATCAGAGCGATCGTAGTTCCTCCTATTCTGTGGAAGGAAAAAGGTTGTTTTGGTGTCTTGTTCTAAGCCCAAGACATGAAGCTAAAGGTGATTTGTATCTTGTTCAAAGCCCAAGATGTGAAGCTAAAGGGTTAGAGAGAGTTTGTCATCTCTAAAGAGGAGTTGTTGATGTTTGTATGCGGTGAGCAAGGCACAAATTTGATGCTAAAAGGTTGATTGGCTCAACCGGGGTTTTCCTTATACAAAGCCTAAGCGGAGGCTAGAAGTTTGACTTTTCTGGGGAAAATGTTCTTTCTGTCTTATACAAAGCCCAAGATTGAGGCTAAAAGGAAGTTGACTCAACAAGAGATTCTTTTATACTCAACGAGAGAGTGATTTTATATGTCTTGTACAATGCCCAAGACGAAGGCTAAAAGGTGATTGACTCAACAAGAGAGTCTTTTATACTCAACAAGAGAGTGATTGACTCAACAAGAGAGTCTAAAAAAGGTGATTAACTCAACAAGAGAGTCTTTTATACTCAACAAGAGAGTGTTTTGCATTCTCGTACGAAGCCCAAGATTGAGGCATAAAAGTGTTTGACTCAACAAGAGAGTCTTTTATACTCAACAAGAGAGTGATTGTGTGTCTTGTACAAAGCCCAAGACAGAGGCTAAAAGGGGTTTGACTCAACAAAAGAGTCTAAAAAGGTTAGCTCCACTGGGGAGAATCATTTGTACAAAGCCCAAGAGGAGGCTGTCTTACCGCTGTGGATTCTGGAGATCCTGAAGCGGGTCAAAGTGTTGAGAACTCTCATGAGAGAGACCGGGGTTTCTTCCTATGTTTGGAAGGAACTTGAGAATGTCTTTGAGACTCAAGGGTCTTAGACTATCCAAGTCTAGATTTTATCTTTTATACTATGCCCAAGAGGAGGCACGAGAATTAAGGGATGAGTATCAACCCTACAATGGCCGGAGTTTTGACGCGGGAAAGACTGCTCTAGCAAAGGATGACTAAGTTCTGTCTTATACCTTTAAGAGGTCGTTAGGGTCCTTGTATTAAGCCCAAGAGAAGGCATGAGAACATCTAAGAAGCCGACGGGTCCTTGTACAATGCCCAAGAGGAGGCGGGGATGCTTTAAGGAAGCCTGTGGGTCCCCAAACCCCAAGAAGTTCAAGACATTCTATTCACCAAGAATAGATCAAGACATTCCATTCACAGAGAAAAGATCATCTCTGGGGAGTTAGAGTTTCTTTGACAATGTCTAAGGGTGACAGTTTGAGAAAGGGTTCACCGAGAATGCTGCCTTTCACGTCTCCATATTGTTTAACCCCAAGAGGAGGGAAGACTGTATCTGGAAATCCTATGGGGATCTAGTTTTGTTTGTATTTAAGAGTGACCAACAGGGCTTTACCTAGTGCTAGACGTAGTTTCCGGGGAAAACTCTAAATAACTATACTAGTATTACACAGTGGATATTGGACAAGTATATAAAAGTTTGTGAAAGAAGATTTACAGTGAAACAACCCCACAATACAGTTATATACATATGAAAGCGGTAGATGAAAACGGATAAACACTTACCCGTTGTAGAGCTTCCATGCTGTTTTGCTAGTTGTTCAACAAAGAAATTTTTGATAACAACATATTCAAAATCAAAGGAGAAAGTATTTTAAAGAGATTGTTGGGGCTTACAGCTCAAGGAGAGGCCCAAGGTTTAACGATGATCGCACCGTTATTTTTGAAAATACAGTGGGACTTACACAATGACTGAGGCCCAAAAAGTTTTGGTTTTCGAAGAGGGTTGGGTCTTACACTCTACTAGAGGCCCACTAAGTTGTTTTTGTACAAGTGGTGGGGCTTACAGCTCAAGGAGAGGCCCATTAAGTTGTTTGAAAAATGGCGATCGCGCCAAGATTTTTGAAAATGTGTTGGGACTTATACAATGACTGAGGCCCAAACTATATTGGTTTCAAAGCGGGATTGGGTCTTACACTCTATTAGAGTCCCACTAAGTTTGAAAAAAAGATTTGTGAGGGTGAAAATCAAAGAAACCCTGATTTTGTTTTTCTTTAAAAGTAAATATTTAAAGAAAATCAATAAAATGATAAGTATACCAAATATATTTGAATAAACCACTTGTGATTTTTGTTTAAGGTTTAAAAAATGAGGTTTTAGTCACAGGATGATTTAGAACTCATTTGGTTTTGATTTTCAAAATAAATATTCACTTTTAAATGTTTAAAAACAATTAAAAATGAATTTATTCACAAAAATACCAACTATACTAAATAAATAATATAAATTTGATTTTTTTGTGGAATAAAATACTTCAATATTTTTTTGATTTTTTGCAAAAAGAACCAATAAAAAATAATTAAAATTAAGGAAGTTATTAATTTTTCAAATCATTAAGAAATAATATGAAAAATAGTAAAAAGTGGAAAAAATAGCAAAAAGAGGGTCTGGGGCGAGGGGGGTTCGAACCCCAGACCTCTTGTGTACAACATGCGCGCCTTACCACTGGGGTGGTGATACATCCGTGTATTGAAACACAACCAGAAATATACAAGGCTTGCCTTGTTTTTGGCATGGCCCAAGGCAAGGCAAGGCAAGATTTTGGTTAGAAACGTGAAGGCCATAACTTTCTCATTTCTCCATGGATGGAGGAAAAATTTATATGTATCTGGCCTAGAATTTCCTAAGGAATCCAATGGTGGTGGTGGTTTTTCCAGAAAATAAATCCTCCTGAAAACCCGATAGTGGTTTTGAAATAGGCCATGGTTTGCATTTTTTGTGCTACCTCTTGGTACAGGTATGAATTACATGATAAATTGGTGCAAACACAACACATATAACATGTATAAGAGATGCATGATTAGTGGACTTCAAAGCAAGGTATATTTCAGAGAGTTCAAGTTGTGATGCTTACCTCTTTTTGGAGCTTTTGGGCTATCTACCAAGTGCTTTGTTCCAGAAATGTTTTGATGCTTTGGACACCCTCAAATGACCCCTTAGAAGCTTTTAGAGTGGTTAGAACCAGCTGGAAACCTCAGGAATGGAAACTGGCCCTTTCTTGCAAAAGGGACAAAAGTGGCCAAAATAGCAACTCTCTCAAATGATGTTCCAGATGTGTGGAACCATTTGGGATAGTTCAAGGATGATATTTAGAGTGTGTTTGAGGTTTTATCTAGTTTGTAAAGTGACTGAATTAAGACATGGCTTGAAAAATGCACAAAAGTCCAATTTTGAGGTTTTGAGCGAGGACTTTGAGATTTTGGTGTTACAGGTCACTTGTGAGAGTTTGGACAGCTTAGATATGACATATTGGACGTGTTTGGATCATGAGCTGTGGTGAAATTGCTCTCTAACTCAAAAACTTAGAGTTACCTTGCTAAAGAAGGCATTTTTGCCTAGAGAAAGAGATTTTGAGGAAAGCAAGTGTTGTAGTGCTTTGGTGTTCTCAAAGTGAGCACAAATGAGCTCTATTTATAGTAGAGCAAGTTTGTTTTGGATGCAATAGTGAATGGCAACTGTTGCAGAGGTTTGGCCAGTGTTGATCAATGGGAATCCAAGTCTCCTCTAGCCATTGACTAGAGGTTAGAGCACAGGCTGCTGGTTCCCTAGTTCTTGAATAAGTCTTGACTGAATTCAGTTGGAAAGGGCTCAGTCCATGCCACCTTGGTGCATCCATTAAATGCTCCAAACCAAAATTGGAGTCTTGTCCCCTTTTTAGGTATTTCTAGGTTTGGCATGATAAGTTTGGTTCCAAGGACTTGGGAGGCTGATGGATCAGTGTTTGTCCCTACTTGGTCCCCCCTTGAGGTGTTTAGATGGATAGATTTGCTTGCCCTTTACAAAATTTGAGCAAATCGAGCAAAATCCCCAAATCTGCCTTGCCATGACAGTTTGCAGCAAGGCATATTGGCATGGTCATATCTCATGGCTTAAGTAGAGTTTCATGGAGTTCTTGGCCATTTTGGAAAGCCCTCATATGATACAACATGTGTGTGATCATAGTTGGTCTTGATACTTTTTGGATCCAAGTGAAAAATCCCCCTACTTTTGGAAAAAAAAAAGCAAGACAGATTCTGAATTAGTGAAAATTTCACTAAGTGTTGGAAAAAGGGCCATTTCATGTTTTCAGCCATTTTGATCATTCCACAACTCAAAATCCATGATGAATTGGAATGAGGTGTAGTTGAAGCTTTTGCAGAGGGCCATGAGAGCTAAAAATCCAACTGTGAATGGGGAAAAATGGCCTTGTGGTTTAGGAGTTATGATCCTCCAAAGTTGGTACCCTAGCCACTTTGTTCCATAATTTAGAAAATTTCTAAGTTTTTTATGGTTACCCCTTTTACAAGTTATCCCACTTTTCTTGATTTTTATTTATGAATGATGATCCCAATCACACATTAACATCATTTTAGGGTCAAAGAACCATAATTTTGAAAAATCTCAAAAAGTCAAAGTTGACTTTTGTGCACAGTTGACTTTTTGTCAGATGAATTCCAAACTGTGCGATCCTCTATGAAATCAAGTCCTTGACCTAAATCAAACTTGATGGATTGATTTCATAGGTGTTATAGGGTGTATTGAATCATGTCTCAAGGTTTGGGAGCATGCCTGGGTCAAAAGTCAAAGATACAGTTGACTTTTCCCGCGAAACCCTAATTGTAGTTCTGATGAATTTAAAACTTGTTGATGAAGTTTCTTGGATCAACCCATTATTGTAAATGGATCAATGTGGTTTATTAGATACCCTCAAATCATGTCTTGAGGTCTTGGCTCATGTTTTGTCCCTGAAGTCAACTTAGGGGTGAATTAGGTCAAGAAACCCTAATTCCTGATTTTTTATGAATGCATCCCCTAAGGCAAAATTGACTTGATGATTAGGTTCATGATGTCCCTTGGAGCATCTTAGGTTGTGCTTTGAAGCATTGGCTCATGCCCAGAGGAAAATTTCCATCTGGAGGCCCTGGTCGACCAAAACCCTAATTTGGTGACACTGGCGATCTTGAGGCTTGATACACTTGGAATGCTGCAACCTTGTGCCTGATTCTTAATGTGGGAGTCCTCTTGATCCCTTGTGGATGTTTGAGAGTTTTATACAAGTTGAAGATCATGTCATTCCTTGATTGATCCTTTGTCTAAGAGCTCTGGGAGGGCTTGAAACCCTAAGTTTGATTGTAGTGGATGCTCACCCATTTTTGGGGAGACTAATGAGGTATGATGGTTCATCCACATTGTGATGATGATTTGCACAATGATGGGAAATCTTAGTGGTCAAAATTTGGGGTATGACACAGTGAAAAAGGTATCGAGGTTGATCCAGCAAAAGTGAAAGCAATTCAAGAGATGCTTGAGCCTAGAACAGAAAAACAGGTTCGTGGTTTCCTAGGGAGATTGAACTACATTGATAGATTCATCTCTCATCTTACGGCCACTTGTGAACTAATTTTCAAGCTGCTGAGAAAAGATCAGGCTATCGGGTGGAATAATGGATGCCAAAAGGCATTTGAAAAGATAAAAGAGTATCTTCAACAACCTCTGATCCTTATATCTCCAGTTCCAGGGGGACCACTGATAATGTATTTGATAGTACTTGAAAACTCGATGGGTTGTTTACTCTATCAACATGACGAGATAGGTAGGAAAGAACACGCCATCTCTACCTGAGCAAGAAATTTAATGATTGCGAGTCAAGATACTCAATGCTTGAGAAGACATGTTGTGCATTTGCATGGGCTTCTAATCATTTGAGACAATACATGCTAACTCACACAACTCTGTTAATATCCAAGATGGATCCAGTCAAGTACATCTTTGAGAAGCCAGCTCTCACCAGAAAGGTTGCTCGTTGGCAAATGGTCCTGACAGAATATGACATTCAATATACTTCCCAGAAGGCCATCAAGGGTAATGTTTTGTCCGACTATCTTGCACAACAACCACTTGATGATTATTAGCAGATGAAATTTGAATTCCCGGATGAGGACATCATGTATCTAAAAATGAAGGAATGTGAAGAGCTGTTAGTTGACGAAGGACCAGATCCTGATTCTAAGTTGTGTTTGATGTTTGATGGGGTCGTTAATGTAAATGGTAATGGAGTTGGGGAAATTATTGTCACTCTGAAGGGTTCTCATATACCTTTCATCGCCAGACTGACTTTTGAATGCACCAACAATGAAGCTGAGTATAAAGCTTGTATTATGGGTATCGAAGAGGCTATCGATATGAGGATTAACACTCTTGATATATTTGGGGATTCTGCTTTGGTGATCAATCAGGTCAACGGAGATTGGAATACTCATCAGCCAAATTTGATTCCATACAGAGATTACACTAGAAGGCTGTTGACTTTCTTCAATACATTAAAGCTTTACCATATACCTCGTGATGAAAATTAGATGGCAGACACTCTGGCTACGTTATCCTCGATGATCAAGGTGAATTGGTTGAATCATGTGCCCAAAATTGATGTGACGTGCCTTGATAGGCTCACTTATGTGTTTGCAACCGAGGCAGTTGTGGATAGTAAACCTTGGTATCATGATATCAAGTGCTTTTTGAAAAGTCAAGAGTACCCGACAGGGGCATCCAATAATGATAAGAAGACTCTGGGAAGATTGACTGTAGTTTCTTCTTGAACGAGGATGACGTGTTGTATAAGCGGAATTTCGACATGGTCCTGCTCAGATGCGTGGATAGACACGAAGCAGACATGTTGATGCAAGAAGTGCACGATGGTTCCTTTGGCACCCATGCTAACAGACATGTTATGGCGAAGAAGTTGTTGAGAGCAGGTTATTACTGGATGACCATGGAATCAGATTATTTCAAATATGCTCGAAAGTGCCATAAATTCCATATTTACGCTGACTAAGTGCATGTACCTACGAATCCTTTGAATGTTATGACTTCTCCGTGGCCCTTTGCTATGTGGGGCATTGATATGATCAGAAAGATCGAGCCCGCTGCTTCTAATGGGCACCGTTTCATTCTAGTTGCCATCGACTATTTCACCAAGTGGGTGGAGGCAACCTCATTTGCAAATGTCACCAAACATGTGGTTGCCCGGTTTATTAAGAAGGAGATCATTTGTCGTTATGGGGTTCTTGAAAGAATCATCACTGATAATGGTTCTAATCTCAATAACAAGATGATACAAGAATTGTGCCAGAGCTTCAAGAACAAACATCACAATTCTTCTCCGTATCGTCCAAAGATGAACGGTGCTGTTGAAGCAGCCAACAAGAACATTAAAAAGATTGTGCAAAAGATGGTTGTGACGTACAAGGATTGGCATGAGATGTTGCCTTTCGCTTAACATGGCTACCTTACTTCAGTGCGTACGTCAACCAGGGAAACTCTGTTTTCTCTCGTGTATGGTATGGAAGTAGTACTACCAATTGAAGTTGAGATCTCTTCTCTGAGGGTTATGATGGATGTGAAGCTAGACGAAGCTGAATGGGTCCGAACAAGATTCAACGAGCTGAGCCTCATCGAAGAAAGAAGAATGGAAGCTGTATGCCATGGGCAGTTATATTAGAGGAGGATGAAGAAGGCATTTAATCAGAAAGTCTGTCCTCGTTGTTTTCAGGCTGGTGACTTAGTGTAGAAATGGATTCTTCCTCCACAGCCAGATCACAGGGGCAAGTGGACCCCGAATTATGAAGGCCTATACGTTGTTAAGAAGGCTCTCTCTGGCGGAGCCTTGATGCTTTCAACTATGGACGGTGAAGATTTTACATCCCCTGTGAAATCAGACGCTGTTAAAAAATACTTCGCATAAAAGAGACCCGCTGGACAGCAAAAAGAATAAGTCCGGGAAAAAAAGGCATCCCGACGAACCATAAAAAAGGAAAAAGGTTCGGGCAAAAATTAGGGATATAAAAAAGAAAAATGAGTAAACCCGCTAAGTTGAAAACCCGAAAAGGCAACATAGGCAAAAATGGGTATCCCAGTGGATTGAAAACCCATAAAGGGCGATCCAGGCAAAAGTTAGGGATTAAAGCAAAAGGCTGCGATCTGAGTAGTCTGTAACTTCATCTCGTTTCAACATTTGGGAATCTCGAAGGATAGGAATCAGTCAAATTACCCTTCTCAGAAATCAGAGTATTCAGAGCGTTCTGAAGACATACAAGTCATAGCAGAATTGAAACTCAGTGAAAATCCGTTTTTACATTGCCACTAGTGTAGTTTCTTTTCTTTTTTATGCAATTACCTCTTTCTAGGAATTGCTTCCTGGTGTAAATGCCTATTTACAGGCCAATTCAATCAATAAAACTCATTTCCATCCAAATAGCTTTCTCTTTTGTTTTCATTTTACTGTTTTGTTTGCAAAAGACGTCCGAATTTTTGATAAACATTGCATTTGAAAACAATAAAGCTCTGCAAGAACATGCGTGAAAACATTTAAAATTGCTTTGAATAGTGAGTGTCCTTGGGTGTTAAATTCAGACCATATAATACCCCGGGGAACATATGTGTACCTTTTTGTGTTTGCAGGCACAGGTATCCATACTCAATGGTCGGTGTGCAAGTCAAAGACCATTCTCCTCCCATAACACTGGTGGCATGGTTCAGATATGGGAATGAATGTCTCCCAGTGTAATACCCCAAATTTTGACCACTTAGATTTCCCATCATTGTGAAAATCATCATCACAATATGGATGAACCATCATGCTTCATTAGTCTCCCCAAAGATGGGTGAGCATCCACTACAATCAAAATTAGGGATTCAAGCCCTCTCTGAGTGCTTAGACAAAGGATCAATCAAGAAATGACATGATCTTCAACTTGTCTAATCTCTCAAACATCCACAATGGATCAAAAAGGACTCCCACTTCAAGGATTAAGCACAAGGCTGCTCCCTTCTAGGTGGATCAAGTCTCAAGATCGATAGTGTCACCAAATTAGGGTTTTGGTCGACCAGGGTCTCCAGATGGAAATTTTCATCTGGGCACAAGGCAATGATCCAAAACATGACCTAATATGATTCATGGAACCTCATGAACCCATTCATCAAGTCAATTTTGCCTCAGGGGATGCATTCATAAAAAATCAGGAATTAGGGTTTCTTGACCTAATTCACCCCTAAGTTGACTTTTGGGACAAACCATGAGACAAGACCTCAAGAGATGATTTGAGGGTCTCTAATACACCATATTGATCCATTTGGAACAATGGATTGATCCAAGAAGCTTGAGCAATAAGTCTCATTTTCATCTGCACCACAATTAGGGTTTTAAGGGAAAAGTCAACTGTAACTTTGACTTTTGACCAAGACATGCTCCCAAACCCTAATACATGATTGAATATACCCTATGACACCCATGGAACATGTCCATCAAGTTTGATTTAGGTCAAGGACATGATTTCCTGAAGAATTGCACAGTTTGGAATTCATCTGATAAAAAGTCAACTGTGCACAAAAGTCAACTTTGACTTTTTGAGATTTTTCACCAAAATGGATTTTTAACCCTAAAATGATGTTAATGTATGATTTGAATCATCATTCATCAAGAAAAATCAAGAAAAGTGAGATAACTTGTAAAAGGGGTAACCATAAAACTTAGAAATTTTTCTAAGTTAAAAATAAAGTGGCAAAGGTACCAACTTTGGAGGACCATAACTCCTAAACCACAAGGCCATTTTTTCTCATCCAAAGATGGATTTGTAGCCCTCATTATCACCTACAAAAACTTCAACTACAAGTAATTCCAATTCATTAAGGCTTTTGAGTTATGGAGTGATCAAAGTGGCTGAAAAGTGAAAATGTCACTTTTTCCAACACTTAGTGAAATTTTCACTAAGTCAGAATTTGCCTTCACTTTTTGCCAAATGTAGGGGGATTTTTCACTTGGAATCAAAAGAGATCAAAACCAAACTTGTTTAAACAGTTGTTTTATCATGTAAGAGCTTTCCAAAATGGCCAAGAACATTGCCAAATTCAACCTACATCATGAGATACAACATTGGCAAGTTGCCTTGCTGAAATTTGTCAAGGCAAGGCAGAATTTGCACTTTGGCTCGATTTGCCAAAATCATCCAATTTTAATTGCTCCAATCCACTTGGACACCTCAGAGGATTGAAGCTAAAGGGGACAATCACTGAGCCAAGCCTCCAAAGTCCATGGAACAAGAAATAGCATGTTGAACCTAGAATGGCCAAAATAGGGACAAGACTTCAAATTTGGAATGAGGCATTCAATGGAACCATCAAGGTGGCATGGACTGAGCCATTCTCATCTGAAATCAGTCAAGACTTATCCAATACCAAGGGGACCAAAGCTCTGTGCCCTAACCTCTAGTCAATGGCTAGAGGAGACTTGGATTCTCATTGGACAACATTGGCCAAACCTACTTACTAGCTGCCATGCACTATTCCTTGCAAAACAAACTTGCTCTACTATAAATAGAGCTCAATTGTGGTCAGTTTAAGTACACCAAAGCCATCTAACAGATGCTTTCCTCAAAATCTCTTTCTCTTGGCAAAAATGCCTTTCTTAGCAAGGTAGCTATCGGGTTTTGAGTTTGAGAGAAATTCTGCACAAACCAATCACTCACACACCTCACATACATCACATATGAGCTGATCAAACACTTACATAACTTCTGAAACATCAATTTCATGAAATCACCAGCTGGTTGCTCAAATTTTCAAAAAAGGTGCAGCTGAGGTACCACAAAATGATCCAGCCAATTTCAATCAAGTCCAACCATCCAAACACAATCCATAGGGTGTAGGGAAGCTGTTCAGATCATCACCACTCATCTGTAACACCTCCAAATCAAAAATCACTCTGAACTTGCTGTCACGGCTTGGAGGTAAGCACATACTTGGTCATCTCTCAATCTATGCATATTTCCTCGCACAATAATTTGGCCATATGTTCATAATCATGCATGGAATGTTTTCCCTCAATTAATTGCATTGTTTGAATCGTGTATCAAAAATCCTAGCCTTCATGCAGAAATTAGGGTTCTTGAGGTTTCTTCGTGATTTCTTGTTGTATGTTTAATTTAAATGAAATTAAAGTACATAGACATGATTGTGAGGTTGAGACGAGCATAATGATATGTGGATTGCATGATATGATTACGTATTCATGGAGATTGGATAGAAAACGCAAATCTGAGAAACCAAGAACACGCGCGTGTTCTTCAGCTTGTTCTTGGCGCCTTTTTTTCAAATTCAAATATTTGAATTTTGTGATTTTGTTTAATTGATTCAAAAATTAATTTCTCTCTGAGTTTTAATGATTTTGAGTTGATTCTTTTTTTAATAATTCACAAAAATGTTAAAATATTTTATTTTATCAAAAAATCCCAAAAATATTATTTATTTCATATAATTGATATTTTTGTAAAGAATTAATATTTTGATTGTTTTTGGCATTTTAAATATTTTTTCTACATTGATTTTGCAACTTTTAATGCTTTCTAATTATTTTGTTGGTCAATACGTAATTTTTGAAGCATTAATCCAAGATCACAATTTGTTTTCCATGTGTTAAAAAATTTTTGATCATTTTAATTGAATTTTTATTCAATTAAATACATTTTGAAAACAAATTAGGGTTTTGGATTAATTCAACCCTCATAAATCATTTTCAAAACACTTTGGGACTCTATTAGAGTGTAAGACCCAATCCTTTTTTTGACCAAATCATCTTTGGGCCTCACTTATTGTATAAGTCCCGATACCGTCAAAAAACAAACGGCGCGATCGTCGCCTTTTCCAAAATCATCTGGGCCTACCCTCGAGTAGTAAGACCCATTTATTTTTCTTCAAAACTCTTTAGGCCTCTTGAGAGAGTGTAAGACCCATCCCCCCTTGTACAAAACCTTTTTGGGCCTCACTCATTGTATAAGTCCCTCTGTACAAGTAAACGGCGCGATCGTCGCCTGTTTAAAAATAAAAACCATCTGGGCCTACCCTCGAGTAGTAAGACCCATTTCTTTTTCTTTAAAACACTTTGGGCCTCTAATAGAGTGTAAGACCCAATCCCCCTTTTAACCAAAAACATTTTGGGCCTCACTTATTGTATAAGTCCCTCCGCGTTAAAAGAAAACCTCGGCGCGATCGCCATTTTTAAACGAAAAATCATTTGGGCCTACCCTCGTGTTATAAGCCCCACTCTTTTCTTTAAACCCTTTTTGGGCCTCTTGAGAGAGTGTAAGACCCATCCCTTTGTACAGAAAACCATTTTGGGCCCCAGTCACTTGTATAAGTCCCTCTGTACTAATTCAAACAGTGTGCTCACTGATAAAACCCTGGGCCTCTCCTTGAGCTGTAAGCCCCGAATCTTTCTTTTTCAAAGCAATTTCTCCTTTGATTTTGAATATACTATTGTTTTCAATCTTTCTTTGTTGAACAACTAACCAAACAGCATGGAAGCTCTACAACCGAGTAATTGGTTATCGCTTTCATTTACTGCTTTCATATTATAAACTGTATTGTGGGGCTGCTCACTGTAAGTCACCTTTCATAAACTCATATCTACTGTGTAATAATAGTATAGATATTTCGAGTTTCCCCAGCTACTACGTCTAGAACTAGGTGACGCCATTTCATTTATTCGTAGAAATAGACGCCTAGATCTCTAATAGGAGCACCAGATACAGTCTTCTCTTCGGCTGTCCTCCTTAGGAATCGTCAAGAAGCTCTACTCCCCAAGATGAATGTATTCTCCGTGAATGGCATCTTTGAGTTTCTTCCCAATTCTCGAACTTTCCTGACTTGATCTATTCCTTGTGGATAGCTTGCCTTGAATGTCTCGGGGTTTGGGTACCCACTACGGTCATAATCTTGGACCTTAACTAAGGAACCCTCTTTAAAAGCTAAAAGTCGCTGGATAGTAAACCTCGCATGTTTACCAGTGGTTTTCATCTTTAAAAGAGTTATCTCTCCTAATGGAAAGGAGATGATAAGACCCACGGGCTTCTTAAAAGCATCGGCCTCCTCTTGGGCATTATTCAAGGACACTACGGCTTCTTAGAAGTATTCACAGCCTCCTCTTAGGCTTCGTATAATGATCTCTTCCTCCGGGAATGATAGCCTCCTCTTGGGCTTCGTACAAGGACCCGTCGGCTTCTTAAAAGTTTCCAGCCTCCTCTTGGGCTTCGTACAAATTGTCCCGACGACCTCCTAGAGGTATAGGAACAGAACTTAGTCATCTCCATAGAACAGTCCTTTCATAGAGTCTACTACTGTTTCTCGAAGCATAGTACAAAAGATAAAACTCTAGACACGGACAGTCTAACTTCCTTGAGTCTCAAAAACATTCTCAAGCACCCTTCGTTAAATAGGAAGGAAACCCGCAGACTCAGATAGTCTCGATACCCTTTGGATTTCCCGTTTCCTCAAAGAGAAGGAAATATCCCTGATCCTCAAATTAAATCCCTGTGTACAGTGTTACTCATATAAGAACTGATTTTCTCTTTTAAATCAGTATATTGGATCTGTCACTCAACTGAAACAGTTACAATAGCCTCCATCTCGGGCTTCGTACGAGATACCAAAATTCTCCCCAGTGGAGTCAAAACAACCTTTTCGCCTCTCTATTGGGCTTTGTACGAGATACAAAAACACTCTCTTACTGAGTATAAAAGATTCTTCAACTGAGTCAACTCTTTGCTAGCCTCCTCTTAGGCTTTGTATAACGATATGCCCCACTGGGTCAAAAACCTTTAGCCTCTCTCTAGGGCTTTGTACGAGACACAAAATAGCCTCCTCTTAGGCTTTGTATAATGATTTTCCTAGCGGAAATTAGCCTCCTCTTAGGCTTTGTATAAGAAAACCACTGGTTGATCCAATAAACCTTTTAGTATCAAAGCTGTGCCTCGTTCGCAGTACACAAACATCAACAACTCCTTTCCCTTCATCTAATCACTGTAAGTGGCAAGCCTCTGGATCATCTACATCCATGCCACTGTCCTTCTTTTAGCATGAGCAATTTCTAAGGAAAGATAGCATTGGTCTACACTGAGTTAAAGTCTTCTCCTTCAGGTTAAAACCCTTTCTTCGGAAATTATGGCATTGCTCGGATCCGCGTATCCCAGTTAAAGTAATTCTCCTTCCCCCTCTTTAGAGATGACAAATTCTCTCTAAAGTCGAGGTCCTTTCGCTTCACGTCTTGGGCTTTGAACAAGACACAAATAGACCTTTTAGCTTCACATCTTGGGCTTTGAACAAGATACAAATCACCTTTCGCTTCACGTCTTGGGCTTTGAACAAGACACCAAAAACCAATTTCCTCCCATAGAATAGGAGGAACTACGAACGCTCTGATTTCCCTGTTTCGGTAAACGGGAATACGTAGGCATAAGATCGAAAGAAAAGATCTTAGCGAGCGCAATCAACAAAAAACCCAAATCCCATATCTCCGTCAATCAAAAGCGGTAATTCAAAAGCACCAGTCCTAATATCCTAATCCTTATTCCCCGCCAGAAACCTTCTGCCCAGGTAAAAAAGAAAGAGAACAGTATTGGCAAAAATACAAATAACCAGTACAAAGGCCCCCCACATTGATAGCATCCGTAACCTAACAGACCGCTGTTTAAACTCAGTATGCAAGCAGGGTTAATTGGAGACATCTATTTCCCTTCCTTATTCAGCTCACAATAGGATAAAAAATGAATCGACCTGTAGTCAAAGCTCAAACCGCAGAGAGCGACCAGCGCTTAAGAACCGCGTCCAAAATCGCTCGCTACAGAAAAAGTGGCGCCCACCGTGGGGCCCTTGTTTTTCTTTCTTTCTGTTTTCCTTGTAAAATGGCAACTCTGCTGGGGAGTCTTTGCCAAGATCTTTTTGCCTTAGGGCATCATCCCCATTTCCACGGAAAATGGGAACTCTACCGAAGAGAAAGATTGACCTATGCTGGTCCATCTCTTAGGCAGGGAACCACAGATTGGGGCTTCCGCCGGGGAACCCATTTCTGTCAGGAACTTAAGAATCGTAGCTTTATAAGTCTAGGATGATTAGGACAAATATATATACTGCTTTTCCTAATTGCTATACGTGTTTATTTTTCTGCTACTGGGAATGCGTGTGATGCCGCATGTGGTGAGATTGAGTATATACTTAAGAAAAGCCAACCTTTTTTAGTAGTGCGGAAGCTATCGGAAATAGCTGTTACGCGATACTACCCTCATTTGAGGCTGGTGATCTATTCTCGGTGAATAGCACTTACTCTAAAATTGCACACAACTCGCTGGCGATCCGCTTGTTGTCTGCCTTCCTGGGAGGAGCTGATGATAATGAGTACATGTACAAAAATCACCTTAGTAAACCTTTGGGGATGGGTAGAGCCTTGACTTCATGACAACGACCCTTTGACCCCATGTTTTTTCTATGTTTTTGTGTGCTGCATTCATGCATCCATTTAATAAAACATTAAAACATTCAAAAAATTTCTCTTCTAGTCTCTCTGTTTTTCAAATTAAACTAAGACTGTGATTGCAAATATCAGAGAAAAAGATTACGCTAATGGATTTCGGTAGAAGGAGAACTCACCAGTATACCTTCAAGGTTCCAAAACTAGGGGATTTGAGAAAGTTAGCGAGGATGATCGTTAACCTAGAGGCTTTCAGAGCCAAGCACGGTGGTTTGCTACCACTGTTAAGAGTCCATGTGATTAAGGGGATCATGGACGCACTCATTAAATTCTACGATCCGGTTTATCATTGTTTCACATTCCCGGATTACCAGCTAGCACCAACGCTGGAGGAGTATTCTCATCTGACTGATTTACATATCACTGATCGAGCTCCATTTTCTGGACTGGAAGAAATTCTAAAGAATCAGACTATTGCAATAGCAATTCATTTGGACGAGTTTGAGGTCAGGACTCACATGACCACTAAGGGTGGCATCCAAGGTTTGCCAGCCCAGTTCTTGACAAAGAAAGCTCTGTACTTCACTAGTATAGGGAACGGGACTGGTTTTGAAAGCATCTTTGTCTTGCTCACCTACGGGTTATTTTTGTTTCCCAACATCAATAACTTCGTCGATATCAACGCTATTAAGGTTTTTCTCATTGGAAACCCTGTGCCGACTTTGCTCGCAGATGCGTATCATTCTGTACACTTGGGAAATTTGTACAGCGGAGGGGAGATCACATGCTGTGTACCTTTGCTCTACAAATGGTTTATCTCTCACTTGCCCAAGTCTGCTGCTTTTTGGGATTGCAAGAGTGTCTTACGTTGGTCGCAGAAGATCATGTCTCTCACCAACTCTGATATAGATTGGTGTAATAGGATTTATGAGGGAATCAGAATCATTGACCATTGTGGAAACTTCCCCAGCGTACCCCTCATAGGAACTAAAGGAGGAATCAACTATCATCCGATATTAGTTCTTCGTCAATTTGGATACCCGATGAGACACATCCCACTGGGTGTTCATCTGGAAGGTCTTTTCTTCAAAGAAGGAGAAAGTGACAGAGCACTAAAGATGGAAATAGTGCAAGCTTGGAAACATGTTCATAAGAAAGGACGAGAGTCTCTGGGAAAACCGGACTGTGTCTCGGTGGAGCCTTATCTCCATTGGGTACAAACTAGAGCTCTCAAGCTAAAGATGCCTTATCCTCGTTACGGAATTCTTCTGCCGAGGGAAATTGTCATGTACTTCATGACGGAAACTGAAAGGCTTCAGGTTACTCTCAACAAAGTTCAAAAGGAAAGAAGATCTTGGAAGAACAAGTACCACACCCTCGACGTAGAGTGTATCCAAATACAACAATTACTGAAAGAGAAAGGTGCTCTGATTGAAATTTTGGAGCAGCATGCTGTAGAGAATCAAGATGACCAAAGGAATTTGCTCACTCCTTTCACCTGGCAAAGGAATGACAACCCGACAACGGCCCAAGAGCCCCGGTCAAAGAAAAGGAAGATATCAGAATCAACACCCGATTTCTCCTCAGAGAGGACTCGGGACCCATTAGTTTAGGTTTCTGTTTCTGCACTTTGTAATCTACTGTATTTCCATTTCTGTAATCCTTTGGAATTCAATAAAAATGGGTTTCCCCACTGTTTGATATTTGCAATCTAATTGTCGAAGTTTATTTTAATTAAACCTAAAAACAATTAATATAATCATTACATTCATCATTCTCACATCGCGTATTCTCCTTACCTACGAATCTCACGTTTGTGTCCCGATTCTAGAGTCAAACTGTCTCATTCGTATAATACTCGGGCCAATCGTCAGAAAAAGATGGATGATCTTGAGGAAGAAAACAGAGAGTTGAAAGAAGAGATTGACACTCTGAGAGAGGATATGAGAAAGCTTTGTAACGACATGCAAGCCATGGCAGAAGCTCAGCTACAAAGAACTGTGATCTCAGGAATCACCTCAACGCCCATCATAGAAAAGTATGATCCTAGGTATCAGATGCCGAAAGATCGTCCTTGGGGCATGCCTGTTAACTATATCCCGGAAGGATATGTTCCGCCGATCACTGAAGATCAGGGAATCGCAACAGAAGCCGCTGGGCCTGAAGGTTACAAACTTCGGGAAAGCGAAGATGCCAGGGGAATACTCAAGACTCCTGAAGGTTACAAACTTCGGGAGGCGCCAAGACTTACTGCCGTAGTCACGGTACCACCCCCTGTGGTGCGCACTGTCCTGGAAGGACAGATTCCACCAACACCTTCTGATAAGAAGGAAACTATGTTTGACAGAATGGAGGAATTCCAGGAGCAGTTCTTGGAAATGCAGAAAGAGCTGCAAGCCATTCGCGGTCAGGATCTATTTGGAAAGGACGCCGCAGACCTCTGCTTGGTCCCCAATGTGAAAGTCCCGCACAAGTTCCAAGTGCCCGACTTTGAAAAATACAAGGGTAACTCTTGCCCTCAGAGCCATCTGGTGATGTACGCTCGGCGGATGTCAGCTCAGACGGAGAATCAGGACCTGCTGATTCACTACTTCCAGGATAGTTTAACCGGTGCCGCACTCAAATGGTACATAGGTTTAAACCGTACTACGATCAGTACATTCAGAGATCTTGGTACTGCCTTCGTCCAACAATACAAGTACAATTTGGACATGGCACCCGACAGAGATCAACTCAGATCAATGTCGCAAAAGGACAAGGAAACCTTTAAGGAGTATGCTCAAAGGTGGCGTGAAATTGCCGCTCAAATTTGTCCACCTCTTGAGGAAAAAGAGATGACAAAAATCTTCTTAAAGACCTTAAGCTCATTTTACTATGACCGAATGGTTACCAGTGCACCCAGTGATTTCACCGAAATGGTGGGCATGGGCGTACGTCTTTAGGAAGCCGTCCGAGAAGGACGTTTGGTAAAAGACACTGGATCAACGAGCGGTACTAAAAAATACGGTAGTGCTCTCCCTAAGAAAAAAGAGCAAGATATTGGGAATATCTCTCTCGGAAAGCAAAGGCGACGTCATCAGCCAGTAGCAGCTGTTACTCCTGCTATCGGCCCCGCGCCTGTTCCTATGTATCAACCTCAGGTTGCGCAGAGCCAACCTGACCAACAAAGGACACAACAGCCTCTTCAGCAGGCTCGTCCTCCATATAACAACAACCGTACAACACGGCCACCAGGATTTGATCCTATACCGGTAACGTACGCAGAACTGTTTCCGTTACTGCTAGCCAAGGGGCATGTCCAGACTAAGTCTCCCCTTTCAGTTCTGGAAAATCCGCCTTTCTGGTTTAAGGTGGATCAAACATGCCCTTATCATCAAGGAGGTTCAGGGCATAACATTGAGACTTGTCTCAATTTCAAATCCGACGTGCAAAAGCTTGTTAGGAGCGGGATCTTATCTTTCAAAGATACGAACCCTAATGTTCTTACGAACCCGCTGCCTCAACACGAGAAAGCTGCAGTCAATATGATTGAGAAAGAGACTAACAATGTCTATCAAATTCACGATGTACTCTTATTGGGGACCAATCTGGTCAAGATGCATTGTAGACAGAGTGGATATGGCCATGTGCCACCTCATAACTATCACCAGTGTGATATCTGCTCTAAAGATAACCAAGGATGTTCGGTAGTGCAATCAGCTCTACAGAAACAAATGGATCTTGGATGGATCCAGGAGCACCGAGTTCGTGGAGTTAACATGGTCTCTACGAATTCTAACGTCATTCAAAACCACGACATCCGTGTGATGAATGTCAACTTGGTGGCGATGCACTCAAGGCAAAGCCAGTATCATAATCTGCCGCGGCACGATTACAGTTCCTGTCTGATTTGCTCGGTAAACAAACAGGGATGCTCTTTCATACAAGAGGCCCTCCAGCGTCAGATGGATCTTGGATGGATCCAAGACTACCATGATAGGAACTCCTATCAAATCAACATGGTTCAGATCTTTGACATCCACGTGATGAATACCAATCTGGTAGAGTTACATGCTTAGCAGGTCCGACTCGGATTCTTAATATCACACGATTATCAAAACTGTAAAGCAGGTTGCGAAAACGATCGAGGTTGTACCCTTGTCCAAGAGGCACTTCAGCACTTGTTAAATCACTGGTGGATGCCAATCTATATGGACGAAGATACTCAGCAGATTAGTATCAATAACAGGAATCCTACTCGTCGTCAAAGTCAGGATGTCCGATCAATGGAAGGTAACCTAGTGAGGTTACATTGTATTCAAAGTGGGCGTGGCCAGGTGCCACCACACAACTATGACATTTGTAGCGTCTGTTCGAAAAGTAACCCAGGGTGTTACCTTGTGAGAGCAGCTCTTCAGGGTCAGATCGATCATGGAGAAATTCATCCATACCCAGGTTCAGGACCCATCATTTAGTCACCGAACTACCTTGCCGATCAGGTTGAGGATGTTGTCACGATCTCTGGTCATCACCAGATCAGGGATGTTTTTGCCATCGTCCCTCTACTTGACGAATCTAGAGTTCCCAACCGGGAACAGATCGAGGTTACTTATGACGGTCAGAAAAATCAGAAGGTTCCCATAGTCATCTATCTACCGGGACCATTACCGTATGAATCAGCTAAGGCGATCCCTTACAAATACGGTGCAACAATAATCGAGAATGGAAAGGAAATTCCATTACCCTCCGTCGTGAATATTGCAGACATCAGTCGTGTAACACGGAGCGGTCGAATCTTCAACCGAGGGGTTGGAGAATCCAACAAAGAAAAGGAACTTCAGGCAGGAATTCCTGATCCGCCAGTCGGTCAATCTAGTAATCCCGACTTTTCAAAAGACAAAGATGAGATGCTAAAGCTCATCCAAAGGAGTGAATATAACATTGTTGATCAACTGTTACAGACTCCTTCAAAGATCTCAGTATTATCACTGTTACTCAGTTCAGAAGCACACAGAGAGGCTCTACAGAAAGTCTTGGAGCAAACCTTTGTGGAACAGGATGTAACAATCGGACAATTCGATAGCATTGTCTCTAACATCACTTCCTGCAATAATTTGGGATTTAGTGATGAGGAATTACCTGAAGAGGGTCGCCGTCATAACATGGCGCTCAATATCACAGTTAACTTCCAGGGCGATGCTTTAGCCAACGTACTGGAAGACACAGGGTCAGCCCTGAATGTTATGCCGAAGTACACTTTGATGCAATTATCATTCAAGGGCCCTTCGATGAGAGTCAGCGAGGTCGTCATCAAAGCATTCGACGGATCCAGAAAAACAGTTATCGGCGAAGTCGATCTTCCCATAACTATTGGTCCTCACACTTTCCAAATCACTTTCCAGGTCATGGATATCCGGGCAACGTACAGTTGTTTATTAGGAAGACCTTGGATACATCAGGCTGGAGCGGTTACTTCAACCCTCCACCAAAAGCTAAAGTTCGTCAAGAACGATCAACTTGTCACGGTTTGTGGGGAACAAGCCTTGCTTGTAAGCAACTTGTCATCATCTACTGGTATAAAACCCGAGGAGGTTGTTGGAACTCAGTTCCAAGCACTATCGGTGAACAAGGACAATCAATCCCAAGGAGGAACCTCGATTTCCTCATACAAAGATGCTATCAAAGCGGTCGAGAGTACCGATACAAAAGGATGGGGACAGCTTGTCATTCCTATTGACAATAAAACAAAGAAGGGTCTTGGTTTTTCTGCAACCTGTACCCAGACAGCCGCCAACGATGAAAGTCTTCATCCCCTTCAAAACTTCTTCCACAGTGGAGGTTTTCTTCACCCAGATGTCTCAGAAAGTTCATGCTATCAATGAGGAAGATCCCTCTGACACAGATGAAGAATGGAAGTCCTACCTTAACAAGGACGGCTATATGTCTCAGGAAGAGGTGCCTATGCCTTTTTGCTTTCCTACAGAAAGTCCGAGATTTATACCAAGATCAGATGTCGAAATGATCTACGGAGATTGTGATCCGGAAGGATGCCGTGCTCCGCCAAATTCATTAGAGGAGGACACTCTGATGAAAGACAACTTTGACCGCAATTACTATGGCCCGATGGATGGCCTGCCAATGTGGCAGCCTTACCCAGGAAACTTGGGGCAAGAAAGTCAGCCGAGTAACGAAACTCAACTGAGCATCATTGAACAGAATACCTGTGTCCCCACCATGTCATAGGATCAACATTCAGGTCATTCGGAAACTACTCAACATGAAGATGAATTCGCAACGTTTGCAGGACTAGAGTTCATCAACCATGCTTTTCCTGAGGTCAACGTCATCGAGAGGGATGACTTCTCCAGTTCCAAAGAAGTTTGGGACACTCTGGGACAACCAAGTGGAAAATTCGACTATATGGTCAAGTACACCGCTCCCGAAAGCTCTCATATCAGGCTCGAAGACATCCAGCCAACTGGATGGGGAGATACAGCTGAGAGTACAAATGCTATGCAAAATACAAGTGAGGAATTCTCCTACGACAATTCTGCCTGGGAGACAGATTCCAACGATCCTGCTCCACCAGAAATCAGCGTCATTTCTGAAGACAAATCAAGGAAGGTGCCTGACTTTGTGATTCACCGAGGAGTTCGCCGCCAATGGGTTGCTGTCGAGGTTCCGAAGGTCGTTCATCAGTCAAAGTAATTGCCATCTTAAACCTTTCACCCTGCCCAGGTGAAACGGATGTTTTGATAGGGCTCGTTCTCTGTAAATTTCCCTCTTCGCTTTGCCCAAAGCGACAGAGTTTTGTTTTATAGGGCTGTAGTTTCAAGATTCGACTTGTTCATTAATAAAATAACGTCGTTCTGTAATTTCCGCATTAATTGCTGTTTTCTCTTTTTGCTTTTTCAGAAAATGGTAATCCTAAAAAAACATTCAATAATAAAAATAAGCAGTAAAATCAAAACACTGCACACACTTGCATTTTCTCTATCTCTTCTAAACACGAATCATCACGTCATGCAGATTGCTTGTTTTATACCCCGTTGAAACATACGATCCGATGCCTTCTTCCAACTTTGAGTTCCCGGTATTCGAGGCTGAAGAAGAAAATGACAACAAAATTCCAGAAGAGATCTCCCGACTACTCAGACAAGAGGAAAGGTCCATTGAACCTCACAAAGAACCGTTGGAAACGGTAAACTTGGGTTCAGAAAAAGAGAGAAAAGAAATCAGGATCGGAGCATTGCTCAGTCCAACTGCCAGAGAGGGTTTGATAAAGCTTCTCAAAGAATTCCCCGATGTGTTCGCTTGGTCCTATCAGGATATGCCAGGGTTGGATACCAGCATCGTGGAACATCACTTACCGTTGAGATCGGAATGTCCGCCAGTAAAGCAAAAGTTGAGACGCACTCACCCGGACATGGCCATCAAAATCAAAGAGGAGGTACAGAAACAGATCGACGCGGGTTTCCTCGCTACATCTGAATATCCTCAATGGTTAGCCAACATTGTACCCGTTCCCAAAAAGGATGGAAAGGTCAGAATGGGTGTTGATTACAGAGATCTAAACAAGGCAAGTCCAAAGGACGACTTTCCTTTACCACACATTGACATGCTGGTTGACAGCACAACAAGGTTCAAAGTATTCTCCTTCATGGATGGATTCTCGGGCTATAACCAGATCAAAATGGCGCCGAAAGACATGGAGAAAACTTCGTTCATTACCCCATGGGTACCTTTTGTTACAAGGTAATGCCGTTCGGTTTGAAGAATGCCGGGGCGGCCTATCAAAGGGCCATGACTACTCTGTTTCATGACATGATACATAAGGAAATCGAGGTATATGTCGATGATTTGATTGCAAAATCAAGAACAGAGGATGAGCACGTTGAATATCTGTCAAAATTGTTCGAACGTCTAAGAAAATTCAAGCTCCGCTTGAATCCCAACAAGTGCACCCTCGGTGTCCGTTCGGGGAAATTACTAGGGTTCATCGTCAGCCAGAAAAGAATTGAAGTTGATCCTGACAAGGTCAAGGCCATTCAAGAAATGCCTTCTCCGAAAACTGAAAAACAAGTCAGAGGATTCCTGGGACGTTTGAACTACATCTCCAAATTCATATTCCTTATGACTGCCACTTGTGCGCCGATTTTCAAGTTATTGAAAAAGAACCAGGATTGCGTTTGGTCAGAAGACTGCCAAACTGCCTTCGACAGTATTAAGGAATATTTGTTGAATCCTCCGATTCTATCACCTCCAGTGGAAGGAAGATCACTAATCATTTACCTCACAGTCCTAGAGGAATCGATGGGATGTGTACTTGGCCAACAAGACAAAACTAAAAGGAAAGAGTCTGCCATTTACTATCTAAGCAAGAAATTCACCGACTGCGAGACTCGGTACACAATGCTTGAGAAAACTTGTTGCGCTTTGGCTTGGGCAGCCAAACGTCTTCGCCAGTACATGATTCGTCATACTACTTGGTTGGTCTCCGAAATGGATTCAATCAAGTACGTTTTCGAAAAACCTGCTCTCACGGGAAGGATTGCCCGTTGGCAGATGTTACTATCAGAATATGACATAGAGTACCACGCTCAGAAAGCCGTTAAGGGAAGTATTTTAGCCGATCATTTGGCTCATCAACCGATTGACAATCAAGAATCAATCGGGTTTGACTTCCCAGACGAAGATGTCATGTATCTAAAAATGAAAGATTGCGATGAACCGCTACCTAGTGAAGGGCCAGAACCAGGTTCCCAGTGGGGACTTATCTTTGACGAAGCAGTTAATCATTATGGAAACGGAATTGGGGCAATCATTGTTACCCCTCAGGGTTCCCACATTCCTTTCACTGCCAGACTTACGTTCAAATGTACGAACAACGAGGCCGAATACGAAGCTTGTATTATGGGTCTCGAAGAAGCAATTGATTTAAGGATCAAAAACTTGGACGTATACGGCGATTCAGCCCTGGTTATTAACCAGATAAAAGGAGATTGGAACACATACCAATCAGGATTGATTCCTTACAAAGACTATGCAAGAAGGTTGTTACCCTTCTTCAATAGAGTCGACTTTCATCACATCCCTCATGATGAGAATCACATGGCTGACGCATTAGCCACTCTCTCTTCCATGATTAGTGTAGGTCGATGGAATGACATACCTAAGATCGACATAATGCGCCTTGAACGGCCCGCTTACATCTTCGCGATTGAAGCAGTCATAGACGACAGACCTTGGTATCACGATATCAAATGCTTTCTTCAGAAACAAGAGTACCCATCTGGGGCACTCAGAAAAGACAGGAAAACCCTCAGAAGATTGGCTGGAAACTTCTTCCTTGGCGGTGACACTCTTTATAAGAGAAATTTTGACATGGTCTTGCTCCGATGCGTCGACAGACCAGAAGCAGACATGCTCATGAAAGAAATTCATGAAGGATCCTTTGGCACTCATGCCAACGGACACACAATGGCGAGAAAAATTCTCAGGGCCGGGTATTATTGGTTGACCATGGAATCCGACTGCTAAAAGTACATGAGGAGGTGTCACAAGTGTCAGATATACTCCGACAAAATTCATGTACCGCCATCACATCTCAAAGTTCTTTCTTCCCCGTGGCCTTTTTCCATATGGGGAATCGACATGATTGGCATGATTGAGCCCAAGGCTTCAAACGGACATCGGTTCATCCTGGTAGCCATTGACTATTTCACCAAGTGGGTCGAAGCAGCGTCATTCGCCAATGTAACCCGACAAGTGGTGGTCCGATTTATCAAAAACAATATCATCTGCCATTATGGTGTTCCAAGCGAGATCATTACTGATAATGGATCTAACTTGAACAATAAGATGATGAAAGAGTTATGCGCAGAGTTCAAGATCGAACACCATAACTCATCTCCCTACCGACCCAAGATGAATGGAGCGGTAGAAGCGGCTAACAAGAACATCAAGAAGATCGTTCAAAAAATGGTTGTAACCTATAAAGATTGGCACGAGATGCTACCCTTTGCTCTTCATGGTTATCGCACATCTGTCCGCACTTCAACAGGGGCTACCCCTTTCTCTCTAGTATATGGCATGGAGGCAGTGCTTCCCATAGAAGTAGAGATCCCGTCAATCAGGGTATTGATGGAAGCTAAGCTCACCGAAGCTGAATGGTGTCAAAGTCGACACGATGAACTGAACCTAATCGAAGAGAAGCGAATCACAACACTATGCCACGGTCAGTTGTATCAACAGAGAATGAAGAGGGAGTTCGACAAAAAGGTCTGACCTCGTATTTTCAGAAAAGGAGACCTCGTGCTCAAGAAGATACAATCATTTCTCACTGACTCTCGGGGCAAATGGACCCCAAATTATGATGGCCCCTATGTGGTCACAAAAGCTTTCTCAGGCGGCGCCTTGAGACTTGCAACCATGGACGGAGAGGAATTTGCCTACCCCACGAATGTTGATGTAGTCAAGAAATACTTCGCCTAAACTAAAAAAAAAAAAAAGTCTCGGTGGATTGAAAACCCGAAAGGGCGGTCCAGGAAAAAGTTAGAGACATGAAAAAAAAAGAATCATCCCGATGGATTAGAAATCTCATAGTGCAATCCAGGCAAAAATTAGGGATAATGGCAAGTAACTATGTTCAACAGAGGCAAGTCCCTCAGCAGTAGTTACATCATCTATCAGAGGAAATCTCCAGTCAAAGTTCATCTTCGACAGAAGCTCAAGATGCCCCGAATTCAAAGTTGGTAGAAGGATAGTGGTCATTATGTTTAAACGTAGCCCTTTTCCCTGTAAATTACCGTTTTCTAACTTTGTATATACTCTTTGGAATCACGCGTTTGGCTGATCTCCATCTTATCAATAAAATTTGAGCCCTTGTGCTTTTGTTTGTAATTCTTGTTTGTTTTAGCTTTACAGAACGACGTTGTTTAAACTTAATCAGCGATTGTTGAAATAAAACAAAAAATGAATTTACTTGTTAAAACTTTTTCTGCTTTTAAAATAAAGATGGCAATTTCTTTTGACTGTTGAACATCAGAAGAACATCGATTGCTTCTCCCGAAGTAAGCGAACTTCAAAGTGCAGAATCAAAGTACTCCTTCTAAGCCAGTATGCCTGAATGAAGGGATCAACTGTGTCAGAGACCTTGTTTCGTCTGACATCCTCGGCCGAGTTCTCATCTCCTAAGCCCGATCAACATAGCTCCTAACGGGACTATCTCTCCTAAGCAAGGTGGAATTGCTATTTTGAATCAACGGTACTTCTTCGCCCCGCGATGGCCGAGTATCCAATTGTGTTCATCCATTAGTCTGTATGTCGCGTCTGTTTTGTCAGCATATACATACGTATTTCATGCATTTTTTATTTGCATTTGCATTTCGTATTGCATCACTATCACTTGAGTCGGTCTTGTCCCCTAGTGATAAACAGTTTTCTCAATCGAGTTTGTCAGTTCTTTCCTCGTCAGGAAGTGTTGCGTCTGCACAATCTCGCCACCAGTGTATCTTTAGATCAGAGTCGGCACTTGGCCACTTTGATAACTTGAACCTTTGAAAAGCCAGAGAAAACTCTCAATAAACATCACTCTTCGCCATTGAAGATGATGTCCTTGCTTTCCCGGATTAAGGAAAATCCACAGAGAAAGCCTCGTGATCAGAGATTCGGCAGCATGCCAGTTTTGCTCCGAAAGGACCGCTGATGAAATGGTCATCGGCCCCACAAAATTGGACCCCATCATATGGCGTTTCTCCGGGAAGATCCCGAGAAAAGTATGATGAAAGATCCCAAATGAAAACAGTCTCTCAAGAGACTCACTTTCCCCAGTAGAAACAAATGGCGTCTCCAACAGAGAATTTTGTACAACTCTACAACTCAGACGACTGGGTTCCCCAGCAAGTCTGACATCAAAACTTTTTCCACTCAAATGGAATCTCCCCAGGAAAATTCGGCGAGAAGTTTGAGGAAAGCCGCTATGAATAGCGTCCCTTGTCAAGAAAGTTTATTGACAAAAGAAACTAAGACCAGTTCTTGGCAGGAAACCAGGATCGAGGGGAAGTTTAAATCAGAATCTAAGACCAGTTCTTGGTAGGAAACCAGGATCGAGGGGAAGTTTAAATCAGAAACTGAGACCAGTTCCTTGGTAGGAAACCAGGATCGAGGGGAAGTTTACCTTTTCTAAGCATCATCGCTTAGCTAAAGAAGATGAATGCGTAAGCTACCATTCATAACCACCATCAAAATTTCAGATATTCCGATATTTAATCCTCTTGCACCCCGAATGCTCGAATACCTTCGTCTTTCACACCTTCGGGTCCAAGAAGATTAAATAGGGGCATCTGTAATACCCCAAATTTTGACCACTTAGATTTCCCATCATTGTGAAAATCATCATCACAATATGGATGAACCATCATGCTTCATTAGTCTCCCCAAAGATGGGTGAGCATCCACTACAATCAAAATTAGGGTTTCAAGCCCTCTCTGAGTGCTTAGACAAAGGATCAATCAAGAAATGACATGATCTTCAACTTGTCTAATCTCTCAAACATCCACAATGGATCAAAAAGGACTCCCACTTCAAGGATTAAGCACAAGGCTGCTCCCTTCTAGGTGGATCAAGTCTCAAGATCGACAGTGTCACCAAATTAGGGTTTTGGTCGACCAGGGTCTCCAGATGGAAATTTTCATCTGGGCACAAGGCAATGATCCAAAACATGACCTAATATGCTCCATGGAACCTCATGAACCCATGCATCAAGTCAATTTTTCCTCAGGGGATGCATTCATCAAAAATCAGGAATTAGGGTTTCTTGACCTAATTCACCCCTAAGTTGACTTTTGGGACAAACCATGAGCCAAGACCTCAAGAGATGATTTGAGGGTCTCTAATACACCATATTGATCCATTTGGAACAATGGATTGATCCAAGAAGCTTGAGCAACAAGTCTCATTTTCATCTGCACCACAATTAGGGTTTTAAGGGAAAAGTCAACTGTAACTTTGACTTTTGACCAAGACATGCTCCCAAACCCTAATACATGATTGAATATACCCTATGACACCCATGGAACATGTCCATCAAGTTTGATTTAGGTCAAGGACATGATTTCCTGAAGAATTGCACAGTTTGGAATTCATCTGATAAAAAGTCAACTGTGCACAAAAGTCAACTTTGACTTTTTGAGATTTTTCACCAAAATGGATTTTTAACCCTAAAATGATGTTAATGTATGATTTGAATCATCATTCATCAAGAAAAATCAAGAAAAGTGAGATAACTTGTAAAAGGGGTAACCATAAAACTTAGAAATTTTTCTAAGTTAAAAATAAAGTGGCAAAGGTACCAACTTTGGAGGACCATAACTCCTAAACCACAAGGCCATTTTTTCTCATCCAAAGATGGATTTGTAGCCCTCATTATCACCTACAAAAACTTCAACTACAAGTCATTCCAATACATTAAGAATTTTGAGTTATGGAGTGATCAAAGTGGCTGAAAAGTGAAAATGTCACTTTTTCCAACACTTAGTGAAATTTTCACTAAGTCAGAATTTGCCTTCACTTTTTGCCAAATGTAGGGGGATTTTTCACTTGGAATCAAAAGAAATCAAAACCAAACTTGTTTAAACAGTTGTTGTATCATGTAAGAGCTTTCCAAAATGGCCAAGAACATTGCCAAATTCAACCTACATCATGAGATACAACATTGGCAAGTTGCCTTGCTGAAATCTGTCAAGGCAAGGCAGAATTTGCACTTTGGCTCGATTTGCCAAAATCAGCCAATTTCAATTGCTCCAATCCACTTGGACACCTCAGAGGATTGAATCTAAAGGGGACAATCACTGAGCCAAGCCTCCAAAGTCCATGGAACAAGAAATAGCATGTTGAACCTAGAATGGCCAAAATAGGGACAAGACTTCAAATTTGGAATGAGGCATTCAATGGAACCATCAAGGTGGCATGGACTGAGCCATTCTTATCTGAAATCAGCCAAGACTTATCCAAGACCAAGGGGACCAAAGCTCTGTGCCCTAACCTCTAGTCAATGGCTAGAGGAGACTTGGATTCTCATTGGACAACATTGGCCAAACCTACTTACCAGCTGCCATGCACTATTCCTTGCAAAACAAACTTGCTCTACTATAAATAGAGCTCAATTGTGGTCAGTTTTAGTACACCAAAGCCATCTAACAGATGCTTTCCTCAAAATCTCTTTCTCTTGGCAAAAATGCCTTTCTTAGCAAGGTAGCTATCGGGTTTTGAGTTTGAGAGCAATTCTGCACAAACCAATCACTCACACACCTCACATACATCACATATGAGCTGATCAAACACTTACATAACTTCTGAAACATCAATTTCATGAAATCACCAGCTGGTTGCTCAAATTTTCAAACAAGGTGCAGCTGAGGTACCACAAAATGATCCAGCCAATTTCAATCAAGTCCAACCATCCAAACACAATCCATAGGGTGTAGGGAAGCTGTTCAGATCATCACCACTCATCTGTAACACCTCCAAATCAAAAATCACTCTGAACTTGCTGTCACGGCTTGGAGGTAAGCACATACTTGGTCATCTCTCAATCTATGCATATTTCCTCGCACAATAATTTGGCCATATGTTCATAATCATGCATGGAATGTTTTCCCTCAATTAATTGCATTGTTTGAATCGTGTATCAAAAATCCTAGCCTTCATGCAGAAATTAGGGTTCTTGAGGTTTCTTCGTGATTTCTTGTTGTATGTTTAATTTAAATGAAATTAAAGTACATAGACATGATCGTGAGGTTGAGACGAGCATAATGATATGTGGATTGCATGATATGATTACGTATTCATGGAGATTGGATAGAAAACGCAAATCTGAGAAACCAAGAACACGCGCGTGTTCTTCAGCTTGTTCTTGGCGCCTTTTTTTCAAATTCAAATATTTGAATTTTGTGATTTTGTTTAATTGATTCAAAAATTAATTTCTCTCTGAGTTTTAATGATTTTGAGTTGATTCTTTTTTTAATAATTCACAAAAATGTTAAAATATTTTATTTTATCAAAAAATCCCAAAAATATTATTTATTTCATATAATTGATATTTTTGTAAAGAATTAATATTTTGATTGTTTTTGGCATTTTAAATATTTTTTCTACATTGATTTTGCAACTTTTAATGCTTTCTAATTATTTTGTAGGTCAATACTTAATTTTTGAAGCATTAATCCAAGATCACAATTTGTTTTCCATGTGTTAAAAAATTTTTGATCATTTTAATTGAATTTTTATTCAATTAAATACATTTTGAAAACAAATTAGGGTTTTGGATTAATTCAACCCTCATAAATCATTTTCAAAACACTTTGAGCCTCTATTAGAGTGTAAGACCCAATCCTTTTTTTGACCAAATCATCTTTGGGCCTAACTTATTGTATAAGTCCCGATACCGTCAAAAAACAAACGGCGCGATCGTCGCCTTTTCAAAAATCATCTGGGCCTACCCTCGAGTAGTAAGACCCATTTATTTTTCTTCAAAACTCTTTGGGCCTCTTGAGAGAGTGTAAGACCCATCCCCCCTTGTACAAAACCTTTTTGGGCCTCACTCATTGTATAAGTCCCTCTGTACAAGTAAACGGCGCGATCGTTGCCCGTTTAAAAATAAAAACCATCTGGGCCTACCCTCGAGTAGTAAGACCCATTTCTTTTTCTTTAAAACACTTTGGGCCTCTAATAGAGTGTAAGACCCAATCCCCCTTTTAACCAAAAACATTTTGGGCCTCACTTATTGTATAAGTCCCTCCGCGTTAAAAGAAAACCTCGGCGCGATCGCCATTTTTAAATGAAAAATCATTTGGGCCTACCCTCGTGTTATAAGCCCCACTCTTTTCTTTAAACCCTTTTTGGGCCTCTTGAGAGAGTGTAAGACCCATCCCTTTGTACAGAAAACCATTTTGGGCCCCAGTCACTTGTATAAGTCCCTCTGTACAAATTCAAATAATGCGCTCACTGATAAAACCCTGGGCCTCTCCTTGAGCTGTAAGCCCCGAATCTTTCTTTTTCAAAGTACTTTCTCCTTTGATTTTGAATATACTGTTGTTTTCAATCTTTCTTTGTTGAACAACTAACCAAACAGCATGGAAGCTCTACAACTGAGTAAGTGGTTATCGCTTTCATTTACTGCTTTCATATTATAAACTGTATTGTGGGGCTGCTCACTGTAAGTCTCCTTTCATAAACTCATATCTACTGTGTAATAATAGTATAGGTATTTCGAGTTTCCCCGGCTACTACATCTAGAACTAGGTGACGCCGTTTCATTTATTCGTAGAAATAGACGCCTAGATCCCTAATAGGAGCACCAGATACAGTCTTCTCTTCGGCTGTCCTCCTTAGGAATCGTCAAGAAGCTCTACTCCCCAAGATGAATGTATTCTCCGTGAATGGCATCTTTGAGTTTCTTCCCAATTCTCGAACTTTCCTGACTTGATCTATTCCTTGTGGATAGCTTGCCTTGAATGTCTCGGGGTTTGGGTACCCACTACGGTCATAATCTTGGACCTTAACTAAGGAACCCTCTTTAAAAGCTAAAAGTCGCTGGATAGTAAACCTCGCACGTTTACCAGTGGTTTTCATCTTTAAAAGAGTTATCTCTCCTAATGGAAAGGAGATGATAAGACCCACGGGCTTCTTAAAAGCATCGGCCTCCTCTTGGGCATTATTCAAGGACACTACGGCTTCTTAGAAGTATTCACAGCCTCCTCTTAGGCTTCGTATAATGATCTCTTCCTCCGGGAATGATAGCCTCCTCTTGGGCTTCGTACAAGGACCCGTCGGCTTCTTAAAAGTTTCCAGCCTCCTCTTGGGCTTCGTACAAATTGTCCCGACGACCTCCTAGAGGTATAGGAACAGAACTTAGTCATCTCCATAGAACAGTCCTTTCATAGAGTCTACTACTATTTCTCGAAGCATAGTACAAAAGATAAAACTCTAGACACGGACAGTCTAACTTCCTTAGTCTCAAAGACATTCTCAAGCACCCTTCGTTAAATAGGAAGGAAACCCGCAGACTCAGATAGTCTCGATACCCTTTGGATTTCCCGTTTCCTCAAAGAGAAGGAAATATCCCTGATCCTCAAATTAAATCCCTGTGTACAGTGTTACTCATATAAGAACTGATTTTCTCTTTTAAATCAGTATATTGGATCTGTCACTCAACTGAAACAGTTACAATAGCCTCCATCTCGGGCTTCGTACGAGATACCAGAATTCTCCCCAGTGGAGTCAAAACAACCTTTTCGCCTCTCTCTCGGGCTTTGTACGAGATACAAAAACACTCTCTTACTGAGTATAAAAGATTCTCCAACTGAATTAACTCTTAGCTAGCCTCCTCTTAGGCTTTGTATAACGATATGCCCCACTGGGTCAAAAACCTTTAGCCTCTCTCTCGGGCTTTGTACGAGACACAAAATAGCCTCCTCTTAGGCTTTGTATAATGATTTTCCTAGCGGAAATTTGCCTCCTCTTAGGCTTTGTATAAGAAAACCACTGGTTGATCCAATCAACCTTTTAGCATCAAAGTTGTGCCTCGTTCGCAGTACACAAACATCAACAACTCCTTTCCCTTCATCTAATCGCTGTGAGCGGCAAGCCTCTGGATCATCTACATCCATGCCACTGTCCCTCTTTTAGCATGAGAAATTCCTAAGGAAAGATAGCATTGCTCTACACTGAGTTAAAGTCTTCTCCTTCAGGTTAAAACCCTTTCTTCAGAAATTATGGCATTGCACGGATCCGCGTATCCCAGTTAAAGTAATTCTCCTTCCCCCTCTTTAGAGATGACAAATTCTCTCTAAAGTCGAGGTCCTTTCGCTTCACGTCTTGGGCTTTGAACAAGACACAAATAGACCTTTTAGCTTCACATCTTGGGCTTTGAACAAGATACAAATCACCTTTCGCTTCACGTCTTGGGCTTTGAACAAGACACCAAAAACCAATTTCCTCCCATAGAATAGGAGGAACTACGAACGCTCTGATTTCCCTGTTTCGGTAAACGGGAATACGTAGGCATAAGATCGAAAGAAAAGATCTTAGCGAGCGCAATCAACAAAAAACCCAAATCCCATATCTCCGTCAATCAAAAGCGGTAATTCAAAAGCACCAGTCCTAATATCCTAATCCTTATTCCCCGCCAGAAACCTTCTGCCCAGGTAAAAAAGAAAGAGAACAGTATTAGCGAAAATACAAATAACCAGTACAAAGGCCCCCCACATTGATAGCATCCGTAACCTAATAGACCGTTGTTTAAACTCAGTATGCAAGCAGGGTTAATTGGAGACATCTATTTCCCTTCCTTATTCAGCTCACAATAGGATAAAAAATGAATCGACCTGTAGTCAAAGCTCAAACTGCAGAGAGCGACCAGCGCTTAAGAACCGCGTCCAAAATCGCTCGCTACACCCCGACAGAAGTAGCTAAAGTTGTATCATCCTTGACAGAGTGCTAAGCTTTCTTATTATCCTCCCCAGCGAGAGCCCAGAGATTTGGTATCCCCAGTTAGAAGTGGATTCATCTTTTCTCCAGCAAGAGTTCAAGCCCCAGACATGGTAAAGGTGATTTTTTTGTTTTCCAAGCATGTTGGCATCTCCAGCATGAGGCTCGTGTGACCTCCCGTCTCCAGTAGCATTTCTCTCCCCACAGAGTACTGGTGTATAATTTCCTCATCAAGTCAGGAAGCGTTTCCTCCCCCACCAGAGGCTTGTTTAATCTCTATTCTCCAACAAGCATTTCCTGCCTCAGTAAAGGTTTATTTGATCTCAGTTCCCCTAGTAGCCAGGTCAGAAGGTTGTAATTTCCCCAGCAAAAGTCCTATGGTTATAGGTTCTCCTTAAGCATGACTGGTTTAGGTGATGTCTCCCTAGTAAGGTCATCATTCCTCGCAATTCGAAGTCCATATGTATCAACATTACTCCCCAGCCGAGTTGCTGATCTTTTCCCCCCAGAAAGTTACAAGATCAGATCAGAGATTGCTTCCTCAGCAGAGTTGCTAATCATCATCCCTGGTCGAATATCCTCTTTGCATCTCGAATATAGTAATCATCACATCCTCAAAACGGGTAGCATTTTCATTTCGTATGAAGCATTACGCCATAGAAAAATTCAAACATATGCATTCGAGGCATAAGCCAGGTTTGGATATTCTCATTAACAGACGTCCCCCAACACAAAGTGGTTTAACCCGGGATGTCCAATATTACCTTATCACCGGTAAACTTGCCAATGAACTCGTTCATATTAATGATATTCCCCTGCAGAGTCGTCTGTTCAGGCCTCTGTTCGTCCTCAGCAGAAAACAACGTAACTGTAGCCCCAAGCATGCCCCTCAATCAATCCCTAGGGTAGTAGATCTTTCAATCTTCCCCCTTTGATTTTTATTCCCTAGCAGAGTCGTCTGATTAGGAGTCTATTATACCCTCAGTATTTTTCTTTGATTCTGGAAAGTATCATCCTTCGATACCGGTAAGTGTCGTTACCTAAATTTTTCTTCGATACTGGTAAGTATCATCTTTCGATACCAGTAAGTATCGTTATTTTTCTTTGATCGTCATCCCAATTTTGCTCGATACCGGAAAGTATCATCTTTCGATATCGATCAGTATCGTCAACTCAATCTTTCTTTGACACCCGTAAGTATTCTCTTGATACCGAAAAGTATCATCCTTCAATACCGGTACATATCACTAACACTCTTTCGTGCTCAATTTCCTTTGATACCGGAAAGTATCATCTTTCGATACCAGTATGTATCGTCTTTTCAGAACACTCATTCGTGTTTGTATCTTTCTTTTGATACCGGAAAGTATCATCTTTTGATACCGGTAAGTATAGTCTTTTCAAAACACTCATTTGTGTCTATACCTTTCTTTTGATACCGGAAAGTATCATCTTTCGATACCGGCAAGTATCGTCTTATCAGAACACTCATTCGTGTATGTGCCTTCCTTTTGATACCGGAAAGTATCATCTTTCGATACCGGTAAGTATCGTCTTTTTAGAACACTCATTCGTGTTTGTACCTTTCTTTTGATACCTGAAAGTATCATCTTTTGATACCAGTAAGTATCATCTTTTCAGAACACCCATTCGTGTTTGTATCTTTCTTTTGATACCGGTAAGTATCATCTTTCGATACCGGTAAGTATCGCCTTTTTAGTACACTCATTAGTGCTTGTATCTTGCTTTCGGTACTGGTAAGTATCATCTTTTGATACCGGTACGTATCGTTAACATAAACACTTTTCTGTGATCAGCTTTCTTTTGATACCGGTAAGTATTATCTTCCGATACTCGTTCGTGTCGTTGTTCAAACCTTACATCTACATCTTTTCTCTTGATTTTAAACACCATTTTGTGTCATTTCTTCTCCATAGCAGATTTCTCAATCTCACCTACCCTTTTATCCCCAGTAGAGATTTACGCTCATCTAATTTTCTACCCCTATCTATACCCCTAGAGTGCAAATTTTTGGGTTCTTTTGGTATTCAATCTCCATGTACCTTGAATGTCTGAAAGTCGATGCTCGCATCCCTTCAAGTCCACAGTTCGTCGAATAGGGGCATCTGTAACACCCCAAAATTGTCCCTCATATTTATACCCAATAAGTTGCTTATGCTTCACATTTCATGTATTTTTAGGGCATAAGCATTGCATACATCATTGGTCTTCCCAAGGCATAGTATTAAGGGTTTCTCCATCATTGATTGTGCAAAGCAAGGAGAATGAGGTACCCTCAAGCGCTCAAGCCACAAAGGCCCCTCAAGCCTCAAGACACCTCATATGGTTCACCATTTCATCAAGAGATTGAGGTTAGTAAGAGAATTGAGGAGGACCACACCCTCTTAACTTCTGATCCTCTAACTAGGGTTTTGGATATCTATGCTTGGGGCACCCTCATAAGCAAGGATCTTGTAGCTTTAACATCATCTTATCACATGAATCATCTTGGTTTAAAGGAATCCACATCATGTTCAGAGGAATTAGGGTTTGAAGAAACAGTCAATTTCTCATGACTTCTGGGGGGCAAAAACCAGGGTTTTGCCTAAAACCAGTTTATTTATGACTTTTTGGGCAAGACTTGATTCCATGGCCCTCTATGTGTTCTCAAGCATCCAGGATTGAAATATGGACCATCAATGTCTTTCACAAGGGTTTCAATTAGATAGTTGGTTGAAAATCAGGAGAATTAGGGATAAAGTCAATTAATCAAGGAAAAAGTAAACTCCTGACTTTTTGAGGTCAAATTCATGCTCATCATGTCAAATATGGTCAATGGGTGAGATTTGACTAAGAAAAATCAAGGGAATCATGAAAAATCAAAAGTTGTGGAAACTTGCCATTTTGGAAATTTAGGGTTTCAGGAAACTTTCCATTTATGGAAAGTTTTCATGATTTGCAACCCATTTCAAGGCCAGTTTTCTCCATGCTACAAGCTTCATTTCAATTTTGGGTAAACATGAAAGTTGTAGTATGATCTCTCACCTTTCCAACCATATAAAGAATGCCTCATTTTGATTTATAGATCAAAAGTTATTCTCATTCAAAGATCATGGTTTCAAGTTGTTCAACATTGAAAAGGACTTAGAAATTTCTTGAATGTTAGGCAGCTCGTGGTAGGCAAAGTTCAAGATCATTTTTCATCATGATTGAGTCTCCAAATTCACTTCCATCCAACATGAAAAGTGTAGTATCAAACCTCTCCTTTAATTTGGTAACAAAAACTATGGAATTTGGTTCAAAATCCATCGAGATATATCACTTCAAAATCACCATAAATCATCCTTGTGAAACTCATGCCAAAACTCATATCATGTTTTCTTATGGCAACCTTGATGCACTTGATTTCAACCCCAATTTTCATCATGCTAGATACTTAAAATGAAATTTCCATAAACATCGACTTTGTTCTATGCCATGAAAGCTTTCCAAAGACACCAAATTTGTGCAATTTGGCCCAAGATCCACCAAGATACAATGCTCTAAAATCACTACCATGATAATGCCAACTAAGTGTTCATGCCATGCCAAATGCAAAACCAATTCATGTTGTCCTTGCTGGTGTAATGTATCATGCGCATTACATAGCCTCTTATGTCACTTCCTTTTTTCCATTTTGAAACAAACTAAGTCCTTACACCATGCACATACATTATGACATTACTACATATGGTAATGAGAATGAGACAAACAAAAACTTAGCCAGCAAGCTTTGTAACTATACCAGCTAACACTCACACCTCCATACCACGCTATCATCATCATCATGATACATCATACCCACATAAAACTCCCTAACCCGTGCACACTCTCCAACTGTTAACTAACCTTGCTAGCACACTAACCATCATCTAAACCACCTATATATGAACTCTAACCCACCCTAACCGAGTTAGTTGCACATTTTTTCACCAAGAGGTAAAAAAACTCCATTGTTACACTACAATACTCAAATCTTCGAATCTCCCACATTGTTGAAGCTTTAACCAAGATTTCTCCACAATCTTCATCTGTACGTGGGATTCTAATTTCTGTATGCATCAATCCCCACTTGAAGTCACCATTGGAGCATCTACGACTTTGTTTCAGTTCACCACCAAATTCTGATCTCAAGCAAGATTGGAAGATTCCAGGCATTTATTTTGCCTTGGTGTAGATCTCAATATAATAGCAGGAAGTTCATAGGGTTTCTTGTGCGTGGAAGTAAAGCTCCATCCAGGTAATGTTCTTGAGAACTTTTGCATCATGGTAGAGTTGGTATATGGCTTAGAATCATGTTGTTTGATGTACATCTGAAGTCCTCTAGATAGAGGCAATGTGCTTGGATAGAAATTAGGGCCCAATGTGATTCTTGAAGTTGTAGGGTTCTAACTTATCCCCTTCGAATCTCCTTGTATGTTATTTGTATGGAGATTTTAAGCTTGGATTCATAATCTACGTTTGGAGTACCTCATTTTAGACCTTTATTTCGTTTAAAATGAAGTATTGATGGTGTAAAGTGATGGAAAAGTGTGCACTTTTCACCATGTTGTTGCGTCGCATGCTGGTTGTGGAGGTAGGGTTTGTTTGCGTGATGCATGGAGGGAGGAAGAAGACGACCATGTGTCGTCTTCTTAGAGGCCATGGCATTTTTTTGTCTTATTATCACTTAAGTGAGTATGTGATCGGTTGATGCTAAGTTACATGGATAACGATTTTTTCATTCTTTTTAATATTGAATGTAATAAAGATCTAAGTGTGGTAGTGTGCTTTAATCATGGTCGTACAATTTCCTTAATCCAACGCACATAAAGTGTGCCAACGAATTAATGAGGTATGTGCCTGGCACATGCATTTTTTTCTTGTATAAATTCTGAGATGGAAAGGCGTGTGTTTGGATAGTTGGGCCCAAGCCTTGCTTATGGAACCTCCCCTGATGGGCCCCGTGTGAGTTTTGAACTAAAACATTATTTGCGTAGCACCTCCCTCCCTTCTCCATATTATTTTTAATTTCTTTTTTGATTCATGTGCAAAATTGAATATTAAAAATATATCCTCTTGGAAAAAAATTCTAAAATAGTTCATGGACATTCTTGAATGCTTTAATTAATTTTTTGTGAATTTTAATTGCAATTTTGGACTGGTTTGGTATTTTTCTTGAATTTTGGCTTGAATAGTGTATATATTGACATACCTTGTGATTCAAGCCTTTAAAAATGAATTTCCTCTAATATTTTTGATCCAATTTTTTGTGTGCACTTTGACACTTGATAATAGGATCTTTTTATGTTCAATTGGTGTTTTGGTCATGATTTTTGAGTCACTTTATAAATGCTTTTTGTGACTTGTGTTTGTATGATCCCTAATTGTAACATGCCTAATGTTAGCAATTGTCTGAGCACTTTTTGTGAATATTTTTAATCCAATCTTTTTTACATGATAACCCACTGACATTAGCATGACATGATTAATTTCTCATAATTTTCCAAAGAATCTAACTATTTTTCATGGATAGTTCCATTTCATGATTAACCTTTTGATACATGCTAGAACTAGGGTTAACTTAATGCCAATGTGTGAGCTCTTTTAGATCAATTTTGATTGCATGTTTGAGCCTATGCATGATGACATTTTATGTGCCTTTGTAATCCTTGGATGTTGCTTTTTGATCATGACTCACATGATTTCTTTGAGCCCTAAATTGCTTACCCGATCTTACTCGATGCTTGCTTAGGTGCTTTAGTTTGATGATGCATTTGTGCAATCCTCTTTGGGATATTTTTGTGCATCATTTTACATGTTGTTTAGCATGAGGTAGAGCCTGTTCACATGATTTATAGGTCATCTCACATGCTCCTAATTGATGTTATGCTTTCACAAGTTTGAACATGAATAAACATTCAACTTTGTTGTTGTCATTTGAACTTTGGTGTGCCATATTTATCCAATGCTTTTGATATTCAAATGGGAAATTTCACATGTCATTTACCACTGCACCACATGTGTGAATACTTGATTCACTTGATCTTGGCCTTGCTTTTACATGCTTGAACTTACTTTGTTTCTAGTGGAAGATTAAGTTGATTTTTGACCACTACTTGTGATATCTTTTATGAACATGTTGCCATGATGATTTTGTGAGATCTAAATGCTTATTTTGAATATGGATAACATGTATAAATTGACATGAGCATGAGTAGGAACTTCCTCATCCCATTTATAGGTCATTTGTGTACCTTAAGTGCTTACTCTTGTGTGAATGAGAACACGATTTGTGCACTAACTTTGATCACTTCCCTAACATCATTTGCATGGCATCTTTGCCCATTGCTTTTGGTATTCAAACATGAGATATTATAGGTCTCTTAACTCCGATGTGTATGCTTTGACTTTTCCTTACCATGTTATTTCTTTTCTCTTTGCTTGAGTGATAAGTTACAGGCTTCTAAAGGATAGTTAAGTTTGGTTTTAGTCCTTACTTACATTTGCTTTAGAGATTGAGGTTGACTTGAAATGTTGTGACAATTTGAGGATGATCTTGATCATTGAATACATGTTTCTAATTCTGACATAAGTCTTTGATGAGTTGATCTCACATTTGTTTGCTCATTATGTAACCATGAATGATTAAAACATGCTTAAGATGACATCTTTGGGTACAACTTTCAAACATCTTGAACATGATTTGATGTACATTTCATAATCATTTTTCACTACTTCAAGATTGTATTTTACATGTTTATATCACATATGTTGCTTGAATACATGACTTGACTTCCATTTGTATGACTTGTAGAGGTTAACTTGACATAGCTTGTGAATGACAAATGTTTGTGTGTTGATGTACGACGTAACTTGTAATCTTTGACAATGTTTAGGACATTAACATAGATAGGATAGAGTAGGTTTAACTAATTCCCCTCTTAGGTTCACGTACCTTTAGGATTCACTTCTCATTGCTATTGTTTGATTTTACTCCAAGAGTAGAATTAGGACACTTGCTTATGCATTAGGACATAGTTTTGCATTTTGCTTTCAACTATTCCATAACTGAGCTTGGCTTGGAGATGGTAAGTACTTGTGATACTTTATGTGGTTGTTTACACTTGCATGATCCCTTTTTCACCTCATTTCTCCTATACCTCTCTCTTTTGTGATTGATTAGAGTAATGTTTACTTGTGATGTTCACATGATCCCTTAGGATTCCTAGCTCCACTTAATTTCCGATTAAGTTAGAGGTAGGAGAGACATTAGGCTTTCAATACAAGTATGCTAAGAAAGGTAGCAATCCCTTCTTAACCTCAACTATAGGGCCACCATTGCATGACAACATTAGGATCTCGATTCCCTTAGTTGTTTTCTTTCAACCCTTGAGTCTCTTCTCTCTCTCTAAAAGAAAAGATAAAAAGACTTAATAAATATCGTATGTGGAGTGCGCCACGAGCCTTAAGTACATGGGAAGTGATAAGCGGGAATCCCTCCTTACCTTATCTAGGGTGTTTTGCATCCCTCCCGTCTTGGGTCGATTTGCAAAGCATTTGATCCTATGTCATAGTCTTTAGCACGATACATACTACAAACACAATCAATCAAAACACTTTCTTCTGAAAAACATAAAAAAAACAATCGTCTTCCTTCGGGATTCCCTTCTCATCTCCCTCACTCTAATCGTAAAGGATACGTTATTTTCTTTCTACCGCAAACAGGTAAACGCGTAAGACTCCATGCAACGAGCGTCAACACCTAAACTGCTAGAACGCGAACGTTAGCGTCATCCATTTAAAAAACAAAAAATAACAATGACCCTGTAAGTCGAACTATGACTACTCTAACTTCCTCTCTCCTGTCCAATTGAGGATACATAGGCACAAGACGATGATGTCTTGGCGAGAAACCTTCCCCTTAATCCCGTAGTCCTCCGAACTACGTTGACTCTGACTTTCCCACTCCCGAGGGAATACGTAGGCCTAGGACGACGATGTCCAATCGAGTCTCCTTTCCTTTCATCCTGTTTCCCCGTTTCTCATTGTTTTCCTTTCCAGTTACCAGTTGAGCTTCAGATACCCACACCCTTTGACCGAGACAACAAGCGTGGATCCCATCGAGTACGATGGACGCAAGGGGGTGCTAATACCTTCCTCTCGCATAACCGACTCCTGAGCCCAGACTATGGTTGCGACGACCATGTCTTTCCCCTTCTTTAGTTTTTCTTCGATCGTTTCCTTTCCATGCGTCGGGATAAAAAACGTTCGGTGGCGACTCTTCCTGTCTTTTCCGCCAGTTGATTTTCGCAGATGCGACAGCTGGCGACTCAGATGGGGATGCTGGTTCCCTAAGCGAGTCAATCCTAGCGTCTGTTTGCTTTCGGTTATTGGGTGTTTATATGTATTATTTACTTGCTTCATTTATGGCTTTATTGCATGTTTATCGCTTTTATCGCATTTTGCTTGCTTTACATTCATTATTGCCATATATACTGGAGTGTGCTAGACTGTTGTTTTCTTTAGTGGGATGGGTGTTCTGAGAGATAAGCCCAATACCCAGGCTTGAGTGTACACATAGGACTAGAGTGGAAAGTAGTGTGGCATGCGTAGCATCTTGGTATGTTTGGTATTCACGAAACCCACACCCGGATGAGGTTTTCTTGGGAGACATTCTGATTTGCGCGTCTTGTGCATTTTGGGATGTTAAATTAGAAAGCCGTCGACTCTTATGACCATTCCCGAGGACTCAGTTGAGGCACTCCTCCCAAAGGGCAAAAATGTCAGACCAGAAATGGCAAACACATTACGCTTCTTGATCCGATGACCCGAAGTTGAGAACTTGCCATAGGATGACCTTTTTAAAGGGAATCAGTTGAGGCCTCCTCGATTGATGATGATTCCAAACCAGAAATGGTGAACGTATCATCATTTCTCGACCTGAGAGTCTGTGACGCTGAGGATCCTTGGTTTTAGAACCTGTAGCGTGCGATTTTTGTCGGTGACGCGACCACCTTATCGCCATGGTTGGAATTGGGTGCTAATTTCTGATTTCTTATTTATCCTATGAAGCTAGAAAGGTAAGGGAAGCTATCTAAAATGAACCTCGCACGCAAATGTTTTCTTTAACAAATACTTAAGAGATTGGAGAGTTCGGGGTTAGGTTATACAATGGGGAGTTGTCAATTACCCATCCTATATGTAGTTATCCACAGATCGTTGGCAAATTCTACTGTTTTCTATTTACTGGTGTTTGTCTGTTGATTGGGAATGTTTGAGAGAGAGAGTTTTTGTTGATTTCGGGTTTTCCGATGTTTTTGGTAAGGTACTGGACCTAAGGTTTTTGATTGGTGTGCGAAGGTATTGGACCTAAGGTTTTTTATTAGTGTGCTCGCTAAGATTTCGCAATCTTATGCCTACGTATTCCCGTAATGATAACAGGGAAATTAGAGCAATCGTAGTTCCTATTATTCTATGGGAGGAAAGATGTTTGGTGTCTTGTCCAAAGCCCAAGATTGAAGCTAAAGGTTATTTGTGTCTTGTTCAAAGCCCAAGAGTGAAGCTAAAAGGTTATTGATAGAGAATTTGTCACCTCTAAAGGGAGCTATCTCATCTGTTTATCACAGTTGTTTGGGTAACAGATTATAAAGGAGAATTACTTTAACTAGGATGTGAGAATCCAGCAATGCCATAATTTCCTTTATAAGGGATTTGTCCTAAAGGATAAAACTTTAACTTAGTATAGAGCAATGCCATTTTTCCTTAGGAATCTTTCATGCTAAGAGAGGGACATTGGCTTGGATGTAAATAATCCAGAGGCTTGCCGCTTACAGAAATTAGATGAAAGATGGAGATTTACCAGGATAAGAGATGGACTGCAGCTTGGATATTTGAAACAACAAGTGTGCCACTTACAGTAGTTATCTGGAAATAAGGTTTGTTTGATTTTTTTGTTTTGATGTGTGATGTACAGAGAAATGTCTTCCTACATAGAGGTTTTTGATTTCCTCTGAGGGGATGTTGATTTTTGTGTGCCTTGATCAAAGCCCAAGGTTGAAGCTAAAAGTTGACTCTGCTTAGGGAGATCATTATACAAAGCCTAAGAGGAGGATGGAAATAGTTGATTCTTCCGGGGAAGTTTTTACTTGTCTTGTATAAAGCCCAAGACTGAGGCTGAAGGATACTGACTCAACAAGAGATCGTTTTATTTGTCTTGTACAAAGCCAAAGATTGAGGCTATAAAGAATTGACTTTTTTGGGGAAATATTTTGTCTGTCTTGTACAAAGCCCAAGATTGAGGCTAAAAGAGAGTTATTGACTCCACTGGGGAGATTTTATACGTGTCTTGTACAAAGCCCAAGATTTAGGCTAAAAGAAAAAGTGACTCTACTGGTGAGAGGTTTTATCTGTCTTGTACAAAGCCCAAGATTGAGGCTGAAAAGAAAACTGACTCAGCTGGAGAATATTTTAGGTGTCTTGTTTAAAGCCCAAGATTGAGGCTAAAAAGTTTTGACTGACTCCACCGGGGAAGTTTTATTTGGTGTCTTGTACAAAGCCCAAGATTAAGGTTGAAGTTGTTGAGGATGATCATTATACAAAGCCTAAAAGGAGGCTGGTTGGGGGAATTTCTTATATAAAGCCTAAGAGGAGGCTATCTTCTGTTGAGGATTACTGAGATCTAGAGACAGGTCCAAATTGGGGAATCAACTCTTACTGGGAATTGTAGAATAGTTGAAATATCAGATGCCTTGAGGTTCTGATTCTGTTGGGGATTTGTTAATGATTTGACCCTAGTTGGGGAATTTTAGGATAAAAGATTGAGTGTTTATGGAATGATCAAGGTTATTCCTGTGTTCTTTTGGGGAACTTGAGGGTTTCTTGAAATCCAAAAATTGATTAGACTGTCCAAGTCTACTGGTATGAAGAAGTTTATCTTTGTATGATGCCCAAGAGGAGGCTGACATTTAGGGAATGAGAATCAACCCTAAACTGGTATGATGTTTTGACTTTTGAAAGGACTGCTCTAGGAACTGATGACTAGGTTCTGTCCTATACCCGTAGGAGGTCTTTGGGTCCTTGTACTAAGCCCAAGAGGAGGCATGAGAACTTCTAAGAAGCCTGAGGGTCCTTGTACAAAGCCCAAGAGGAGGCTGGGGATACTTTTAGGAAGCCTGTGGGTCCAAACTTAAGAAAAGTTCCAGAAAGGTTTCACCGGGAATTAATCCATTCTGTAGTGAATAGTTCTAGGTTTTGAAGAAATTCAAAAGAGGTTTCACCGATAATTAATCCTCTCCGGGGGAATGAATTTCTTGACAAATTTCTAATAGGGACAGACTTGAGAAAAGTTTCACCGGGAATAATTCCTTTCTCTATTCCATATTGTATAAGCCCAAGAGGAGGCAAAACTGTATCTGGAAATTCCTATGGGGAACTAGTTTTGACTGTGTTGAAAGAGTGACCACTGGCTTTATCTAATCCTAGACCTAATTGTCGGGGAAAACTCTAAACAGATAATATACAGGCATATATACAGATGAAATATATACAAGTATGTAAAAGAGGGTAGGAGGACTTACAGGTGAACAAGCTTCTAGCATTACAAATATATATATATATATATATATATATATATATATATATATATATATATATATATATATATATATATGTGTGTGTGTATATATATACAAGTATGTAAAAGAAAACTGTTTTAAAACTTACAGGTGAGCAAGCTTCCATTGTAACAGCAGTATGGTTAGTTGTTCAAGAAATTAAAGAAAGTTTTGATAACAACTAGGAATTTGAACCTAAATCAAAAGGGAAAGTTGTTTTAAAAGAGAAGATTGGGGCTTATACTCAAGGAGAGGCCCAGATGGAAAACAGTGATCGCACCCTTGATTTGAAAATTATATCGAGACTTATACAATGACTGAGGCCCAAATTATTATATTTACAAAGAGGTTGGGTCTTACACTCTATTACAGGCTCAAAGTTTATTTGTGTACAAGAGATGGGGCTTAAAACTCAAAGAGAGGCCCAGATGAAAAATAACTATCGCACCGTTATTCGAAAATTGTGTTGGGACTTATACAATGACTGAGGCCCAAAAAGGTTTATGTACAAAAGGGGTTAGGTCTTACACTCTATTAGAGGCCCAAAAGTGTTAAAAAGAAAAGAAAATGGGTCTTATAACTCAGGGAGAGGCCCAAATTATTTTGTTTGAAAAGTGGCGATCGCGCCGAGATTTTTGAAATCGTATCAGGACTTATACAATGACTGAGGCCCAAAAAATTATTTACTTAGAAAGGGGTGGGACTTACACTCTATCAAGAGGCCCAAAGTGTTTTGAAAAATATTTGTGAGGGTGTGAATGATCAAAACCCTAATTTTGGTTAAAAATGTATTTTAATTTGAATAAAAATTCAAATAAAAATGATCAAAATTAACAAATATGTGTAAAACAAATTATGATCTAGGATAAATGTTTGAAAAATCATGTTTTATCCCTATAATGATTTAAAAATCATTTGAGTTTGAAAAATCAAGAAAAGAAATATTTTTAAAATGTTAAAAACAAATAAAAAATAAATTCTTTATGAAAATATTAAATATATCTAATAAATAATATTTTTGTGAAATTTTTGTGGAATAAAATATTTCAACATTTTTATGAATTTCGAAAAAAATAATTAATTCAAAAACATAAAAATTCAGAGAGAAATTAATTTTTGAATCAATTAAACAAAATATAAAAAATTCAAATATTTGAAAATTTGAAAAAGGGCGCCAAGTGTAACGCTCCAGTTTTAGTAGTTTTATTTAATTGAGTCGATTTAATTATTTCCGTTTTATTTTATTTTATTTTTGACTTTTATTTGACAATATATTAGTTTTCATCGCTGTTTATGTTTTATCGCGTTTTGGGAGCGTTTGCGAGATATTTGAGCTGAGGGGTAAAATAGTCTTTTAAGGGTTTAGATATTTATATAAATAAAAAGTGGAGAGAAAAAGAGAGAAAAGAAAAGAAAATAAAAAGAAGAGAAAGAAAAGGAGAAGAAAGAAAGAGAGAAGAGGAGAAAGACGAAAAATCGACATAACTCCGTTTCGAGTGCGATTAATCGGGTAAGGGTGAGAAGTTTCAATTATATCTTGCTTGTGTATGTATATGTGTTGTTTGTTGTAATTGTTTTGGTTGTTTCGCGACTTTTCGTGTCGATTGGAATTAGGAGCGATTGATAGAAATCGATGTTTTCACAGATGAAATTCGATATAAATTGCGTAGAATACTTGTCGTTAGGTTTGGATCATGTTTTGTTTGTTATAGTATGTTTTGGAAGTGTTTGGGTGGAAGAAATGATAGATTTTGACCCCAAATGACCTATGTTATCGCTGCTGGAAATTCTCGATTTCGCAGGTTCGCATTGCGAGCCAAAGCGTAGGAAACAGCGAACGTTCGCTAGCCGTTCGCATTGCAAACTTCAGGTTATTTTTGTTTCTGCCACGGTTCGCTGGGAGCTTCGCATTGCGAACGTGACAGAATTTCTGATTTTGTTTCCTTCATAACTTTTGATCCGTAAATCGGATTGAGGCACGGTCGGATGCGTTGGAGAGCTATTTCAATGATATTTTTGATAGTGGAATATGATCATATGTTTAAGCCATGGATTCATAAGAAAATATGGAAAAATGATGTATGTGTGAAAAGTGTGGTTTATGTTTCCACCATAACTCCCAAATCGCGAGTCCGATTGATGTGGGACTTGAGGCATTAGATAGATAACTTAAGATGCTATTAAATGGTGATGTTAGACCATGATTTAACCAAGAATATTTGGTAGGCGATGATTAGTGGTTTGTAGATTTTGTTGTGTTTGTTGGTGTTCGATGTGATATGTTATCGTCATATAAATGTCGGTCTTTTGTGCTATCTATATGATGTTGATGCATGTGATAATGATGTTGTTATAGTGTGTTATGGGTAGCCTTTGTGGTGTGAATCCCTTGTGGAAGTAATTGTGATTGCATGATTGTTATGGTTTGTGGTTTGTGATGAAATGCATTGTTTGAAGTGTTTTCAATGCATGAATAATGATGATGAGATAATTCATATGGTTGAATTGTGAAGATGCATTTGATTGTCATGAGTTCTTATGTGTCAAGCATCATGATATGTATCTTGTGATGTCGTGTGCCCTAGTGGGTGTGAGCGACAAATCGGTTCCAGAGGGAATCCGCTATAACATCGTGAGCCTTATACAAAGAGGACCTAAAGCGATGATTATAGACGATTGTGAGCCTTATACAAAGAGAACCTAAAGAAATCCATAAACGTCGTGAGCCTTATAGAAAGAGGACCTAAAGCGACGGGGAACATCGTTTGCCTGACGGGGAGTTACACTAAGTAACAAGCGATGATTCCAATAGTTCCTGAGTGAAGTAGTGTTGAGAATGATGGATGGATGGTACCGCACGTGCATTGCATAGAGTCGTTGTGTCGGTCTCTGTGCATTTGCATAAATCATGAATGGATTGATTATGTGATTATGTGTGGAAAATCACGAATTGATTGATTATGTGATTATGTGTGGAAAATCATGAATGGATTGATTATGTGATTATGTGTGGAATTGTGAATTGATTGAGTATGTGTTGAGATTTATGATTGGATTGGTGAATTGATGTGCATATGTGATAAATGCATTGGTTGTGGATAATATGTTTTATGTATAGGCATATGCTATGTGATGTGGTGATGTGTTTCCATATGACATAACTTTGGTGTACCTTATTTGTGAATATGTGATTATGTTAGTATAATTGGTATATGATATGTGTATTAAATGTGATGCTTGTGGTGAGAATAACTATGTATGTTAATTATATGTTTTGCATATTATTATGCAATCTTGATTTAGTTGTTATTTCTCACCCTTCTGCTGTGGTTTGTTGCTCTATGAGGCAATTGCAGATTAGTAGTCTTGGAGGCTTTTGTGAAGATTAGTTCTCCATCCGTTTGTCAGTCTGTCTGCTCTGATACGTAGCACGGGAGTCGGGGAACGCTTTAGTCATATATGTATACATTTGTTGGATATATTTTGTACTACTTTTGTATGTATATTTTGATGTTATAAAATGATTTACTTTTAAAACAAGGCAGTTATGGATCTTTCCGCTTTATTCCATAAATGAACGTTCCTTTTATATGGAAAAGTTTGCCTTTGAAGTGTTTCCATTTTGTGTTATGTATCAAAACTTTGTGAGCAGGGATTGTATTTTCTTTCTGTAGATGTGGCATCCTTGATTCTGTCGGAAAACAAATTTTTAGTTACTTTGATTTATTTATGTATTATTTATTTGCGATGGGATTTGGGGTGTTACATTAGTGGTATCAGAGCAGGTCAGTCCGTCCGGCCAAGTTGTTGAGTCAGTTAGTGTGACAGTTGAATACTGTCGTTGTTGGTTGTTCCTTAGTACGTGATAGGTGTGTGAAACACTGTCAGTACTTTCTGGTTGTTCTAATCCCTTGTCTGCAGGATTTAGATTGAGATAAGTGGGGGAGAAGCTGGTACTTCTCCAAGTTGCTTCAGGTGTGGAGCGTTGGCTCAGTGTGTTGTGAATTTCAAGATTGTAAGTGCTCTTTGGACAATGTTGTTTCCGGTTCCGGAGGGAATACGAAGGTAAGGTTTACGTCGACTAAGGATTGGTGCCTTAGGTAGTTTGTGCATGAGATGTAAGGAATGCTATTATAGTTTGGTAAAGATGGTTTATGCCCCATCATGATTGTCGGCTATCTATTGACAAATTGAGGAACTGATCACCCTTAATCTCTTGTTGATAGTAGACGGGGATTATGTTGGATGGAATAGACGGGTCTTTCCGGCTTTGATAGTGTGTGCAATGAATTATTTGGAATTAAGGAAATTATTACAGATTGTTTTGATGAGTCGATGAAGATTCTTATATTGGAAGATGAGGCGGATTAGAGGTTTTGTATATTGGTCAAGTTGGAATGTCTCTTAGAGAGAATGATTGGGTATTACTAATGGTTGTTCTTAGAGAGTAGAGTGTGAACTTAAATTGGACGAAGGTGAATAGTCAAGGTTATATCTGCTAAGTGAGTAGGACACTCTTTGGAGTTGAGACTAAGGTGTTTGTTATGTTTATGAGGCTAGTGTTCTGGAAATTGACAGGAAAGCCATCAGTTGTGCATGGTTTTCAGATATGTTTTGGGTGAAACTTTAGTGTGTCGACTTGATGAGGTCCAGTATGGTTGGTAACAAAAAGGATGGACGGTTGAATGGAAATTTTGAGAAACCTTTGTGTGCGAAGGTAATATTGATATTAAGAGTTCTTTTTGGTTGGTTGTTGATACATGTTGGAAATTGTGGAATTGGAAGGTCAAGAGAAGAAATTGTATATGGATTACTGATAGTTGAATAAGGTAACGATTGAGAATAAGCGAACCCAACGAGAAGGGGAATGCGAAGATTCGCTGGAGTTCGCAGTGCGAAGGTCAAGGCAAAGGCTCGCTAGCAGTTCGCAGTGCGAACTTTGTGTCCTTTTTCTTCTGCCTTGGTTCGTTGGGGGTTTGCATTGCGAATGAGGAAAGCGAATGCTCGCTGGGAGATTCACGTTGCGAACATGGCAGATATTTCCAAATTGTGTCTTTCTTAACTTTGGTTTTGTTTATCCGATTTAAACGTTCTTTATATCGTTGTGGAGCTATGAAAGGGTTCTATGTTTTGGAAAACGGAAATATTATTTATGGAATGGATTTTTGGTCGATTATTGGGATTAGTCGGAACTACGTGAATTACGTAAAACGAGACTGTTAACACGTTAAAAGCTTCAAGTGATGCGTTTGGAATGTTTGTGGAGTATATGAATCGTATCTTCCATATTTATTTGGATAAGTTCGTAGTGGTTTTGATTGAGGATATTCAGATCTGTTATAAACTCAGAGGAAGAACAAGCAAAGTGTTTGAGATTTGAATTACAAGTGTTGGAAAGAGACGAAGTTTTATGCTAAGTTATTCGAGTGAGAATTTTGGTTGAAAATGGTTAGTTTTCTTGGATATGTTATTTCAGATGAGAGTATTGTTATGGATCCATCGGAAGTAGATGTAGTTCTACAATGAGAGGCTCCGAAGTTGGTTAAGGAGATTAGAAACTTTTGGGCTCAGTTGGTTGTTATTGCAGGTTATGGAAGACTTTGTTAAGTCCGTACTTCTGGTATCTCAGTTGACTTGCAAAGGGTAAGTCGTTTGTTTTGGATGTTCGTTGTGAGTGAGTTTTAGAGAGCGAAAGTAGAAGTTGTCTATGGTTTCAGTTTTGATTCTGTGTGATCCTAATAAACCGGTTGTGAGGTATGGGGATGAGTCTATGATGAGTTTAGTCTGTGGTTAATTTAAGATGGTAAATTCGTGGCTTATGCTTTACGACAATTGAGGATTTATAAAAGGATCTATACTATTCTGGATTTGGAATTGGTTGCGGTTGTATTGTGTTGGAATATTTGGAGGTATTATCTTTATGGTTCTAGGTTCAAAGTGTTTGGTAATCACAAGGATATTGAGTACTTGTTTGGTTTGAAGGAATAGAGTATGAGACAACAAGAATGGTTAGAATTTGGGATGAGTTATGACTTTGGCTCGAATTATCCTATTGGGGAAAAGCTGATGTTGTGCCTAAAAAATTAAGTCGAAAGTTGTTATGCATGTCTGTTTTGATGATCAGAGGATTAAAATTGTTTGAGCAGTTCAGAGACTTGTGTCTGGTGTGTGGGATAACATAGGAGAGTGTGAGGTTGGGTATATAAAAGTGAACAGTGATTTTTGGTGAATATGAGAAAGAGTTAGACTTTGGACGTGAGACTGGTAGTTTTGATGGTTACGAGTAATCAGAGTGCGCAACGGAAGTGTGTTGTGGCACATTTTGTATTTGCATGTGTGACTTGTAAGAATTCATAAGTTGAACAGTAGGAACATGTAGGATTGGTAAGACTATTGGACGTTTCAGTATGGAAGTGTTAGGAGAAATTTTTAAATATTATTCATGGGCTACTATGTAGATGGAGGTTTTGGTTGTATGTTCGATTAAGGAATCGTAGCATTGTTGTAATATTGTTGTGTGATAAGGATGTTTGGTATTCTGGTTTTGTAGAGGTTGTTGAAACGATGTTGGGTCGTGGAACTTTAAGTTCTTGTCCTTGTTGTGGCCTCGTTTCCATCGTGATGGTTCGAGTGCGTGTGGCTAATTCCTTATGGGGGATTAGGGGAGTGTTACCTGTGGCGAGGGTAACGATCTTGTTGTGTTTCGGTTCAAGAGTGAACATGTGTGTGTTCGTAACTTGGGTATTCTTTGAGTCGTGACTTGGTCGTCAAGTGCATTGTATGGGCTTTGCATCTTGTCTTTGTAATTGTCGTCGTGTCGTGTTGTTGTAGTAGTTGTTGTTAGCAGGGTGGTTTGTCAGTTTGTGTTATTCATGGTGTGCCTTTGGTTGGCCTGTTAGTTTGTTAGTCGGATACGAGAGTCGTGTCCGGAGTTGTTCTTCTCAGTATATTTTCGAGGACGAAAATGTCTAAGTGGGGGAGAGTTGTAACGCCCCAGTTTTAGTAGTTTTATTTAATTAAGTCGATTTAATTATTTCCATTTTATATTATTTTATTTTTGACATTTATTTGACAATATATTATTTTTCATCGCTGTTTATGTTTTATCGCGTTTTGGGAGCGTTTGCGAGATATTTGAGCTGAGGGGTAAAATAGTCTTTTAAGGGTTTAGATATTTATATAAATAGAAAGTGGAGAGAAAAATAGAGAAAAGAAAAGGAAAGAAAAAGAAGAGAAAGAAAAGGAGAAGAAAGAAAGAGAGAAGAGGAGAAAGAGGAAAAATCGACATAACTCCGTTTCGAGCGCGATTAATCGGGTAAGGGTGAGAAGTTTCAATTATATCTTGCTTGTCTATGTATATGTGTTGTTGTTGTAATTGTTTTGGTTGTTTCGCGACTTTTCGTGTCGATTGAAATTAGGAGTGATTGATAGAAATCGATGTTTTCACGGATCATGTTTTGTTTGTTATAGTATGTTTTGGAAGTGTTTGGGTGGAAGAAATGATAGATTTTGACCCCAAATGACCTATGTTATCGCTGCTGGAAATTCTGGGTTTCGCAGGTTCTCATTGCGAGCCAAAGCGAAGGAAACAGTGAATGTTCACTAGCCGTTCGCATTGCGAACTTCAGGTTATTTTTGTTTCTGCCATGGTTCGCTGGGAGCTTCGCATTGCGAACTTGACAGAATTTCCGATTTTGTTTCCTTCATAACTTTTGATCCGTAAATCGGATTGAGGCATGGTCGGATGCGTTGGAAAGCTATTTCAATGCTCTTTTTGATAGTGGAATATAATCATATGTTTAAGACTTGGATTGATAAGAAAATATGGAAAAATGATGTATGTGTGAAAAGTGTGGTTTACGTTTCCACCATAACTCCTAAATCACGAGTCCGATTGATGTGGGACATGAGGCATTAGATAGATAAATTAAGATGCTATTAAATGGTGATGTTAGACCATGATTTAACCAAGAATATTTGGTAGGGGATGATTAGTGGTTTGTAGGTTTTGTTGTGTTTGTTGATGTTCGATGTGATATGTTATCGTCATATAAATATGGGTCTTTCGTGCTATCTATATGATGTTGATGCATGTGATAATGATGTTGTTATGATGTGTTATGGGTAGCCTTTGTGGTGTGAATCCGTTGTGGAAGTAATTGTGATTGCATGATTGTTGTGGTTTATGGTTTGTGATGAAATGCATTGTTTGAAGTGTTTTCAATGCATGAATAATGATGATGAGATAATTCATATGGTTGAATTGTGAAGATACATTTGATTGTCATGAGTTCTTGTGTGTTAAGCATCATGATATGCATCTTGTGATGTCGTGTGCCCTAGTGGGTGTGAGCGACGAATCGGTTCCAGAGGGAATCCGCTATAACATCGTGAGCCTTATACAAAGAGGACCTAAAGCGATGATTATAGACGATCGTGAGCCTTATACAAAGAGGACCTAAAGCAATCCATAAATGTCGTGAGCCTTATACAAAGAGGACTTAAAGCAACGGGGAACATCGTTTGCCCGACGGGGAGTTACACTAAGTAACAAGCGATGATTCCAATAGTTCCTGAGTGAACTAGTGTTGAGAATGATGGATGGATGGTACCGCATGTGCTTTGCATAGAGTCGTTGTGTTGGTCTCTGTGCATTTGCATAAATCATGAATGGATTGATTATGTGATTATGTATGGAAAATCATGAATGGATTGATTATGTGATTATGTGTGGAAAATGATGAATGGATTGATTATGTGATTATTTGTGGAATTGTGAATTGATTGAGTATGTGTTGAGATTTATGATTGGATTGGTGAATTGATGTGCATATGTGATAAATGCATTGGTTGTGGATAATATGTTTTTTGTATAGGCATATGCTATGTGATGTGGTGATGTGTTTCCATATGACATAACTTTGGTGTGCCTTATGTGTGAATATGTGTTTATATGAGTATAATTGGTATATGATATGTGTATTAAATGTGATGCTTGTGGTGAGAATAACTATGTATGTTATTTATATGTTTTGCATATTATTATGCTATCTTGATTTAGTTGTTATTTCTCACCCTTCTACTGTGGTTTGTTGCTCTATGAGGCAATTGCAGATTAGTAGTCTTGGAGGCTTTTGTGAAGATTAGTTCTCTATACGTTTGTCAGTCTGTCTGCTCTGATACGTAGCACGGGTGTCGGGGAACGCTTTAGTCATATATGTATACATTTGTTGAATATATTTTGTACTACTTTTGTATGTATATTTTGATGTTATAAAATGATTTACTTTGTAAAACAAGGAAGTTATGGATCTTTCCGCTTTATTCCATAAATGAACGTTCCTTTTATATGGAAAAGTTTCCCTTTGAAGTGTTTCCATTTTGTGTTATGTATCAAAACTTTGTGAGCAGGGATTGTATTTTCTTTCTGTAGATGTGGCATCCTTGATTCTGTCAGAAAAATAAATTTTTTGTTACTCTGATTTATTTATGTATTATTTATTCGCGATGGGATTTGGGGTGTTACACCAAGAACACTTGGTACTTGCCCGCATCCCCTGTTTTCCCCAGATTTGCATTTTCTCACTTTTCTCTCTGATTACTCAATGGTTTTTCACGATTCAAACACCAATCTTGTTCGTTTTTGAACAAGGATCACAAACATATATATTAATTGCATTTATATTAAGTGTGTAGTGAGAAATCAAAGGATAACTTCAAGAACCGTAATTTCAGCATGAACACAATGAAATTCCATACACGATTGTTTCATGGCAATTGATTGAGGGTTATTACTCTACATCATGCAGAAACAAGATGGTAACTCAAAAATTCATTTATGATGCATGGAATATAGAGTTTGAAGGCTTCAGGCTTACCTCTTACAGCTAGTGATCGAGCTTGATGATGGAGATGTTACAGATGTGTTCCAATGATCTAGACAACTTCCTTATACCCTATGGAGTGTGTTGAGATGCTTAGAGTGGATTGAAATGAGATGGAACTTGATGTGGCACCTCAACTGCAACTCTATGAAGAACTTGAGCAACTGACGGGTGATATTGTGATTCAAGTGTTTTAGATGTGTTCCAAGACTGTGGATCACTCACATATGATGTTTATGAGGTTTTGGCATCATTGGTTTGGACATAATCACTTCCTATTTCAAAATTCGATAGTGACTTGAAATAGAAGGCAAATTTGGAGTGAAAGAGAGATTTTGAGGAAAGCATCAGTTTAGGTGCTTTGGTGTACTCAAACTGATCACAATTGATGTCTATTTATAGTGCAATAAGTTTGTTTTGGCATCAATAGTGAATGGAGACTTGGACAGTCCCTTGGCCAATGTTGATCAAAAGGAATCTCAAGTCTCCTCTAGCCATTGATTTGAGGTTAGGGCACAGTTTATGAGACCTTTGGTTCAGAGCTAAATCTTGACTTAATTCAGTTAGCAATGTCTTGATGCTTGCCACCTTGTGAATCCATTGAATGCATTGAAACAAAATTGGAGTCTTTGAGCGTTTTAGCCTTTTTAGGGCATTTATGGCTACATGTAGATCTTTGGACTTGGGAGGCTTGTGGATCAGATCATTTCTCTTTGATGTTATCCCTTGAGGTGTCCAAATGAATGACAAGGCTTGTAATTGTCTGATTTTGCCAAATCGAGCAAAAATGCAAAATTCTATCTTGTACAAGACAGTTGGAAATGATGATTTTGAGGGGGTCGTATCTCCCTGTTTAAATGGAGTTATGAAAAGCTCTTGTGCTTTTTAGAAAGCCCTAATATGGTACAATTCATGTGTGATAATAGTTGGTCTTGAAACTATCTGAATCCAATTGAAAGAACCTCATGAACTTTGATGCCCAAAGCTGACACTTAGACAGTTTTGGACTAAGTGTTATGTTCATGATTTTTCACCATTTTGATCCATCCATAACTAAAAATCCATGAAGAATCAGAGTTTCATGTAGTTGAAGCTTTTGTAGAATGTAGGAAGACCTATAAATCAGGCTTTGGATAATTCAAAATGGTTGTCTAGATCAGAAGTTATGGCCTTTGGAAGTTGGTACCAAAACCATTCAAATTTAGTAACTAAGAAAAATTTCAATTTTTCAAGATTACCCGTTTTACAAGTTATCTTGGTTTCTTGATCAATTCTTGTTCAAATGACATTATATGTCATATTTTATGAAAATATGAGTCATAACGATCATTTTTGCCAAAAAATTCATGTTTTGACTTTTGGCTCCGGAGCAGTTCGGCGCGTAAAAACCCTAATTTCTGACTTTTGAGGAATGCATCCTCTGAGGGTAATTCAACTTTACAAATGGATTCCTAGGGTTATTTTGAGCATATTGAGTCATGTTTTGAAGTCTTGGCTCATGCCCTTGTGAAAATCTCACTCTAGAGGTCCTAGTCGTTTAAAACCCTAATTTGGTGATATCGGGCGATCTTGAGGCTTGATCCACTTGGACTGTAGCAACATTGTGCTTGATTCTTGATATGGGAGTCCTATTGATCCTTTATGGGTGTTTGAGATGTTAGACAAGTTGAAGATCATGTCAAATTTTGATTAATCCTTTGTCTAAAAGCTCTGAGAGGGCTTGAAACCCTAATTCTTGATTGTAGTGAAGGCTCAACAATCCTTAAGGTGATATCAAGAAAAGTTTCACCGGGAATAATCTTTTCTTTAGTGAACAGTTCTAGGGTATGAAGAAATTCAAGAGAGGTTTCACCAGGAATTAATCCTCTCTAGGAAAATGAATTTCTTTGACAATTTTCTAATAGTGACAGTCTGAGAAAATTTTCACTAGGAATAATGCCTTTCTCTTTGTTTCATATTTTTTAAGCCCAAGAGAAGGCAAGACTGTATCTGGAATTCCTATGGGGAACTAGTTTTGACTGTGTTGAAAGAGTGACCACTGGATTTCTCTAATCCTAGACCTAATTTCCAAGGAAAACTCTAAGCAGATAATATACAGGCATATATATATATATATATATATATATATATATATATATATATATATATATATATATATATATATATAGACAAGTATGTAAAAGAGGGTAGGAGGACTTATAGGTGAGCAAGCTTCCTGCACAAACAATTATATATATATATATATATATATATATATATATATGTGCATGTATATAAAAGAAAGTTGTTTAAAACTTATAGGTGAGCAAGCTTCCATTGTAACAGCTGTATGGTTAGTTGTTCAAGAAATTAAAGAAAGTTTTGATAACAACTATGAGTTTGAACCCAAATCAAAAGGGAAGTTGTTTTGAAAAGATAGTTGGGGCTTATACTCAAGGAGAGGCCCAGATGAAAAACAATAATCGTACCGTTGATTTGAAAATTGTATCGGGGCTTATACAATGACTGAGGCCGAAAATTATTTATGAAGAGGGGGTTGGGTCTTACACTCTATTAGAGGCCCAAAGGTTTGAAAAAGAAAAGAAATGGGACTTACAACACAAGGGTAGGCCCAATTGATTTTTGTTTAAAAGGTGACGATCGCACCGAGATTTTAGAAATCGCAATGGGACTTATATAATGACTGAGGCCCAAATTTATTTATTTACAAGGGATGGGACTTACACTCTATCAAGAGGCCCAAATAAAAGTTTTGAAAAAGGTTTGTGAGGGTGAAAACAACAAAACCCTAATTTTATTTAAGAAAATGTATTTTAATTGAAAAAAATTCAATTAAAATGACCAAAATTATCAAACATGTGTGGAAAACAAGTTATTATCTTGGATTAATGTTTGGAAAATCAAGTTTTATTCATGGAATATTTTGAAAACCATTTGAAGTTGAAAAAACAAGATAAAGAAATATTTTAAGTATTAAAAACAACAAATAAAACATAATTCTTTGCAAAAATACTAAATATATGAAATAAATAATATTTTTGTGAAATTTTTGTGGAATAAAATATTTTAATATATTTGGGAATTTTCAAAAAAAGAACCAATAAAAAATAATTAAAATTGAGAGAGAAATTAATTAATAAAAATAACAAAAAATATGAAAAATAGCACAAAAGAGAGAAAAGGCAAAATGGTCCTGGTGGGTGTTGAACCCACGACCTCAGCAACAAACACACATGCGCGCTACTACTGGGGTGGTGATACATCCGTGTATCAAAACCACCCCATTAATACATAAGGGGTGCCAAGTTCTAGGCCTGGCCAAGGCGCCATGCTTGGCCCTTGCCCAAGGCAAGGCCTAGTTTTGGCAATTTACGTGAAGCCTCTAAATTTCTCATTTCTCTATGGATTGGGACAAAATTTAGGTGCATCTGACCCAAAATTTCATGAGGAATCCAAATGTGCCCTTGGAATTTTCAGAAAATGTCCCTATCTCAAAATCCGATAGTGATTTCAAAATAGGCCTAAACTTGCATGTTTTATGCTATCTCATGGTATAGGAAATAATAACATGATAAATTGGTTCAAACACAACACATATGATATGGATGAGAGGTCCATGATCAATGGACCACAAAGCAATGCATGATTTAGAGAGTTCAAGTGATGATACTTACCTCTTGGAGCTCCTTGTGCTATCTGCCAAGTTCCTTGTGCCAGAAGTTATTTAATGCTTTGAACACTCTTAATTGATCCCTTAGAAGCTTTTAGGATGATCAGAACCAGCTGGAATCCTCAGGAACAAGTATATGCCTTTTCTTACAAAAGGGGCAAAAGTGACCAATATAGTAACTCTCTCAAATGGTGTTCCAGATGAGGGAAACCAATTGGGACAATTTGAGGATGATATTTGAAGTGTGTTTCAGGCTTGGTTTGGTTTTGTAAGTGACTGAATCAAAACATGGCTTGAAAAATGTAGAAAAGTCAATTTTTGAGGTTTTGGAGGTTGACTTTCTGATTTTGGTGTTTCAGATCAAAGGTGAGTGTTTAGACAGCTTAGATATGACATATTGAATGTGTTTGGATCATGAGCTTTGGTGGATTTGCTCTCTACCTCAAAAACTCAGAGATGACATGCAAAAGAAGGCATTTTGGCCTAAAAAGGGAGATTTTTAGGAAAGCATCAGTTGTAATGCTTTGGTGTACTCAAATTGATCACAAATGAACTCTATTTATAGTGTGTCAAGTTTGTTTTGGTATCAATAGAGAATGGCACCTGCAGCAGGCATTTGGCCAATGTTGATCCAAGGGAATCTTTAGTCTCCTCTAGCCATTGACTTGAGGTTAGGGCACAAGCCTATGGTCCTTTGATTCAGAGCTTATTCTTGACTCATTCGGTTAGGAATGTGTCAGTCCATGCCACCTTGGTGCATCTATTGAATGCTTGGAAACAAAATTGGAGTCTTGGCACCTTTTTAGCCTTTTTAGGTTTGTTATGGCTATGTGTAGATTCTTGGACTTTGGAGGCTTGGGGATCAGATCATTCCCCTTTAATTTCATCCTCTGATGTGTCCAAATCGATGACAAGGCTCGGAGTTGTCCAAATTTGCCAAATCGAGCAAAATACCAAATTCTGCCTTGTACAAGACAGCTGGAAATGGTGATTTTGAGGGGATCATATCTCTCTGCTCAGGTTGAGTTATGGGAGGCTCTTGTACTTTTTAAAGAGCCCTCATATGATACAATTTATGTGTGATCATAGTTTGTCTTGAAACTATTTGGATCCCATTGAAAAATCCTCATGAATATTGATGTCAAAAGCTAATAACTTAGGCAGATTTTCACTAAGTGTTGGAAAAAGTGTCATTTTCATGTTTTTGTCATTTTGATCACTCCATAACTTAAAATCCATAAAGAATTGGAGTTGGAGGTAGTTGAAGCTTTTGTAGATTGTAGAAAGACCTACAAATCCAACTTTGGATCACCCAAAATGGTTGCTTGGATAAGAAGTTATGGTCCTTGGAAGTTGGCACCAAAATCATTTAAACTTAATAACTGAGAAAATTTTTCAATTTTTCAAGGTTACCCCTTTTACAAGTTATCATGATTTCTTGATAAATTCTTGTTCAAATGTGATTATAAGTCACATTTTGTGAAAATATGAATCATAAGGATCATTTTTTCTAAAAAATTCATGTTTTGACTTTTGGCTCCGGAACGGTTCGGCGCGTATAACCCTAATTCCCGACTTTTGGGGAATGCATCCTCTGAGGGTAATTTAACTTTACAAATGGATCCTTAGGGTTATTTTGAGCATATTAAGTCACATGTGGAAGTCTTGGCTCATCCTCTTGTGAAAATATCACTCTGGAGTCCCCGGTCGTCCAAAACCCTAATTTGGCGACATCGGGTGTTTCGAGGCTCAAACCACTTGGAATGTGGCAACTTTGTGCTTGTTTTTGATGTGGGATTCCTCTTGATCCTTTTTGGATGTTTGAGAGGTTATAAAAGTTGAATATCATGTCATTTCTTGATTGATCCTTTGTTTAAGTATCCTGAGAGGGCACGAAACCCTAATTCTTGATTATGGTGAATGCTTACCCATCTTTGGGGAGATTGATGAGGCATGATGGTACCTCCATATTGTGATGATGATTCTCATAATGATGGGAAATCTTGGTGGTCAAAATTTGGGGTATGACAAATGTCCCTATTTAATCTTCTTGGACCCGAAGGTGTGAATGACGAAGGTATTAGGGCATTCGGGGTGCAAGAGGATTAAATATCGGAATACCCGAAATTTTGACGGTAGTTATGAATGGAAATTTTCTCATCCATATTATTTTACTAAGCGATGATACTTAGAAAAGTGTGAAACTTCCCCTTGATCCTGGTCTTCAGCCACAGAACTGGTCTCAGTTTCTGAAATAAACTTCCCCTCGATCCTGGTCTTCAGCCAAGGAACTGGTCTCAGTTTCTGATATAAACTTCCCCTCGATCCTGGTCTTCAACCAAGGAACTGGTCTCAGTTTCTGATATAAACTTCCCCACGATCTTGGTCTTCAGCCAAGGAACTGGTCTCAGTTTCTTCTTGTCGAGTTTCTTTCTTGACAAGGAATGCTATGTGTAGCGGTCTTCATCAAACTTCTCACCGAGTTTTATACTAAGGAAACGCCATTTGATGGAAAAGATTGGAGGTCAGACTTGCTGGGGGTACCCATTTGTCTGAGTTGTAGAGGTGTGCAAACTTCTCTGTTGGAGATGCCATTTGTTGACTCTACTAGGGAAAACGAGTCTCTTGAGAGACTGCTTTTCTGTTTGGGGATACTACATCATACTTTTCTTTGAGATCTTTTTGGAGAAATGCCATGTGATGTAATCCAATTTGGAGGTGTTAATGACCTTATTTGATGGCAAACCTTTCGGAAAGAAACTGCTGTATTGCTGAGAGTCCTCGGTTGAGAGTCTTTCTTTGGGATTTTCCTTAATCCGAGAAAGCGAGAATATCATCTTTACTGGTGAAGAATGATGTTCCAAAAAGGTTATGTTGATTGTCTTCTTGTTTCTCAAGGGTTCAAGTTATCAAAGTGGTCGAGGACCAGCTCCAATCCAAAAATAAATTGGGGAGAAATTGCTCAGAAGCTGCATTTCCTAATGAGGAAAGGACTAACAACTCGATCGAGAGGACTTTTATCACTTGGGAATAAGATCGACTAAAGTGATGGTGATGCAATATGAATATGAATGTGAACCAATAGTGCATGATGTATGTATGTTTATGCTGACAAAAATAACGCGGCATACAGACTAATAGATGAACATGACTGGATACTCGGCCACTGCGAGGGACAAAAAGTATTAATGTTCCAAGATAGCAATCCTGCCTTGCTTAGGAGAGACGGTCCCCGTAGGGAGAAAAAGTTATTCAATCGGTCTTAAGAGATACGTAATCTGCCGGGAATGTCAGATGGCAAACTCACATCTGAAACAGTTGATCCTTCATTCAGGTGCACTGGTTTAGAAGGAGTACTTTGATTCTGCATTTTGAGGTTCAATCACCTTCGGAGAAGCCATCGATATTCTTTTTGATGTTCAGCAGTCAACAGAATTGCCATCTTTATTTTAAAAGTAGAAAAAATTTTGACAAGTAAATTCATTTTTGTTTTATTTCAAGAATCGTTGATCATGTTAAAAATTTTCATTCTGTAAAGCTAAAACAAATGAGAATTGCAAACAAAAGCACTAGGACTCAAATTTTATTGATAGGATGGAAATTAACCAAGCGCGTTATTCCATAGAGCATTTACATAGTTTAGAAAATGGTAATTTAAGGGAAAAGAGGCTACATTGAAACATAACGACCGCTATCCTTCTACCAACATTGAATTCTGGACATTCTGGACTTCTGTCGAAGATGACCTTGACTGAAGTTTTCTTGATTGATGGCATGACTGCTGAGGAGTTGAACTGATTAGACGTAGTTACTTGCCATTAATCCCTAAATTTTGCCTGGATTGTACTTTGAGATTTCCAATCCATCGTGATGATTTTTTTTGCTTATGTCTCTAATTTTTGCCTGGACTGCCCTTTCGGATTTTCAATCCACCGAGACATTTTTTTTATTTAATCGAATTATTTCTTGACTACATCAACATTTGTCGGGTAGGCAAATTCCTCTCCATCCATGGTTGTGAGTCTCAAGGCGTCGTCTGAGAAGGCTTTCTTGACCACATAGAGGCCATCATAATTCGGAGTCCATTTGCCCCTGGAGTCAGTGAGGAATGATTGTATCCTTTTGAGCACAAGGTCTCCTTTTCTGAAGACAGGGGGTCAGACTTTTTTTTTGTCAAATGCTTTCTTCGTTCTTTGTTGATACAACTGACCATGGCATAAACCTGTAAGACTGTTAAGTAGATGATCAGTGGTCTTCCCTCCATTGTAGGGGACAGAATAGGTGGATTCAACAGATATTCCTTGATACTGTCGAAAGTTTTTTGGCAATCTTCTGTCCATACAAAATTTTGATTCTTTTTGAGTAGTTTGAAGATTGGCGCGCATGTCGCGGTCATAAGCGATATGAATCGTGAGATGTAATTCAGATGTCCCAGAAATCCTCTGGCCTATTTCTCAGTCTTTTGTGAAGGCATTTCTTGAATGGCCTTGACCTTGTCAGGATCAACCTCAATTCCTTTTTGGCTGACGATGAACCCTAAAAGTTTTCCTGAGCGAACATCGAACGTGCATTTGTTGGGATTCAAGCGGAGTTTGTACTTTCTCAGACGCTCGAATAGTTTTGACAAGTGGGTCACATGCTCCTCTTCTGTTTTAGATTTAGCAATCATGCCATCGACGTACATTTCGATTTCTTTATGCATCATGTCGTGAAACAGAGTAGTCATGGCCCTTTGATAGGTTGCCCCAGCGTTCTTCAAACCGAACGAAATTACCTTGTAACAAAAGGTGCCCCATGGGGTGATGAATGAAGTTTTCTCCCTATCTTCCGGCGCCATTTTGATTTGATTATAGCCCGAGAATCCATCCATGAAGGAGAAGACTTTGAACTTTGTTGTACTGTCTACCAGCATGTCTATGTGCGGTAAGGGAAAGTCATCCTTTGGACTGGCTTTGTTCAGATCCCTGTAATCTACACATATTCGGACTTTTCCTTCCTTTTTCGGAAAATGTACTATGTTGGCTAACCATTGAGGATATTCTGAGGTGGCGAGGAAACCTGCGTCAATCTGTTTCTGCACTTCCTCTTTGATTTTGATGGCCATGTCTGGATGAGTCCGTCTCAGCCTTTGTTTTACCTGTGGACATTCTGATCTTAACGGTAGATGATGTTCCACGATGCTGGTATCCAACCCTGGCATGTCCTGATAGGACCAAGTAAATACACCGGGAAAATCTTTGAGAAGTTTTATCAAGCCTTTCTGACAGCCGAACTGAGCAGTGCCCCAATCTTGACTTCTTTCCTCTCTTCTTCTGAACCCAAGTTGACCGTTTCCAACGGCTCTTTGTGAGGTTCAATGGACATTTCCTCTTGTCTGAGTAATCGGGAGATCTCTTCTAGAATTTCTTTGTCTTCTTCTTCTTCAGCTTCAAATACCGGGAATTCAAAGTTGGGAGAAGGCATTGGATCGTCTGTTTCAACGGGGTTTAAAACAAGTAATCTGCATGACATGATGATTTGTTTTTAGAAGAGATAAACAGAAATACAAGAGTGTGTGCAGTGTATTTTCTGAAAAATGCTTGTTTTTATTTTTGGTTGTTTTAGGATTACCATTTTCTGAAAAAGCGAAAAGTGAAAACAACAATAAATGCGGAAATTACAGAATGACATTTATTTATTTATGATTTTGTCGATTCTTGAAACTTCAGCCCTATAAAACAAAACTCTATCGCTTTGGGTAAAGCGAAGAGGGACATTTACATAAAGTGAGCCCTATAAAAACATCTGTTTCACCTTGTCAGGGTGAAAGGTTAAAACAAAGATGGCAATTACTTAGACTTATGGATGACTTTCGGGACATCGACAGTAACCCATTGACGACGAACTCCTCGGTAAATTACAAAGTCTGGTACCTTCTTTCTTGGTTTGTCCTCAGAAATGACGCTGATTTCCGGCGGAGCAGGATCATTGGAGTCTTCCTCCCATGCAAATTTTTCGTAGACGAACTCTTCTGTTGTGTCTTCCTTAGTGCTTTAAATCTTAGGCGGATCTCCCCATCCAGTTGGTTGGATGTCTTCGAGCCTAATACGAGAGCTTTCAGGAGCGGTGTACTTGACCAAGAAGTCGTACTTGCCACTCAGCTGTCCTAAGGTGTCCCATATTTCTGTGGGATTGGAGGAGTCATCATTTTCGATGACGTTGACCTCAAGAAAAAAATACTTGATGAATTCTTGTCCTGCAATCTTTGCTGATTCATCGTTGTGCTGGATATCTTCAGAATGTCCTGAGTAATGATCCCATAACTTGGTGGGGACGCATGTATTCTTTTCAATAATGCTCAGCTGATATGCATCGTTGGGATAACTCTTTTGCCCCAAGTCTTCTGGGTATGGCTGCCAGATAGGTAAGTCATCCATTGGGTCATAGTGTCTTTCTCTAATGAGTTTGGTGGAGCACAACATCCCTCAGGATCACAATCTCTGTATATCATCTTGACATCTGATCTTGGTATATATCTTGGATTCTGTGTGGGAAAGCAAAATGGCGTATCCGTTTCTTCCTGAGTCATATAACCGTCCTCGTTGAGATAGGACTTCCACTCTTCATCTGTATCGGGGGAGTCGCCCTCATCGATGATGTGTACTTCTTGAGACACTAGGTGAAGGAAACCTCCACTGTGGAAGAAGTCCTGAATGGGATGAAAACTTTCATCGCTAGTAGGAGTCTGGGTACAGGTTGAGGAGAAACCAAGACCTTTCTTTGTCTTTTTATCCGCATGAATGATAAGTTCTCCCCATCATTTTATGTCGTTACCCTTGATCACTTCGAGAGCATCTTTATATGAGGAAATTGGTGTCCCTCTTTCTGATGGATACTCATTGCTCATTGACAGTTCTTGAAACTGAGTTCCAACAACCTCCTCAGGTTCTACACAGGGTAATGATGATAAGTTGCTTACGATTAAGGCCTTCTCTCCACAGACTGTGACTAACTTGTCATTCTTGACAAAATTCAGCTTCTGGTGAAGTGTAGAAGTGACTGCCCCAACTTCATGTATCCAAGGTCTTCCTAATAAACAGTTGTATGCTGCCCGGATGTCCATGACCTGGAAAGTGTGAGGACCGATAGTTATGGGAAGGTCGACTTCGCCGATAACTATTTTTCTGGATCTGTCAAATGCTTTAACGATGACCTCGCTTCCCCTCATCAGAGCTCCTTGAAATGATAGTCGCATCAGAGTTGATTTTGGCATAACATTCAAAGCTGATCCTGTGTCTACTAGTACGCTGGCTAGAGCATCGTCCTGTCAGTTGACTATAATGTTAAGCACCATGTTTGTATTTTTGGCTCCTTCCGGCAGTTCCTCATCACTGAATCCTAAATTATTGCAGGGAGTGATGTTGGAAATAATATTGTCAAACTGCCTTATCGTCACATCTTGTTCTACAAAAGCTTGCTCTAAGACTTTCTGCAGAGCTTCCCTGTGAGCTTTGGAACTAAGCAAGAGAGATAGAACAGAGATTCTCGATGGAGTTTGCAACAGTTAGTCTACAATGTTGTACTCGCTCTTCTGGATGAGCTTCAACATATCATCATTGTTCATTACCAGTTCTGGATTACTAGATTGATCGACTGGTTGATTAGGAACTTCTGTTTGAGGTTCATTTTCCTTGGCAGGTTCTCCAACTCCTCTGTTAAAGATCCGACCGCTCTGTGTTACTCGACTGATGTCGGCAATGTTTACGACGGAGGGTAATGGAGTTTCCTTTCCATTTTTGATTTTTGTTGCACCATACTTGTAAGGGATAACCTTATCTGATTTGTACGGTATTGGACCCGACAGATAGATAACTACAGGAGCATTTTGATTTTTCTGACCATCGTAAGCAGCCTCAATTGGTTTGAGGTTGAGAATTTTTCTACTATCAAGAGGAAGTCTTGATTCATGGAGTAGAGGGATTATGGTGCATACGTCTTTGGTCATTTCATGATTAGAGATTATGACAACGTCTTTTCTTTGATCAGGAAGATAGTCTTGCATTACGTTGATCGAACCAAAACTTGAACATGGTCAAATCTCTTTTTGGTCCAACTGATTTTGAAGAGCTGACCGTACAAGGTAGGATCATTGGTTGTTCTTTGATCAAACTCTACAGCGCTCATAGTTGTGTGGTGGCACCTGGACACGTCCGCTTTGTATGCAGTGTAACTTTACTAGATCTATTTCCATTGAGTGGACATCCTGACTTTGATGCCTATAAGGATTTTCGTCAGTCATACTGATCTGCTGTATAGCTTCATCCAAGTAGATTGGAAACCACCAGTGGTCCAATAGGTGTTGAAGTGTTCTTTGGACAAGTGTATATCCTTGATCGTCTTTACGGCATACTTTACAATCTTAATAATCATGTGAAGCCAGAAAACTGAGCCTGACTTGCTTAGCGTGTAATTTTACCAGTCTGGTATTCATCAAGCGAATATCAAATATTTGAATCATATTAACTTGATGGTTACTTCTATTACGGTAACCCTGGATCCATCCAAGATCCATCTGACGTTGAAGGGCCTCTTGTACAAAAGAGCATCCCTGATTGTTTATTCAGCAGATCGGACATAAATTATAATCGTGTCGTGGCAGATCATGAAGTTGACTTTGCCTTGAGTGCATTGCCACCAAGTTGACATTCATTGCCAGAATGTTGTGGTTCTGGACAATGTTGGGATTTGCATGAGCCATATTGACCTCATGGATTCGATGATCTTGAATCCATCTGAGATTCATTTGTTCTTGTAGAGCTGATTGCATGACGAAACACCTCTGATATTCTTTGAGCAGATATTACACTGGTGATAATTGTGAGATGGTACATGACTGTACCCGCTCTGTCTACAATGTATCCTGGCCAGATTGGTTCCTAATAGGAGCACATCGTGAATTTGACAACTGCAGCAAAATTCCTCCTCTATCAAATTTACGACAGTCTTTTCATGTTGAGGCAACAGGTTTGTCTGAACATTTGGATTAGTATCTTTGAAAGATAAGACCCCGTTCCTGACAAGCTTCTGTACATCAGATTTGAAGCTGAGACAGTTCTCGATGTTGTACTCCTGTCCTCCTTGATGATAAGGGCAAGTTTGATCCGCTTTGAACCAAAAAGGCAGATTTTCCGGTACTGTAAGAGGAGATCTGGTTTGTACATGCCCCTTAACCAGTAGTAGTGGAAACAGTTTTGCGTACAACATTGGTATAAGGTCAAACCCTGGTGGTTGTGTCATACGATTGTAATTGTACTGTGGACGAGCCTGTTTAAGAGGTTGTTGTGTCCTTTGCTGTTACTATTGTTTATTTGGTTGGCTTTGAGCAACCTGAGGTTGATAAGCCAAAGTCGGCGCAGGGTTGATAGCGGGAGTTACTGCTGCTACTGGTTGATACCTTCGCCTTTGCTTTCCGAGAGAGATATTACCAATATCTTGTTTTTTTTCTTTTGGAAAGCACTACCATATCTTTTGGTACTTCTTGATGTCTCTGCATCTTTGACTAATCATCCTTCTCAGACTGCTTCTTCAAGGAGTACTCCCATGTTCACCATTTCAGTGAAGTCGCTGGGCGCACTGGAGACCATTCGGCCATATTAGAATGAGCTCAAGGTTTTCAAAAAGATCTTAGTCATCTCTTTTTCCTCAAGAGGGGGACATATCTGGCTGGCAATTTCATGCCATCTCTGAGCATATTCCTTGAAATTTTCTTTGTCCTTCTGCGACATTGGTCTGAGTTGATCTCTGTCTGGTGCCATGTCCATGTTATACTTATACAGCTGAACGAAGGCAGCGCCAAGATCTCTAAAAGTATTGATCTTGGTTCAGTTTAAACCCATGTACTATTTGAGTGCGGCACCGGTTAAACTGTATTGAAAATAATGGATTAGTAGCTATTGATTCTCTGTCTGAGTTGACATCTTTCGAGCGTACATCACCAAGTGACTTTGAGGGCAAGAGTTGCCCTTGTATTTTTCAAAGTCAAGCACCTTAAATTTGTGCGGAATTTTCATGTTAGGGACCAGACAAAGGTCTGCGGCGTCCTTTCCGAATAAATCCTGACCGCGAATGGCATGTAGTTCCTTCTGCATCTCCAGGAATTGCTCCTGGAACTCATTCATTTTTTTGTACATGTCTTCATTTCCACCAGAAATTACTTGTGGAATTTGTCCTTCTAGGATATTGTGTACCACTGGTTGTGGTATAGTCATTATGGCGGTGACTCTCGGTGCTTCCATGCCCCAAAGTTTGTAACCTTCAGGAGTTGCTGTCATAACCCTTGCGTCTTCACTTTCCCAATGTTTGTAACCTTCAGGCCCAGCGGTTCCTGCTGCAGTTTCTAGGTCTTCCGTGACCGGCGGGATGTATCCCTCAGGGACAAAGTTGATAGGCATGCCCCAGGGGCAATCTTTAGGCATGTTGTACCGAGGATCATATGTCTCTACTACAGGCGTAGATGTGATCTCCGAGATCACAGTCCTTTGTTGCCTCTGAGCTGTTGGCAGGCATTGCATATCACTGTGAAGTTTTTTCAGATCTTTCTTCAGAGCGTCAATTTCTTCTCTTAGCTCTCTTTTCTCTTCCTCAAGATCGTCCATTTTCTTTTGTCGATTGGTCCGAGTATTGTACGAGTGAGATAGTTTGACTCTAGAATCGTGACACATACGTGAGACTCGAAGATAAGAAGAATGCGTTATGTGAGAATGATAAATGATATGCAATGATATATATATATTTTTTTTTATTTTAATAAAAAAGAAACTTCAACAAATAGATTGGAAATATCATACAGTGGGGAGACCCCTTTTTATTGAATTTGAAATATTGCAGAAAGGGAAATACAGTATTTTGCAAAGTGCTGTAAAAGGAAATGTCTAAGCTTATGGATCCTGAGTCCTCTCTGAAGAGAGCTCAGATGTTAGTTCTGGTATTTTCCTTTTCTTTGACTGAGGTTCTTTAGCTGTTGTCGGGTTGTCAGTGTTTTTCCAAGTGAAAGGAGTGAGCAAATTCCTTTGATCTTCTACAACATGTTGTTCTAGAATCTCGATCAGAGCGTCCTTTTCTTTTAATAGTTCCTGAATTTTGGTACACTCCACATTGAGGATTCAGTACTTGTTTTTTCCAAGACCTTTTCTCCCGTTGAACTTTGTTGAGAGCGACCTGGAGTTTTTCTGTATCAGACATAAAATAAAGGGAAAATCCTTTAACGGAAGAACTTCTTGACGAGGGTAGGGCATCCTCAGCTTGAGAGCTCTAGTTTGCACCCAGTGGAGATAAGGTTCCATGGAGATATAGTCTAGTCTTCCTAGAGACTCTCTTCCTTTCTTGTGAACATGTTGCCAGGCGTGTACTATTTCCTTCTTTAGTGCCCTGTCATTTTCTCCTTCCTTGAAGAAAAGACCTTCCAGATGAACATTATGCGGGATATTCTTCATCGGGTATCCGAGTTGATGACGAACTAAAATTGGGTGATAGTTGATTCCTCCTTTAGTTCCTATGAGGGGTACATTAGAGAAGTTTCCACATTTGTCGATGATCCTTATCCCATCATAGATCCGATTGTACCAATTTATGTTAGAGTTGGTAAGAGACATGATTCTCTTTGACCAACGTAGAGCACTCTTATGATCCCAAAAAGTAACAGACTTGGCTAAATAGGAAGTGAACCACTTGTAAAGCAGTGGTACACAGCATGTGATCATTCCTCCACTGTACAAATTCCTTAAGTGTACAGAAATGGGATCTTGGTCAGTGATGGGTAAATCAGTCAGGTGTGAGTACTCTTCTAGCGTCGGTGTTAGTTGATAATCCGGGAATGTGAAGCAGTGATAAATCGGATCGTAAAACTGAAATAACATAGACAGGATTCCTTCGACTACGTGGACCCTTAACAGAGGCAGCAGTCCTTCATGCTTAGCTCTGAAAGCATCAGGGTTGGTGATCATCCTTGCCAACCCCCTTAAATCCTCTAGTTTTGGAGCCTTAAAGGTATACTTGTGCGTTTTTCTTCTACCGAAATCCATAACGCAATCCTTCTCTGATATTTGCAATTATTGTTTTAGTTTATTTTGAAAAAGAGAGAGAAAGAGAAAGGAGAAGAGAAAAAAGAATATTTTTTCTTTGTTTAAGAGTTTTTTAAATGAATGCATGAATGCAGCACACAAAAACATTGAAAAAACATGGGTTCAAGGGTTCAACGTCACGAGCATGGAGCCATGGCTCTACCCATCCCCAAAGGTTGTATTCTGGTCAATTTTTGTTCCTGTAGAACGGGTTTAAAAGTTCCCAAAATCATTGACCCCCCTAGGGATAACAACAGCAAGCTGCTTCACCCGAGCGAGCTGTAGCATCCTAGGGTAATCTCAATTTGGGTGTAGTATCACGTATCAACTATTTCCAATAGCTACCAAACTACCAAATGGCCATATGGTTAATGTCTACTAAATCCTCAGTTTCATGGATACCACATTGGGACAATCTGCTTTCACGACGATCGGTCGTTTAACATTGAATCCACAAAGGGTATCTCCACTGATTTGATGATCAACCAGGATCGCTTATTCGGGAATCACTCCCTATAAGTCCACCCCTTTATGCCATCACTTATCTTAGGGTTCTCTCAAACTTTCCACATGCGTATCAATCGCATTCCCATTGACAGAAAAATAAACACGGATATCAAGTAGGAAAAGCAGTATATATATATATATATATATATATATGTATATATATATATATATATATATATATATATATATATATAATACCTAAAACTAATCATCCTAGACCTCTTAAGAACTATAATCCTAAAGACTCCTCAGCAGAGTCTCCATTTTTACTGTAGCATGTGATTTTTGTTGGTGACGCGATCACCTTATCGCCATGGGTTTCTCCTCAACACAATGGTAGGAGTGGGGTGCTACTTTCTAATTTCTTATTTATCCTGTGAAGCTGAAAGGGAAAGGGAAACTATCTAAAACTAACCTTGCACGCGAATGCTTAACTGAACAAATGCTTAAGAGATTCAGGGAGTTCAGGGTCAGGTTATACAATGGGGAGTTGTCAATTACCCATCCTATATGTGGTTATCCACAGGTTGATTAGTATTAAGTTCTGCTTTGTACTTGATGGTGTTTCTCTGTTGTGGGTTGGGAAAGTTTTTCTTTGAGAGATGTTTGAGAGAGAGTTTTTGTTGTTATTCAGGATTGCCGATGTTTTTGGTATGTGTGTGAAGGTACTGGACCTAATGTTTTTGATTGGTATGCTCGCTAAGATTTCGTAATCTTATGCCTACATATTCCCGTTTAAAGAAACAGGGAAATCAGAGCAATCGTAGTTCCTCTTATTCTATGGGAGGAAAAAGATGTTTTGGTGTCTTGTTCAAAGCCCAAGATTGAAGCTAAAGGTTTATTTGTGTCTTGTTCAAAGCCCAAGATTGAAGTTAAAAGGTTATTGAGAGAGAATTTGTCATCTCTAAAGGGAAACGTCGCGCCTGTTTATCACAGTTATTGGGTGACTGATTATAAAGGAGAATTACTTTAACTGGGATATATGTATCCAGCAATGCCATAATTTCCTTCATAGGGGATTTATCCTGAAGGGGAAAACTTTAACTCAGTGTTGAGCAATGCCATTTTTCCTTAGGAATTTTTCATGCTAAGAGAGGAACATTGGCTTGGATGTAAATAATCCAGAGGCTTGCCACTTATAGCTGTTAGATGAAAGAGGGGATTTACCAGGATAAAGAAGGACTACAACTTGGATATTTAAATCAGCAAGTGTGCCACTTACAACAATTATCTGGAATTAGGGTTTGTTTTGATTTTCTGTTTTGATTTGTGATATACAGAGAAATGTCTTCCTACAGAGAGATTTTGATTTCCTCTGAGGGGATGGTGGTTTTTTGTATGTGCCTTGATCAAAGCCCAAGGTGGAAGCTAAGCGATTGATTGACCCCACTGGAAGGTCTTTATATAAAGCCTAAGAGGAGGCTGAAAAAGGCTGACTCAACAAGAGAGTGTTTATGTGTCTTGTACAAGGCTCAAGATTGAGGCTAAAAGAGAAACTGACTCTTTTAGCGATATCATTATACAAAGCCTAAGAGGAGGCTAAAAGTTGACTTTTCCGGGAAAAGATTTTGTCTGTCTTGTACAAAGCCCAAGATTGGGGCTAAAAAAGGAGAAGATTGACTCTACTGGAGAGTATGGTTTTATCTGTCTTGTACAAAGGCCAAGATTGTGGCTGAAAAGAGATTGACTCAGGTGGAGAGTATGATTTGTCTTGTACAAAGCCCAAGATTGAGGTTGGGGAGTTATTTCACTCTTGCTTAGGGAGATTTTATATGTGTCTTGTACAAAGCCCAAGATTGAGGCTGAAAGATTTTTGACTGACTCAGCTGAAGATATTTATGGGTGTCTTGTACAAAGCCCAAGATTGAGGCTGCCTTTAGCTGAGGAAAAGAAGGATAATTATACAAAGCCTAAGAGGAGGCTGAGAGATGATTACTCAACAAGAGAGTGTTTTAAGGTGATTGACTCAACAAGAGAGTATCTTTGTGTGTCTTGTACAAAGCCCAAGATTGAGGCTGAACAAGCTGGAGAAATCATTATACAAAGCCTAAGAGGAGGCTAACTTCTGCTAGGGGAAATCATTATAAAAAGCCTAAGAGGAGGCTGGAAAGATTGACTCAACAAGAGAGTGCTTTTATCTGTCTTGTACAAAACCCAAGATTGAGGCTAAAAAGGGTTGACTCAACAAGAGAGTGCTTTTTGAAGCTAGATCTACTGAAGAAAATCATTATACAAAGCCTAAGAGGAGGCTGACTTTTGCAAAGGATTAATGAGATCCAGAGGCGGGTCTAAAGCGAGGAATTAACTCTTGCTAAGGATTACAGATGAGTCGAGGTATCAGATGCCTTGTGGTTCTGATAGGCTAGTATGGTATTGATGATGAGATGACCCTAGCTGGGGGAATTTAGGATTAAGGTTGAGTTTTAGATCCTGTGAGTGTCTTAAACTCTACTGGAGATTGATCGAATGAACAGGGTTTCTCTTGTATTTGTAGGGAACTTGAGAATGTCTTTGAGATCCAAGAGGAGATTAGACTGTCCAAGTCTACTGGTATGGAAGAGTTTATCTTTGTATGATTCCCAAGAGGAGGCTGGTCCTTTAAGGGATAAGAATTAACCCTAAATTGATCTGAGTTTTTGACTCTTTGGAAAGACTGCTCTAACAAAGGATGACAAGGTTCTATCCTACACCTGTAAGAGGTCTTTGGGGTCCTTGTACTAAGCCCAAGAGAAGGCATGAGAACTTCTAAGAAGCCGGAGGGTCCTTGTACAAAGCCCAAGAGGAGGCGGGGATGCTTTTAGGAAGCCTGTGGGTCCAAACTTAAGAATAGTTCAAGAAAAGTTTCACCGGGAATAATCTTTTCTTTAGTGAATAGTTCTAGGGTTTGAAGAACTTCAAGAGGTTTCACCGAGAATTAATCCTCTCTGGGGAAATGAATTTCTTTGACAATTTTCTAATAGTGACAGTCTGAGAAAAGTTTCACCGGGAATAATGCCTTTCTCTTTGTTCCATAATGTTTAAGCCCAAGAGAAGGCAAGACTGTATCTGGAATTCCTATGGGGAACTAGTTTTGACTGTGTTGAAAGAGTGACCACTGGCTTTATCTAATCCTAGACCTAATTGTCGGGGAAAACTCTAAGCAGATAATATACAAGCATATAAATACAGATATATATATATATATATATATATATATAGACAAGTATGTAAAAGAGGGTAGGAGGACTTACAGGTGAGCTAGCTTCCAGCATAAACAATTATATATATATATATATATATATATATATATATATATATATATATATATCTGTGTGTGTGTGTGTGTAAGTATGTATAAGAAAGCTGCTTAAAACTTACAGGTGAGCAAGTTTCCATTGTAACAGCTGTATGGTTAGTTGTTCAAGAAATTAAAGAAAGTTTTGATAACAACTATGAGTTTGAACCCAAATCAAAAGGGAAGTTGTTTTGAAAATATTGTTGGGGCTTATACTCAAGGAGAGGCCCAGATGAAAAACAGTAATCGTATCGTTAATCTGAAAATTGTATCGAGGCTTATACAATGACTAAGGCCCAAAATTATTTATGAAGAGGGGGTTAGGTCTTACACTCTATTAGAGGCCCAAAGGTTTGAAAAAGAAAAGAAATGGGACTTACAACACAAGGGTAGGCCCAATAGATTTTTGTTAAAAAAGTGACGCCCGCGCCGAGATTTTAGAAATCGCCGTGGGACTTATATAATGACTTAGGCCCAAATTTATTTATTTACAAGGGATGGGACTTACACTCTATCCAGAGGCCCAAAGAAAAGTTTTGAAAAAGGTTTGTGAGGGTGAAAACAACAAAACCCTAATTTGATTTAAGAAAATGTATTTTAATTGAATAAAATTCAATTAAAATGACCAAAATTATCAAACATGTGTCGAAAACAAGTTATTATCTTGGATTAATGTTTGGAAAATCAATTTTTATTCATGGAATGTTTTGAAAACCATTTGAAGTTGAAAAAATAAGAGAAAGAAATGTGTTAAAAACAACAAATAAAACATAATTCTTTACAAAAATACTAAATATATGAAATAAAAAATATTTTTGTGAAATTTATATCGAATAAAATATTTTAATATTTTTGGGAATTTTCAAAAAAAGAACCAATAAAAAATAATTAAAATTGAGAGAGAAATTAATTTTGGAATTAATTAATAAAAACCACAAAAAATATGAAAAATAGCAAAAAAGAGAGAAAAGGAAAAATGGTCCTGGTGGGTGTTGAACCCACGACCTCAGTAACAAACACACATGCGTGCTACCACTGGGGTGGTGATACATCTGTGTATGAAAACCACCACATTAATACATAAGGGGTGCCAAGTTCTAGGTCTGGGCAAGGCGTCATGCCTAGCCTTTGCCCAAGGCAAGGCCTAGTTTTGGCAATTTACGTGAAGCCTCAAACTTTCTCCTTTCTCCATGGATTGGGACAAAATTTAGCTGCATCTGACCCAGAATTTCATGAGGAATCCAATGGTGTCCTTGGAATTTTTAGAAAATGTCCCTATCTCAAAATTCGATAGTGATTTCAAAATAGCCCTAAACTTGCATGTTCTATGTTATCTCATGGTACAGGCAATAATAGCATGATAAATTGGTTCAAACACAACACATATGATATGTATGAGAGGTCCATGATCAATGGACCTTAAAGCAATGCATGATTTAGAGAGTTCAAGTGATGATGCACTTACCTCTTGGAGCTCCTTGTGCTATCTGAAGTTCCTTGTGCCAAAAGTTATTCAATGCTTTGAACACTCTCAATTGATCCCTTAGAAGCTTTTAGGATAATCAGAACCAGCTAGAACAAGTATATGCCTTTTCTTGCAAAAGGGGCAAATGTGACCAATATAGTAACTCTCTCAAATGGTGTTCCAGTTGAGGGAAACCAATTGGGATAGTTTGAGGATGATATTTGAAGTGTGTTTGAGGCCTGGTTTGGTTTTGGAAGGGACCGAATCAAGACATGGCTTAAAAAATGCAGAAAAGTCAATTTTTGAGGTTTTGGAGGTTGACTTTCTGATTTTGGTGTTTCAGATTAAAGGTGAGTGTTTAGACACCTTAGATATGACATATTGAATGTGTTTGGATCATGAGTTATGGTGGAATTGCTCTCTAACTCAAAAACTCAGAGATGACTTGCAAAAGAAGGCATTTTGGCCTAAAGAGGGAGATTTTAAGGAAAGCATCAGTTGTAGTGCTTTGGTGTACTCAAACTGATCACAAATGAGCTATATTTATAGTGTGTCAAGTTTGTTTTGGCATCAATAGTGAATGGCAGCTGCAGCAGGCCTTTGGACAATGTTGATCCAAGGGAATCTTTAGTCTCCTCTAGCCATTGACTTGAGGTTAGGGCACATGCCTATGGTCCTTTGATTCATAGCTTATTCTTGACTCATTCAGTTAGGAATGTGTCAGTCCATGCCACCTTGGTGCATCTATTGAATGCTTGGAAACAAAATTGGAGGCTTGTGGATCAGATAATTCCCCTTTGATTTCATCCACTGATGTGTCCAAATAGATGACAAGGCTTGGAGTTGTCCGAATTTGCCAATCGAGCAAAATACCGAATTCTACCTTGTACAAGACAGTTGGAAATGGTGATTTTGAGGGGATCATATCTCCCTGCTCATGTTGAGTTATGGGAGGCTCTTGTACTTTTTAAAGAGCACTCATATGATACAATGCATGTGTGATCATAGTTTGTCTTGAAACTATATGGATCCCATTGAAAAATCCTCATAAATATTGATGTCCAAGGCTGATAACTTAGGCAGATTTTCACTAAGTGTTGGAAAAAGTATCATTTTCATGTTTTTGTCATTTTGATCACTCCATAACTTAAAATCGATAAAGAATTTGAGTTGGAGATAGTTGAAGCTTTTGTAGAGTGTAGAAAGACCTACAAATCCAGCTTTGGATCACCCAAAATGGTTGCTTGGATCAAAAGTTACGGTCCTTGGAAGTTGGCATCAAAATCATTTAAACTTAATAACTGAGAAAAATTTTCAATTTTTCAAGGTGACCCCTTTTACAAGTTATTATGATTTCTTGATAATTTTTATTCAAATTTCATTATAAGTCACATTTTATGAAAATATGAATCATAAGGATCATTTTTGCCAAAAAAGTCATGTTTTGACTTTTGGCTCCGGAACGGTTCGACACGTAAAACCCTAATTCTCGACTTTTGGGGAATGCATCCTCTGAGGGTAATTTAACTTTGAAAATGGACCCTTAGGGTTATTTTGAGCATATTGAGTCACATGTGAAAGTCTTGGCTCATCCTCTTGTGAAAATCTCACTCTGGAGGCCCCGGTCGTCCAAAACCCTAAGTTGGCGACATCGGGTGTTTTGAGGCTCAAACCACTTGGAATGTGGCAACTTTGTGCTTGATTTTTGATGTGGGATTCCTCTTGATCCTTTGTGGTTGTTTGAGAGGTTAGACAAGTTGAAGATCATGTCATTTATTGATTGATCCTTTGTCTAAGTATCCTGAGAGGGCTCGAAACCCTAATTCTTGATTATGGTGAATGCTTACCCATGTTTGGGGAGATTGATGAGGCATGATGGTACCTCCATATTATGATGATGATTCTCACAATGATGGGAAATCTTGGTGGTCAAAATTTGGGGTATGACATAACTTTGTGCTTGATCCTTGATATGGGAGTCCTCTTGATCCTTTATGGGTGTTTGAGAGGTTAGACAAGTTGAAGATCATGTCAATTTTTGGTTGATCCTTTGTCTAAAAGCTCTGAGAGGGCTTGAAACCATAATTCTTGATTGTAGTGAAGGCTCAACAATCCTTGAGGATATTGATGAGGCATGATGGTACATCCATATTGTGGTAATGATATTCACAATGATGGGAAATCTTGGTGGTCAAAATTTGGGGTATGACAGAACCCACGTTTGAGAGGGGCTGGGTGTTTACAGGTTTGCAGGTAACTTTGACTTCCAACCTACCCAGTTTTCTGGTATTCTTACAGAAATGGATAGTTCATCCTGTTATATTCAGTCAGTTGTTATTCACAGTTCTGTACATACACTATTCACACAGTTCAGCACAGACACGTCCAGTTACATGTGGCACTCTGATATCATGCCTTTACATTGCATCATTTCATACCCTAACATTCATGTTTTTTCATTTCTAGGTTTATATTGTACTATTGATTCTGGTCAGTGGGTTCTATAGGGATGGATACCAAGAGAAAGAACAATGTGGCCTACAGGTTTCCAAAGCCGACTCTGGATTTACTTCATAAAGTGGTTGCTATGGATGATCCGGGTGTTCTTACTGACTTCAGAAAAGAGTATGGGAGGTTATTGAATGTTGTCTGTAATATCACAAAGTACTAGCATGACGATTTTCATACGCTATTGCAGTTTTATGAGCCTCGGTTGCGTTGCTTCGTCTTTCTGGATTATATTCTAGCGCCAACACTAGAAGAGTTCTCTTTCATCTTGGGGATCTCTATCAAGCCAAGGGTACCATTCTTTTCTGAGGAGTGTCCAAGCTTAGAGGAAGTCTCAGCGGCTCTTCATGTGGGTCAGTCAGTTCTGAGTGATAATGTGGCCGATAAAGGAGGATTTAAAGGTATTCAGTTGGAGTTCCTGGTTAGCCAAGCTCGAGAGTATGTCGACACCAAGAGTTGGATTATTTTCAATGCTATTTTGGCTCTATGCATCTACGAGATTGTTTTGTTTCCCAACATACATGACTTTATGGACATGCACGCCGTTAGAATCTTCATTATGAAAAGTCTGATACCTACTCTTCTTGGTGATTTCTATCATTTAGTGCACTTCAAGAACGAGAAGAGAAGGGGGAGGGGGTCTGTAAATTATTGCACGCCGCTTTTGTCCAATTGGTTTCTGAATCATCTTCCTCAGACCGATGCCTTTGTTGATACGAAGAATTCTCTGAAGTGGTCTAAAAGGATAATGGGTCTGACTGGTGACAATATCGTCTGGTTTGATCATCAGTTGTTGGGTACTGAGATTATTTCTAATTGCGGGAGCTTTCCAAATGTGCCTCTGGTGGGTAAGAAGGGTGGAATCAATTACAACTCAATTCTGGCTGTCTGATAGTTTGGATATGCTTTGAGTAGTCCTCCTGAAGACCAAGACATTGAGGAATATTTGTTCTTTAATGGTGCTGAAGACCAAGAGATGTTGAGGAAAGCTGTGAGTGCTTGGGCACATATTCACAAGAAAAGGAAGACTTTTCTTGGGAAGAGTGACCGTAGAGCTTCCCCTTCTTATGTTGAGTGGATCCAAAGGAAAGTGGAAGAGGTGTTCTTGCCTTTCTCAAGGGAGCCTCCTCTATACCCATTAATGATAGAGTAACCCACCACTATTGCCATTGAAGAATTCAACAAGCCGCAAGCTCTTGTGAATGAGCTCCGTGTAGAAAACTCTGACTTGAGTAGCCGTCTTCAAGATGCTTTGCATAACAACATGGACTTAGAATTTAAGGCTCGAGACGCGAAAAAGCTGCTAACAGAGAAGGAGATAGACATTGTAGACATGGTTCAGTTCTACCAAAAATCTATGTTGGCTGCAGAATCCTCCGCCAGGGCTCACAAGCAAACTAAGCAACTTTGGTATGAGTCAAACGTCAAACTTGCTGATTCACAGAATAGGTGGGTTGAAATCATGGCTGAAAATGAGGAACTAAAGGAAGAGCTCCAAAAGGCGAAAAGAGGCAAGAAGCACTTCTCTACAAACTGAAGGAAGCTCAGAAGGAGATTGCAGGGCTCAAAGTTCAAGCCAGGATCAAGAAGTCAAAGCTCAGAGATGTCTTTGGAGACAACGATAGTGTAAAACATATTGTCAAGCTAAATCAAGATATTGGGAAAAGGAATAAGCTGGTCAAGGGGCTGATAGAACGACCAACTCATCCTGACACCGAAGCCCTCCTCGAAGAAGTCAAGACCAGTTTGTATGGACTAGGGGTTTGGGATTAGTATGTCTCTGTATTTCTGTATGCTATCTATTATGATTACCATCAGGCTTGTTGATGGACTCACCCCTCGGTCGTATCAGACATATTTGTATGACTTTCAGAAATGTTATATGGTGATGTATTTGTTTCAGCTGTATTGCTTCAGTGGTATTGTCAACAATGTTGTTCCAGCTGTATTTTCTCTGCAATATCTATCTGTTCCTGTGATATTTTTCCCTGCAACGTATCTAATCCCTCGCCCGATTAATACTGGAATCAAAGTAGATATACCTTGGAAATGATTAAACATGTCATATGCATGCATTCATACATTTCATTTTTGCATAACAAGTGCTTATTTCTGGATTTCCTAACCTTGTTTGATTGACAGGCAGGATTGCTGATTCTCATATCCACCGTTATTCCACGCGTCAAAACCAACAACGAGCTATGGAACAACTAAAGGCAGAAATGGATGAATTGAGGGCCCGTATGACCCAGTTTATGGACCTAATGCAAGGTACAACACCCCCAATCTATACCCCCAAATAAATAAAGCGATAACGAATAATTGGAGTATAATAAAAACATTCACAACATAGACGGAGGCGTCACATCAATTGAAACCAAATACAACAACCTGCTTATATAGATATGCAACAATCAGATAGTACATAATAGAGGAACTCAGTTTCTAACACCCACAATTCAGATACAGAATAAAAGTGGAAAATCTGCAACTGAAATCTCATATATATATATATATATATATATATATATCATAAAAGTTTGTCTGTCATATACAAAGTCATACATGTTCAATCCAAAAAGATATATATACATATACACAAAATCACAAACGATCTTCCCGACTACCCGGTGCTACATATCAGAGTTGACCGACAAAAGAATGAAGACCTAAGCTTCACAAAAAGACCTCCAGCATCTAATTTGCAATGCCTCATAGAGCATTCAAAACAGCAGAAGGGTGAGAAACACAATCATAATATAATTGCATACAATTATATAATAACACAAAAATACACATGTAAAATATTCTCACCACAATTTACGCCATAAATCAAATACAAAACAACACAATGCATATCTCTTATATTCATCACCAAGGCATATCTATCATGCACAATACAATTATCACCAACATATATATATCTCAACTCATCAATTCTACTCACAATTCCACACAAAATCAATCCATTCATGATTTATGCAAATGCACAGAGACCGACACAACGACTCTATGCAATGCAATGCGGTACCGTTCCATCCATCATTCTCATTATTAGTTCACTCAAGAACTATTGGAATCATCTCTTGTTACTTAGTGTAACTCCCCGTCGGGCAAACGATGTTCCCCGTTGCTCACACCTCTTTGTATAAGGCACACGACCCGATCACTCACACCTCTTTGTATAAGGCACACGATCATCTATAATCATCGCTCACACCTCTTGTATAAGGCACACGATGTTATAGCGGATTCCCTCTGGAATCGTTTCGTCGCTCACACCCACTAGGGCACACCACGTCACAAGAATGCATATCATGATGCTTGGCATACAATGACTCATGACATTCAAATGCACACACATACACATCCATAATCATGCATATATAATCAAACACAACACAATGCATTTTATTGCCCTTAGGCCACAACCATCATCACTTGCATTCACATCATATAACATCACACAAGTCATATGATACATATCAAAAGCACATTGCATGATAACACATCAAATACACACAACTAAAACGGTAAAAGTCGACAAAACGACACATTTCCAAATTCTCGACATAATTAAATCGGCCACAAATCTCAAAACCATTTTTATAAGAAAGAACATCTCAATAGCTTTCCAACGATACCAAGAATGTTCAAAAAGGGATAATCGGAACACAAGTTATGGAATTAACAAGAAAAGGAATCGCGAAATGGCAAAATTCAGCACCCTCTCTGGTCATACGCGTATTGCCCTGAGCCATACGCATAATGCCCAACTCACTCGCCCATCCATATGCGTATTGCCCAAAGTGATACGCGTATAGGCAGAGACCAAATTCTCCCCAAAAATCCCACTAAAAACTCCATACGCGTAATGCCTCACACGTTACGCGTATTGCCTTGCCAGATACGCGTACCATTATGCAAATCAGCAGATGGCCGAGAAAAATGAACTTCCATACGCGTAATGCCCAAAATTGTAACACCCCAATTCCCATCGCGGATAATTAATACATAAATAAATCAGAGTAAATAAAAATTTATTTCTTAGACAGAAACAAGGATGCCACATTTAAAGAACGAAAACACAAACCCTGCTCATAAATTTGATACATAACACAAAATGGAACAAACATAAAAGGGAAACTTTTTCCAACAAAGGGAAAGTTCAATTATGGAATAAAGCGGAGAGATCCATAACTGACTTGTTTTACAAAATAAATTGTTTTATAACATCAAAATATTCATACAAAGTTAATACAAAATAGATCCAACAAATGTATACATATATAACAAAAGCATTCTCCGACTCCCGTGTTACGTATCAGAGTAGACAGACTGACAAACGAATGGAGAAATAATCTTCACAAAAGCCTCCAAGACTACTAATCTGCAATTTCCTCATAGAGCAACAAACCACAGCAGAAGGGTGAGAAATAACAACTAAATCAAGATTGCATAATAATATGCAACACATATAAATTCACATGCATAATTATTCTCACCACAAGCATCACATACTAATACACATAGCATATATCAATTATACCAACATAATCACATATTCACACATAAGGCATACCAAAGTTATGACATATGGAAACACACCACCACATCACATATATTCATATATAACATATCATAGATAATTAATGCAATCATTGTAATGTACAACATCCCCACAAAACATAACATATGTCTATACATAAAACATACCATCCATAACCAATGCATTTATCACAAATGCATATCAAATCACCAATGTTATCACAAGCTCATCACATAATCAATCGATTCACAATTTCCACACATAATTAATTCATTCTTGATTTTCCACACATAATCAATCCATTCATAATTTCCTACACATAATCAATCCATTAATGATTCATGCAAATGCACAGAGACCGACACAACGACTCTATGCAAATGCAATGCGGTACCGTTCCATCCATCATTCTCATCATTAATTCACTCAGGAATTATTGGAATCATCGCTTGTTACTTAGTGTAACTCCCCGTCGGACAAACGATGTTCCCCGTCGCTCACACCTCTTTGTATAAGGCACACGACGTTTATGGATCGCTCACACCTCTTTGTATAAGGCACACGACCCGATCGCTCACACCTCTTTGTATAAGGCACACGATCGTCTATAATCATGGCTCACACCTCTTTTTATAAGGCACACGATGTTATAGCGGATTCTCTCTGGAACCGTTTCGTCGCTCACACCCCACAAGGGCACACGACATCACAAGAATGCATATCATGATGCTTGGCATACAATGACTCATGACAATCAAATGCATACACAACCATGTGAACCATCTCAACATCAATAATCATGCATTGCAACCAAACCCAAAACAATGCATTTCATCATAATCCACAAACCACAACAATTAGCATTTTAGCATATACACTCATATCAATTCACATCAAGAATTACTCACCATCAACCACCACAATTACAACAACTTATCACATGCTTCAACATCATATAAACCACAACAATCCCACAAAACCTCATAACAACATACATTGATATTCAATCAAACAATGTATTTTACCACACAACAACATCATTATCACATGCATCAACATCATATAAACCACATAAAAGCTCCACGTTATATAACAATAGCACAACACACTGTAAAACACTAACCGCACGCATTTAACGCGATAAAAACCCGACAACACGACTATTTCTCAAAAACACGAATTAATTAAATCATATTTTACCCTCCAAACCATTTTTAATAGAAATAATATTTCATTAGCTTTCCAACGCTTCGAACGGCGGCCAAAACAGACTTACGGTTCGAAAGTTATGAATTTTTGAAGTTTCGAAATTTTTTCATTTTTGCCCAGACCGCGCTAATCACGCAGACACCTGCGCTAAGCACGCTACCTGCATAGACTGACCTTTAAAACACCGTCGGAAGACTTCCGGACATCCGTTTTCGATTCCGTAAAAAGCTGCGATCTCAGAATTCAACATACTACAATATTTTCATCATTAAAAAGCCATCCAACACATTTTCCATTGTTGAAATATTTTGAAACATAGTTTTATCAATTTAACCCAATTCCAAACTCGATCAAAACCACTCGAAAACACACAAATAACCATTCTCGATTAAATATCAACCTATGCCAATGTTACCAAACATATCCAAACACTTTTACTCGATCACAACATCAATTTGCACAAAAACATCGATATATATAAAAAACGCAAAAGTTACAAATTCAACCCAATCCAATCAAACGATCATACTAAATCACGACCTAACATCACTCGACTCCACTACGCGACTTATTCCGACTTTCGACCGTGAAAACATCGATTTCTATTCATTTCTACCATTTCAACCTAAAATGAAAACTATAGAAAAATAAGAAAACATTCACACAATCACACACATATACATTTACAATCGCAATATAATCGAAACTTCTCACCCTTACCCGATTGTTCGCGATTGAAACGGAGTTTCTTCATTTTTTCCTCTTTCTCCTCTTCTCTCTTTTTCCTTCTCTTCTCTTTCTCTTCTTTCCCTTTTCTTTCTTTTCTTTTCCTTTCTCTCTTTTTCTCTCTATTCTCTATTTATATAAATATCTAACTTATCAATTGACCATTTTGCCCTTACGCTCAAATATCTCCCAAACGCTCTCAAAATGCGATAAAACATAAACAGCGATGAAATATATTTTGGAAAATAAAAGTTGAAAAGAAATTATAATTTATTGCAAATATTTTACCTATTAGGGAAATTAACCAATTAACTCAATTAGCAGGTAAAATACAATAAATTCACACATTTCACAAAATTCACATAAATGAAATAAATAAATACAATTAAACAAATCAGGGTGTTACAACTCTCCCCCACTTAGACATTTTAGTCCTCGAAAATATAACTGAGACGAACGAGACTAACCAACTAACATGCCAACCCTAGGCACACCACGAATAACACAAACTGATAAACCACCTCGCTAACAACAACTACAACAACCACGACAACAACAATGACAAGATACAAAGCCCATACAATGAACTTGACGACCAACTCACGACTCAAAGAAAACCATGTTACCAAAACCTAAGTAACACTGCCCTAATCTCCCACACAGGAATTAGCTACTTGCACTCGAACCATCACGATGGAAATGAGGCAACAACACAAACAAGAACATAAAGTCTCACGACACAACATCGTTTCACAACCTCTACATAACCACAATACCAACATCCTTGTCACACAACAATATCGCAACAATGCTACGATTCCCTAATCGAACATATAACCAAAACATCCATCCACATAGTAGCCCATGAATAATATTTAAACCTTTCACCTAACACTTCCATTCTGAAACGTCCAATGGTCTCATCTTTCCTACATGTTTACAATGTTCAACCCATAAACTCTTACAAGTCACACACGCATATACGAATGGTGCCACATCACACTTCCGATGCGCACTCTGATTACCCAAAATTATCAAATTTATCCATTTCATATCCAACTTCTGACTCTCTCTAATATTCACCAGAAAAATCATAGTTCACTTCCAATATACCCAACCTCACTCTCTACTGCGTTATCTCACACACCAGACACAAGTCTCTAAACTGCTCAAATAATTCTAACTCCCTGACCATCAAAACAGACATGTATAAAAACTTTCGACTTAACTCTTCAGGCACAACCTTAGCTTTTCCCGATGATAATCCAAGCGAAATTCATAACTCGTCACGAATTCTAACCATCCTCGTTGTCTCACACTCTATTCCTTCAGACCAAACAAGTACTCTAAACTCTTGTGATTACCAAACACTTCAAACCTAGAACCATAAAGATAATACCTCCAAATATTCCAACACAATACAACCGAAACCAATTCCAAATCTAGGATAGTATAGATCCTTTTATAAATCCTCAATCGTAGTAAAGCATAAGCCACGACTTTACTCTCGTGCATTAACACACTGACTAAACTCATCAAAGAAACATCACAATACCTCACAAACAGTTTATTAGGATCACATAGAATCAAAACTGAAGCCGTAGACAACTTCTACTTCAGCTCACCAAAACTTACTCACAACGAACATCCAAAACAAACGACTCACCCTTTGCAAGTCAACTGAGATAACATAAGTACGAACTTAGCAAAGTCTTCCATAGCCTGCAGTAACAACCAACTAAGCCCAAAAATTTCTAATCTCCTTAACCAACTTCGGAGTCTCTCATTGTAGAACTGCATCTACTTCCGATGGATCCATAATCAAACTCTCATCTGAAATAACATATCTAAGAAAACTAACCTTTTTCAACCAAAATTCTCACTCGAATAACTTAGCATAAAACTTCGTCTCTTTTCAACACTTGTAATTCAATTCTCAAACACTCTACCTGTTCTTCCTCTGAGTTTATAACAGATCCGAATATCCTCAATTAAAACCACTACGAACTTATCCCAATTCACGACACAATCAAATCGGCCAGTAAATCCCAAAACCATTTTTATAAGAAAGAACATCTCAATCCGAGTTACGAATCAAAAGTTATGGATTTTAGAAACAAAAACAGTTTTAATTTTTTTTCTCCAGGTTGCGCTAAGCGGGCTCCTCCCCGTGCTGAGCGCGCTCCTCACTGCCTAGTGAGGTTGCAAATTTTCCAGACCACACTAAGCGGGCATCTGCGCGCTAAGCGGGCACTGCGATTTTCATAAAAATAACCCTTCGACAATCCTTCCCAAAACTCACCATTTTCATCTCAAATCAGTTCCAACCAGCATAAAAAGTATCAACAACCCACCAAAAGGAACTCTTAATATCAATATTACATCCACACATAAGGGTTTTCTCAAGATTTCCATTAATGCTCTTGATCGCGACTTTCTGAGTCTAACGGTTACAAACTGCAAGCGCACAGCCTATTGCGTAGTAATAAAGATATCGATCCCACAGGGACTTGATAATCAACCTAGTGCTACGGTTTGCTACTGTGTTTAGCTAAGGCGAAGATGTTTTAGTTTTAAGTTCAAACGGGAAACTAAAGGGAATCTAAAATTTAAAATAAACTAGTTGATATTAGGATATCGGTACGTAACTTAGTGTACCATCGTGGATTCAATAAAACCTAAGCGTATAAAAATAAGTCACATTATATTTCTGTAGAAAATATCAGTTTAAAAGCCCTCACCTCACACTCTCGTGGTTATTGCTTCAGACTATATTCTTAAATCATAATGTCTGCTCTCGCTAGCCCATTTGAGTTTAAAAATACTTTTTGAAAATCAATACAATCTAATTAACTTTAAAGCGCTCTCGCTGTTTTTAAAACCAATGCGCGATTTCAGCTATCCGGATAAAATCTCACACTCTCATGGTCTTAATCCTAACCTTTGCTAGCTTTTTACTCTCGTAATAAAAGTCCAATTTTAATTAAGAAATCTCAGCCAGAAATTAAGTTGTTTATGGTTTTAGCTTATTTTTATCGAATCCATTCCGGTTAACTAAATTACATACCGATAAATCGGATTTAGCTAGACATATTAATTAAAACAAACATGCATTAATATAAACTACAAAACAATAAATTAGACATGGCAGTGGGAAAACAATAACACTATTATTAAAGTAATGATAAAAACCTAATAAACAAGCAATAATTTGGTTCTAGCAATTCCTCCACAAGTCGGTAGGCTTTTGCTCGATCGTACAGGAACAATGAATGATGAAGGCAAGATTAAAAATAAACTCTAACTACGGTGAAATAGCTCCTCCATGTGAGAAACTATCACTATTTCAGGTAATGGTGAACAAGGAATGAAAAAGGGAACAAACAAGAACAAAAATAAATTCTGCAGCAATTCGGGGTAAAATTCTCTAGGTCTCTGGCTTTCCTATCCATGCTGTATTTATAGCCCAACCTTTACCTTTACGTTGGAGAAAATATAGGAGCATAACCTTTGGTGGTTGAGAGGTCTACGAGAGACTGGGCTCATATGTAGTTGAAGCTGAAGTTGAGAGAATCTAGGAGAAAATGCTGAACGTGCGTGACTGCATTGGTCTTCCGTGTCCACGTCTGTGTTCTGAACGTAATAATCAGTTATGTGCGTGTGACGGTCGTGATGGCTCTGTGACGAGCGTAGTAGCCTTTGGAATTGCGTGACGGTCGTGGTGGATGTGTGACGGTCATCACACACACCACTTTCCATTTTCTGCTTTTTTTCTTAGTCATTTCTTCCTGTTTTCTTCTCATTTTTTCATGTCTTTCTACTTTGCTCCTTTTAGCTTGGACAATGAAATACTTGCGAAAATATTAGAATACTCGCGGAATAATCGGAACTTAAGCTGAAATAACGTAATTATTATATGTAAATTAAGGCAAATATATGATACATTTTCGTGTTATCAAACTCCCCTACACTTGAATCTTTGCTTGTCCTCAAGCAAATAGTCAGTAAGAACGAGGACAAGTTTCATCAAACGCACACACATGACATACCATTTGTTTTGAAAATGTTTGTAAGGCACTTTGTTAAGATGACGGATACTCAAGTAAAACACTAAAGATACATTAGTGACACAAGCAACAAGCATAATCATAGACCTCCCCTCTATACAAGCCAGTTCTAATCATTCTATTATAGCTCAACCTAAAGTTTCTCGTAGCTATTTCACCCGGTTTCATTCTAGCGCAATCACATTAAGCCCTTTACCTTTACACGTACGTAGTGGAGTAGCCGGTTAGTGACTTTGATCCTTTCTAGCATGGGGTCTAGTACACAAGTGTGGTAACCCTTTATATATATCCTAATCGTAAGTTGTGGGGGATCGAACCGTGGTTCGCCCTACCGAGTTCAAAACCAGGTACCTCTGAACCAACCAACAATGGATTCTTTCTTCTCTTTTGTAAAACTTTTGCAACCGTAGGTTTATTGCATTTTTCTATTTTTCACAACATCAAAGAATACAAAAGATATTTAATGATTCGGCATCAAACACTTATCTTCATCGGCTCTCCACGTGGTTTGTGTTTAAGGTGGTGCTGACTGCTAATATAAACTACTAGGGGTTACTCTAGAACTAGAACTGAAGGTATCGGTATAATGGGTATTGAAACTGATCTTGCATATGCAAGAGGTCTAAGGTGTCAAGACGGTATCAATCTTGTTAGATTTTTCTCGATTTCCCAACATAGCCTATGTTTTGGTATGTTAAGTTATGCATTGATCATATAATTTTTTTGTTATAGCTAAATAAAGTGGGGAAATTTGACATGATCGAAAATTTCATATAAAAGCTAGTTTATTTGAAAGGAAATACGGAAAGGGAATACAAAAGGGGAAATAAAGTAAAATACCTCTCCCACACTATGTCGGACATTGTCCTCAATGTTGCGATATATATGCGGATAAAAACTACAAAAAGAGACAAAAACTGAAACAAACTAAAACTAAATCTAATGATGTCCATGTCCTCTGCCTCGGGTACGAGCGCGTCCATTATGTGTTACATGATCTGGAATGCCTACGTGATGGATATAGTCATGTAGGTCTTGTACTCGTAGCATTAAGGCACCCATCTCTTCTATCACATCGTCTATCCGTTGTCCTTGATTGACTTGCCCCTGTTGGATTTGACGCATTAGGTTCATCATTTCATTATACTACCTCTGTTGTTGTTCCACTCTCTGGGCAGCCAATTGGTTTTGGTGCCATATGCCCCTTAAGATTTCTTCATTGGTGATGGGCTCGTGTTCTGGATCGGCACGGCAACGACGTCCGGTGGATGTTGAGGCATCTTGGGCAGGAGGTGGTGGGTTCTCAGGAGGTAGCTGATCCATATCTTGCTCCATTTCATCGTCTGCTTCGTTATTTTGATTTTCTTGAGCAGCTACATTAGGCTCAGGAGCACGGAGATCAAAAAGCCAATTTGCTTGTCTTTGAGGGTCGATGCAGTCTAGGCATGGCATGATGATGCTCCTGATGATTCTGGTACGGACCACTGGATGGTATCGTCCATCCGGCCTTGCTTTAATTAGGTGGGAGGAGCGACAATACTCAATATCCAGGGACTCAGGTGGTATGAAAGGTAAATTAGCGAGGCTGTCTCCCAGACCAAGGCCGAGTGCGATAGAAGTTACAATACCTCTGAAGTAGAAAGGTTTAGAACCTCGAGCACAATTGGCGTGGATGTGAGCTAGTAGGAACGGAGCTGCATTGATTGGTTCGGGAAGGAGCACACAGCAAATGAAAAAGAGCTCCTTGGAGTTGACTTTGTGGTTGCTGTCCCTCGCGAAGATTGTGTGTCCTAAAACTCTGTGAAAATATCGTATCGCTGGGTTATGAATATAAGTTGCGTTGAGGCTGTCCCGGCTTGTAGAAGCTACACCTGTAAGTTGATTCCAAAGGTCGAATGCTTCCTAGAACCAGGCATCATTAGGAAAATAGCAATGGACATTCTCTCCATGATGGAATCCAAGCATTTGGGCAAGTCAGTTTTGGCCCACCGAATACTCAGAACCAAACATTCGGAATGTAGCTACACCAGAAAGTTGGTTTGTATCTCTCGGAGGTGTAACATAAACGAATGAACTCAGAAATTCCAGAGTCAGAGCTTCGTAGGTAGGCTGCCCTAGTGTACAGAGCTACCATAAACCGGCATTTTGAAGCATCCAACGTACACCCTCAAGCATACCCAACTCTTCAAGGATGGCAATGTTGACGTACCTCGTCGGTTGGAATGAGCGTTGGTAGAAGATGATGTAACTCGCCCTTTGGTGGTCACCGGATTCTCCCTCTCTGAATGTAACAGCGAAAAGGTCAGGAGCTTGTCTGGTGCGTCTAGCCATGGTGCATACAAAGTGAAATAGGTTGAATGGAGGAAGTGGGTATGAGTAAGAGTTGTTATGTGAGAATGAGAATGCTTCGTGTGGTTTAAATAAGAGAGTTTGGGAATATGAAGTGGTGGAAAGAAATTGGGATTTAATGTGAGGGTTTTATGGAGAGCAATGGGTAGTGGGACAGTTAAGGAAGTGAAAAGAGAGTGGGACGTTTGAAGAGAAAATGAAGAGAAAAGAAGATGAAGAGGAAGGGTCTCTGTTATAAAACAGAGGGCGCGTTAAAATAAGTGGGACGTTCATCACGGACATGTCACGGTCGTAAGCCGTGTGACGGTCGTGACAAGGGCGTTACGCCCGTCATGCTCACAAAGTTTGCATTTTCACAGAAAGCTTAATAGAAACTGGCATATAACATAAATTGGAAAATGGCAATTATTAATAGCAGTAAAATACTTGATAAATGTCAGAATAAATATAAAATGACAGAAATAAATTAAAATAAGCAGGAACATTATATCAACAACACAACCACTAGCAGTGAATACGAATTGAATACTTTATTAAAACAGGAAAATGATAGCAGTGTACTCAAAGTAAAATTGCAGTAGAGTATTAAAGTTGAAATTGAACTGAAATAAACTTGTTCCTTGACATTAAAAAGAAAATGACAATAAAGTGAATTGTTCTAAAAACATTAAAAGCAAAGCAATAAAATGGAAAAATGCAGTGCGACAGTATTAGCCACGTTGTTTCTTCAAGGATTCCACAGCGTGGTTCAGATGATGCAGTTCCTCGACGGTGGTATCCATTAGGCCGACAACGTCAAGACGAATAAGTTGAAGTTCATCTCTCATATCTTGAAGTGCAGTGCGGAAAGCTTCAAGTGTGGCATGGATGTTAGTAGGGGGGACAGTATCAGTATTATTCCTGGGATGCTCAGGGAAATCATGATAGTGAGGAGGAGTTTCAGGGTCAATCTCAATGTCAGACACATGACTACCAAAATCTCTTTCAGGCCGTGGCTCATCTAAATCATATAGCCAGTTGTGGCGGTTATGCACACTAGTTCGCTCGTGATCAGGCAGTGTAAAATGGGAAACAACTTCATTATTGATCAGGAGTTGAAACGGGGGTGGTCCAAGAGTTCTAATGAGTCCTCGGTTAAAAGAGAAAGTGATGTTCATTGGCCTATATCCGCCTAGAGGGTTCACTTGGGAATGTCGTGTTCTAAATCCCATGGCATCAGCAATTTTTGTTATAAGGCCACCTATCAAAATGGGACCGTGATCAGCTTGAGCAATCCTGCGGAGATTGTCAAGCATAAAAGTAGCTCCATTAACGGGTCGGGATTGAAACACACAAAACATGATAAAAAGCTCATCTCTAGAGACTAGGGTGTCATTCTCGGCTTTTCCAAAAAGGGTGAAGGCTAAAATCATATGCAAGTATCTTATGGCCGGGTTGTGAATATCAGTGGACACCATAGGGTGCGGGTCATGATGAGGTCATCCTGAAATACTACTCCAGAAAAGGTTCAGTTCATCTTCCATTACTAAATTCTCCTGTGCCATAGTAAAGACGTCGGATCCATTGGGGAAATCCAACAGGTCTGCAATCTCTCTGATGTTGAAGCGGCACGTGTATCCAAATAGCCTAAAGGTTATATTACCCCTATTAAATCCCATGCCATAGTTAGGGTTGTAGGACAATGAGCTTAGAAATTCTAGGATCAGCCTGTGGTAAGTTGGATACTTCTTTCTAGCAAAACCTTCCCATCATATCTGGCTAAACATAAAGTCTATGCTACCTCCTATACCTAAGGCAGTCATGGTAGGTCCATGGGGAAATTTGGTTAGGGCCATAGGTCTGCCAGAGAGAACCTCATAGCGGTGCTATTGGACAGCGTCCCTGAATAGCACAAACATGGTGTCTTCATTATCCATCTTAACAGTTAGTCAGAAAAGTAAAGCAGATGGAGAATGAAGAAGGTAGAAAGACTTTAAAATCCTGTAGCAAGTAACTATAAGATCAGCACAACAGTTTCCATAAAAATTTTTAAATTTTTGAGAAAATAAATAAAAATGAAAAAGCAATCAAAATAAGATTAAGAAAGTACAGGGAAAAGAAAAAAAAATGAAAATAGAGTTAAAAAAAATTTAAAGAAATTTAAAAAGAAATGAAAATAAAAGAAAGTTAAAAGGAAATAAAACAATCTCGTGGGTTGCCTCCCACTAAGCGTTGTTTTTAACGTCGTAAGCCTGACGAAAGCTTAGTGATAATTCAGTTATAGGGATGAGCGGGCAGCTCTAAAAGTCTTAGACTATTCAAATAGTCTCTGTTTGCAATATTATGATAATGTTTTAAGCGTTGCCTGTTTACTATGAATGGTTCACTATTTCTTCCTTTTATTTCTATCGCTCCACTTTGAAAAACTTTAGAAATTTCAAAGATTCTGGACCACCTAGATCTAAGTTTTCCTGGAAAAAGCTTAAGTCTCAAATTAAATAGGAGCACGACGTCTCCCACACTAAATTCTTTTCTAGATAAGCGCTTATCGTGCCATTTCTTAGTTCTTTCTTTATATATCCGGGCGTTCTCATAAGCATCTAGTCTTAGTTCTTCTAATTCGTGCAAATCTATGATTCGTTTTCCTCCTGCGGCAGCGTAGCTTAAATTGAGGGTTTTAATAGCCCAATAGGCTTTGTGCTCAATTTCTACCGGCAGATGACAAGATTTTCCATAGACTAACTTAAATGGAGTGGTTCCTATGGGGGTTTTGTAAGCTGTCCTATAACCCCATAAAGCTTCATTAAGTTTAGTTGACCAATCCTTCCTAGAGGTAGCGACAGTCTTTTCTAAAATTTGTTTTATTTCTCTATTTGAAACCTCGACTTGTCCGCTGGTTTGTGGATGATATGGTGTTGCCACACGATGTTTGACTCCGTATTTTGATAGCAGTTTATCGAATATTTTAGATATGAAATGGGAGCCACCGTCACTAATGACGAGTCTTGGCACATCAAATATAGAAAAGATTATGTTCTTAAAGAGCTTTATCACTACTCGTGTGTCATTTGTAGGAGAAGCTACAGCCTCGATCCATTTGGAAACGTAATCGACAGCGACGAGTATGTACTTGTTACCAAAAGAGGACGGAAATGGTCCCATGAAATCTATTCCCCACACGTCAAAGACTTCTACTTCTAGAATGCCCTTCTGAGGCATTTCATCGCGTCTAGAGACGTTGCCAGTGCGTTGACACTAGTCGCAATTTATAACCACGATATGGACATCTTTCCATAGAGTAGGCCAAAAGAGGCCAGCTTGCAAAATCTTAGCACAAGTCTTTGAAGTGCTGGCGTACCCACCATAGGGCACAGAATGACAATGAGAAATTATGTCTTCCACCTCGTCTTCGGGTACACAACGACGGAAAATACCATCGGCGCCCCTCTTGAAGAGAAGTGGTTCCTCCCAATAATAGTGTTTAAGGTCGTGGAAGAATTTCTTCTTTTGTTGATAAGTTAGATCAGGTGGCAGTACTCCAGCTGCTAGCTAGTTGACAAAGTCAGCATACCATGGCAGCGTGGTCTTAGTGTAAATAGATTCTGTTAGAACAAGAGTTTGATTCTACATCCTCTAATTGTTTTGATGATAACAAACATACTATTTTATATAGAACAAATATGCTCCCTAAATTATCTCTTTTGATTTGTAGAGAAGTTCTGACTCAAAGCATATATCTTGGATAATATCTGCACCAAGAAGATTTAAAGAAGTTATGATATGGAAGCAAAATAGTAGGCAAACAAATTAAGTTAAGAAGATTTGGTTAGAAGATCTGAATCAACGCTTATCAAATATCACGCTCTCAGCACCAAAGCTGCCTTGATCAAGAAACTCTGATAATCCAAATATTCAACATATATTCTGATACACTATCCTTCAAAGTAATGAGTATCACAAAGTAACAGCTAGTACCAGACAAAATCTGTATTTTTGGAAAGAGCTTTAAACGGCGTTTTATCAACCTCCAAAAATATCTCTTATGTCTCCAACGGATCTAAATAGCTTCATCTATTTAAAGGAGCCCTTGCAAAGATGATAAACACACTTGCACGCATACAAATCTTACAATTCATCAAGTTCATCAAGTTTTCATTTTCGATTAAATATTGTGTAAACATCACAGTTGTGATATAGCTTATTAGAAGCACTGTATACACACTTGTTCCTTTACTGTACCTTTGTAATTATTTGAGATAACCGAGTTGTGGTTAAAACTCAAGAAGACATTGACAGTTGTCTTTGTGATTGTGTAATCTTTTTTGTTTAGTGGATTAAGTCCTCAAGAGAGAGAGGCGAAATCACCTTGGCGGGTGGACTGGAGTAGTTTGAGTTCAAACGAACCAGGATAACCAAACGTGTCTTTTTACTTTAATTTTTTTTGAAAACCCCAATTCAAACCCCCTTTCTTGTGTTTTTATTTTCTTCAATTGGCATCAGAGCACCTGGTTCTGGGTGCTAACACTTAACCGTGTCTGAAAAAGATCCTTCAAGAAAAACACTATGGCGGAACCAGTTCAGAACAACAATGACAAAATCAGTGGCAAACCACCAGTGTTCGACGGTGAATATTTTGATTACTGGAAGGACGTAATCGAAAATTCTGAGTCTGAAGAGAACAGAAAAATGAAAGCAGAAAATTCTGAGTTAAAAGAAACCATTTCAAAACTCAAGAATTCTTTTGAATCTCAAAAATCTCAGAAAGAATCTGACTCAGGAGTTTCTACTAGTTCTGACAACATTTTAAAAAATTATGACTATGATTTTCAAAAATTTCTAGCTAAAAACATAGACAGAAGCAAAATGGCTTCAATGATCTATGGAGTTAGCAGAAACGGGAGAAAAGGCATAGGATATGTGAATCCTAGAGGAGAAGCACCATGTAAACCAAAACAAGTTGATGATATGATCATAAAATACACACCTTTAAACTCTCACTTCACATATGGGCACAAACATGATATAAAATATACAAGTGATTCTTACTCCTCAAATTCTATTGAGAAACCAAAACTCAATCAGAATTCTGTGAATACTAACAAACAAGGACCCAAAAAGATATGGGTACCTAAGGATAAAATCCTATACGTTGCAGATGTCTTTAACAGCAAGATTGAAACACCAATCATGGTACCTGGACTCTGGATGCTCTCGACACATGACAGGAAGAAAGCATATGTTCCAAAGTCTGGAACTTAAAGCTGGAGGTTATGTAGGTTTCGGAGGCAATCAGAAAGGGAAGATCATTGGCTCGGGAACCATAGGTAACGGTACTCTACCTTCTATATCTAATGTTTTATTAGTAGATGCATTAATGCATAACTTGTTATCCATAAGTCAATTAAGTTATAACGGTTATGATATAATCTTCAAACAAAAGTCCTGCAAGGCAGTTAGTCAGAAAGATGAAACAATCCTCTTTAATGGAAAGAGAAAGAACAACATTTATAAAATAAAACTTTCTGAACTAAAAAGTCAGAATGTAAAATGCCTTTTGTCTGCTGACGACGAGCAATGGGTCTGGCACAGAAGATTGAGGCATGTTAGTATGAGAAGAATATCTCAAATTAACAAACTCAATCTGGTCAAAGGACTTCCTAACCTGAAGTTCAGCTCAGATGTTCTGTGTGAAGCATGTCAAAAAGGCAAGTTTTCTAAACCCTCTTTTAAATAAAAAAATGTTGTTTCTACCTCCAGACCATTAGAACTTCTACATATAGATCTGTTTGGACCAGTGAAAATTGCATCCTTCAGTGGTAAGAAGTATGGATTAGTGATCGTAGATGACTATAGCAGATGGACATGGGTAAAGTTCTTAAAACACATTTACGAGTCAGTCTCTGTATTCTCTACTTTCTGTAACCAAGTTCAAAATGAAAAAGAGTTTAGAATTGTAAAAGTCAGAAGTGATCATGGTGGGGAATTTAAAAACAAGAAAATGGAAATATTTTTTTAATGAAAATGGCATTTCTCATGATTTCTCTTGTCCTAGAACTCCATAACAAAATGGATTTGTAGAACGCAAGAATAGAACTCTACAAGAAATGGCCAGAACCATGATCAATGAGACTAACATGGCTAAACACTTTTGGGCAGAAGCAGTTAATACATCGTGTTACATTTAGAATAGAATCTCTATAAGACCTATTCTGGAAAAGACTCCATATGAATTGTGGAAGAACAGAAAGCCCAACATTTCATACATTCACTCATTTGGATGTACTTGCTTTATTTTAAACACTAATGATCCTCTGAACAAGTTTGACTCTAAGGCACAAAAATGTTTCATGTTAGGATACTCTGAACATTCAAAAGGATACAGAGTATATAACACAGAAACACGATATGTAGTAGAATCCATTTGTGTCAGATTTGATGATAAGCTTGGCCTTCAAAAGCCAAAGCATGATGAATCTCTTACAGAAATAGAAGTTCAAATTACAGGCACTGAAACAAGATCATCAGAAAAACAATCAAACACAGAAGAAGGAAATTCAAACGTCACAACAATTTCTGAAGAACCCATCCAGAAAAGACAATCCAGAAGTACACTAACACATCCCGAAGACAAAATTATGGGAAAGAAAGATGATCCAATCAGAACAAGATCCTCATTCAAGAAAACTGAAGAATCTCTCATGGGATTAGTATCTCAGATCGAACCCACTTCTATTGACGAAGCACTCTCAGACAATGATTGGATACTCGTAATGCAGGAAGAATTAAATCAGTTCACCAGAAACGACGTGTGGGATCTAGTTCCTAAACCCAAAGGCTTCAACATCATTGGAACCAAATGGGTCTTCAGAAACAAGCTGAATGAACAAGGAGAAGTTGTCAGAAACAAAGCACGACTGGTTGCACAAGGTTATAGTCAGCAAGAAGGGATAGACTATACATAAACCTTTGCTCCAGTCGCAAGGTTAGAATCTATCAGACTTTTAATTTCATTTGCTGTAAATAATGACATCACTCTTTATCAGATGGATGTCAAAAGTGCATTTTTAAATGGTTACATTGATGAAGAAGTTTATGTATATCAACCCCCTGGTTTTGAAAACACAAAACATCCAGAATATGTTTATAAACTTAAGAAATCGTTATATGGTCTAAAGTAAGCTCCCAGAGCTTGGTATGAGAGACTAAGTAACTTTCTCTTAGAAAATGATTTCACCAGAGGGAAAGTGGACACAACTCTATTCTGTAAGTCATTTAAAAATCACATTCTGATCTGTCAAATATACGTAGATGATATAATTTTTGGATCTACTAAAAGCTCTCTGGGCAAAGAATTTACTAAGACTATGCAGGCAGAATTTGAAATGAGCCTAATGGGAGAACTCAAGTTCTTTTTGGGAATTCAAATCAATTAAACTCCAGAAGGAACTTACATACATCAAAGCAAGTATGTCAGAGATCTTCTGAAGAAATTCGACATGTCAGGAAGTAAGCCTTCCAAAACTCCTATGCATCCCACATGCATTCTAGAAAAGGAAGAGGTAAGTAAGAAAGTAGAACAGAAGCTCTACAGAGGTATGATTGGTTCTCTCCTTTATTTAACTGCTTCAAGACCTGATATTCTCTATAGCGTCTGTCTTTGTGCTAGATTCCAATCAGATCCTAGAGAATCCCACTTAACAGCAGTTAAACAAATTTTCAGATATCTGAAAGGTACTACTAATCTTGGTATTTGCTATAGAAAGTCCAGAGAATACAAATTGGTAGGATACTGCGACGCTGACTTTGCTGGAGATAGAATAGAAAGAAAAAGTACCTCTAGAAGCTTCCAGTTTCTGGGAGACAATTTAATCTCTTGGTCCAGCAAAAGACAATCCACCATTGCACTATCAACTGCTGAAGCTGAATATATAGCTGCAGTTGGATGCAGTACTCAGATGCTCTGGATGAAGAATCAGCTTGAAGATTTTCACATTTACGAGAGTAACATCCCTATCCTCTGTGACAATACTTCTGCTATCTGTCTTTCTAAAAATCCTATTTTGCATTCTAGGGCTAAACATATAGAAATTAAACATCACTTCATTAGGGACTATACTCAGAAGGGAATTCTTTTTTTAAAATTTATAGACACAGACCATCAATGGGCTGATATTTTCACCAAACCCCTTGCTGAAGATAGATTTAATTTTATTCTGAAAAATCTCAGTATGGAATTATGTCCAGAATGAAAATGTAATTTCTGTATATTTAACTCTTAGAATCTTTTTTTGTGAACATCTGACCAATAATTCTTCAGAAGTGAGAAAGAAGATTGTCTCGGAATCTATCCAGAAGATCTGAAAACCTTTCATTTCAAGGATAGATCATGTAGTTCACTCTAGAAAACATCTGTCAACCTAAGCTCCAGGTTTTCCTCTGAAGTTGAACACGTGTTCAAACTCTGGGAAACTGAAATGGCTGAGTTGACATATCGAGGCGCCAGTCACATCAGTAACTGTTCCCAAAATTTTCATGCTATCTCCCTTGTCAGAAATCATTATAGCTTTTAATCATTATGTTTATTGTTTTAATTGCTCATTAATTTTTTTTTTTGGCCACTCTTATATATATGTCACTTCTAACACACTCACACTTTCACTTTCACTCACTTTGCTCTCTCGCTTTCTCCTTCTTGTTTGTAATTCTTGTTTTTCTTCGTGTTCTCCAAAACCCTAAGTCTGTGAACAATGGCTTACTGCTCTCAACAAATGCTATCTCAAGAATCTGCTGACCAAATCAATGAAGAAAGGTACGTTGAGCCTACAAGAACTCTTCTCACTCCCATTGCTTCTCTTGAAGTTCTCTGTGAACTCATCATGGATTTTGAAAGCATGAAAGAAAATGGGTATGACCTTACTCCTGAGGTTAAGTTTCAAGGATGGACCAAGTACTTTGATCGCTTAATGGGTCCAGTTTTTCCTAAACTTGTTAAGGAATTCTGGATTTTTGCATCTGCTTCAAATCATCAAGTAACGTCTTATGTAATGGGAAAGAAGATTGTCATCACTGAAGAACTCATTGGTAAACTGATTAATCATGATGGATCAGGAATCAGATGTAGTGAGATGGAAAAGCGTTCTGACCTAAAAACTATATCAAAGGAAATCTTCACTTCCGGACAACACTCCAACAAAATCAAAGATCTAAAGGAGCGTCACAAAATTTGGGCTAGAATCATTCTGGGTTGCATCTATCATAGGAAACCTACAAGCTCTTCTGACTACATCAACAACGATCAACAGTACCTGCTATACTTCATCTCCACTAATACAAGAGTAAATCTTCCTCACAGTCTATTCAGTCATCTGAAGAACAACGTCAAGGAAACAAGAGAAGACGAAAGAACCAAGAGAGATTGGATCCCTCAGGGTAGACTAATCTCAGATATTCTAACAGAGAATAGGCTGATAGAACATCTGACTGAAGCTCGGAAAATTTCTGATCTGGAGACTAGCGTTGGAAAACCTCTCAATGCCAAGAACCTCAAGAAGATGAAGATCATTGAGACCATCAAGAAGGATCCAACTCAACACACAAAGGAAGTCATCACCACTAGGAAAATACCTTTGAAAGATTTTCCTCTCTTCTCAGCAAATACTCATCCAGAAATTATTGTCAGATATCTGGAGGCGTGTAAAAGTGATGGAACCATTCCAGAGGTTTCCTTGTGAGACCTCAGGCAACCACCTCTAGAAGTTTCCACCAGAATACCAAGAAAAAGGAAAGCTTCTGAAGGAACTTCTCATAAAACTCCCAAAGCTGCTAAAAAGAAAGGTAACTCATCTTTCATTTCTATTGCCGAGTCCATATTGGTATCCACATCTGAAACCTCATCTTCTCCCAAACCATCTGAAAATCCACCACCATCACCTCAAACTCTTGACGATTTTGACATCGATATTGACCCCACTCCTACCAATTTTATTGACACACAACCAGAACTTGCACAAGTTCTGTCTGACATTGATCTTTTTCAACCTCTCTTCCCTGCTCCACAACCAGAAAATCCAAATCAAAACCCTGAACAATTCCCAAACACATATATCCCTGGTATCAACTGTCCTCTCAACACCCTTTAACCATCACATATCCTCACCAGTCCCACACAAGATGTCACCACTCCAGAAAATACATCACCTACCTCTCCCTTTCTCATTTCTGACTCTCCTCCTTCAACAAACATCTCAGAAGACCCCCTCAGAACCATAATTGACTTAGAAGCTCTAGACAAACTTGCCTCAACTTCTCATAAAATAGTCATTCCCAAACCAAAACCAAAAACATCCAAAACAGATGTTGGTAACTCTCTTTTGGCATTCGAGGCAGAAATGCAGGAATGGGTCAATTTTCTGAAGCAGGGTTGTGTGGAGAATCTGAATCCAGCTGCTTCTGACTATCTCTGGACTAAGTTCATAAAATGGTTTAATACTGAATCTCAGAAGATGAAGGAGCTCAGCTATGAAATAGCTCAACAGAACTTCTGCGATCATCTAAAGATCTTCAAGGAACAAGTTCTAAAGTTCTGGGAACAGAAACCCATTCATCATTTAGGCTGGAAAGTCCCTATGGATTCAGATATTCAGGAACTAACTTCTGAACTTCAAACTTTGTTCATTGCTGAAGACGAAGGAAAGTCAGCTAAAGCTTCTCCAGAAAAAGATTCTACAAAAAGCTCTGAGGTTTTGGTATCTTCTGATTCAACTCCATCCTCTCTTTTACTGAAAACTCTGGATGAGTTGAAGAAAGAAAATGAGTCTGTCAAGAAACGTTTGGATATACAGGATGAAACAAATGCAGAAATTAAGGGGATGCATGGCAAGCAAGAAGAATCAGCCAATCAGATCAAAAGCCTTCTGGAAGCATTGTTCACACGACTTCCACCTGCACCTCAACCTTAGTTTTTTTTTATGTAGTTCTGCTTTTGTTGCTTCTGCTGTTATCTGCTTATATTCAATGAATCTATTTTGATCTTTTTATGTTTTTTTTGCTTTTTGATTACTGACAAAAAGGGGGAGAACGTAAAATATTTTGAAATATAACAGTACACCAGGACTAAGTCTCGAACATTTTCTATTTAACCTGATTTTCCATATTGTTAAGTAAACAGGAAAAGTGTTCATCAGAACTTCCTTTCAAAGCTCCAACCAAACATTATAAGGGAAGTCTTCAACTCAGGGGGAGTTTCGTATACTCTATTTTCTTCAAAATATATAAGTTTTTATCATCATCAAAAAGGGGGAGATTGTTAGAACAAGAGTTTGATTCTACATCCTCTAATTGTTTTGATTATAACAAACATACTATTTTATATAGAACAAGTATGCTCCCTAAATTATCTCTTTTGATTTGTAGAGAAGTTCTGACTCAAAGCATATATCTTGGATAATATCTGCACCAAGAAGATTTAAAGAAGTTCTGATATGGAAGCAAAATAGTAGGCGAACAAATTAAGTTAAGAAGATCTGAATTAACGCTTATCAAATATCACGCTCTCAGCACCAAAGCTGCCTTAATCAAGAAACTCTGATAATCCAAATATTCAACATATATTCTGATATGCTATCCTTCAAAGTAATGAGTATCACAAAGTAACAGCTAGTACCAGACAAAATCTGTATTTTTGGAAAGAGCTTTAAACGACATTTTATCAACCTCCAAAAATATCTCTTATGTCTCCAACGGATCTAAATAGCTTCATCTATTTAAAGGAGCCCTTGCAAAGATGATAAACACACTTGCGCGCATACAAATCTTACAATTCATCAAGTTCATCAAGTTTTCATTTTCAATTAAATATTGTGTAAACATCACAGTTGTGATATAGCTTATTAGAAGCACTGTATACACACTTGTTCCTTTACTGTACCTTTGTAATTCCTTGAGATAACCGAGTTGTGGTTAAAACTCAAGAAGACATTGACAGTTGTCTTTGTGATTGTGTAATCTTTTTTGTTTAGTGGATTAAGTCCTCAAGAGAGAGAGGCGAAATCACCTTGGCGGGTGGACTGGAGTAGTTTGAGTTCAAACGAACCAGGAAAAACAAACGTGTCTTTTTGCTCTAATTTTTTTTTGAAAACCCCAATTCAAACCCCCTTTCTTGTGTTTTTCTTTTCTTCAGATTCTACCACTTCATTAGTTTTTGTATCAGTATAGGTCAGAGATTGTTCAATTGTGCTGCTTTCTAACTAGGCTAAGAGTCTTTCATGAGGGAAATCGTCATTAATAGGTACTTGTTCTGGTTGGATGTTCTCCATTCTTGACAGGTGGTCAGCTACTACATTTTCAGTGCCTTTCTTGTCCTTGATTTCCAAGTCGAATTCTTGTAGGAGTAGAATCTGCCTCAGAAGCCTTAGTTTGGCGTCCTTTTTGCTTAATACGTACCTGATTGCGGCGTGATCGGTGTAGATGATTATTTTTGCTCCTACTAGGTAGGAACGAAATTTATCCAATGCGAACACGACAGCCAAGAGATCCTTTTCTGTGGTAGCGTAGTTCATTTATGCATGATCCAAGGTTCTACTGGCATAGTAGATTGCGTGAAGCTTTTTGTCCTTTCTTTGTCCTAGGACTGCACCTACAGCATAATCACTCGCGTCGCACATGATTTCGAATGGTTCATTCCAATCTGGGGGTTGCATAATGGGTGCTGATATTAAAGCTTGCTTGAGTGTTTGAAATGCGTCCAAGCATTTGTCATTAAAGACGAATTCATCATCTTTCATTAATAGCTCAGTTAGGGGTTTGGTTATCTTAGAGAAATCTTTTATGAAACATCGATAAAATCTGGCGTGTCCTAAGAAACTTCTTATCTCTCTAACGATTTTTGGTGGCTGGAGATTTTCTATAACTTCGATTTTTTCCTTGTCGACTTCGATTCCTCTGTCGGATACTATATGTCCTAGCACGATTCCTTGTCAGACCATGAAATGACATTTTTCCCAATTGAGCACCAAGTTGACACTTACACACCGTTCAAGCACCATTTCGAGGTTTGATAGACATCCTTCAAAATTTTCCCCACAGACAGAGAAATCGTCCATAAAGACTTCCATTATACCGTCTAAGAAGTCAGAGAAGATGGACATCATGCATCTCTGAAATGTTGCGGGTGCATTACATAATCCGAAAGGCATTCGCCGATAGGCAAAGGTTCCATAGGGACACGTGAAAGTAGTCTTTTCTTGGTCATCAGGATGGATAGGAATTTGGAAGAATCCTGAATATCCGTCTAAATAGCAAAAATGGGAGTGTTTAGCCAGGCGTTCAAGCATTTGATCTATGAAGGGTAAAGGGAAATGATCTTTACGAGTGGCTTTGTTTAGTTTCCTATAGTCGATACACATCCTCCATCCGGCTTGAGTACGTTGTGCTACAGATTCGCCTTTTTCATTATTGATGACTGTAACACCTCCTTTCTTGGGTACCATGTGAACTGGGCTAACCCATTCACTATCTGATATTGGGTATATGATTCCTACTTCTAATAGCTTTTGCACTTCTCTCTTAACGACATCACTCAGAATGGGATTGATTCTCCTTTGATGTTCTCTAGAGGTTTTACAGCCTTCCTCAAGCATGATGCGATGTATACAGATAGAGGGACTTATTCCTTTCAAATCTGAGATGTTATAGCCTAAGGCAGTCGGGTACTTTCTCAGGACATGTAATAATTTCTTGGTTTCTATTTGTCCTAAATCTGCGTTGACTATAACTGGTCGTTCGAGTTCTGTATCTAGGAATTCATACCTTAGATCTTTGGGCAATGTCTTCAGTTCTACAGCTAGTTTCTTTGGGCAAGGCATAGGGTCAGGAGTGAGTGCGAGACATTCACTTAGATTGTTACCTTGGTATTCACCACGCCAATTATCATCTTTAAAAATTGGTGGCATCGGAATTCTCAGCACTTCAGAACACGTGTTTTGGTGTTTTTCCATTTCTTTAACGCATTCATCAATTACATCTAGGAAACAGCATAAGTCTTCTATAGCAGGTGCTTTGAAGAATTGTGAGAGGAAAAATTCTACTTTCTCTTCACCAACCTCGAAAGTCAGTTTTCTTTTTTTCACATCTATGATGGCTCTGGCAGTAGCTAGGAATGGTCTTCCTAAAATGATAGGGATGTTTGAGTCTTCCTTGATGTCCATGATTATGAAATCTGTAGGAATATAGAATTGTCCTATACGTACTGGAGCGTTTTCTAGCATTCCTAGAGGAAATTTCACCGATCTATCAGCTAGTTGTACAGACATTCTTGTTGGTCTCAGTTCTCCCATGTTGAGCCTTTTACAAATAGACAAGGGCATCAAGCTGATGCTGGCTCCTAAATCGCACAGGGCTTTGTCTATGACATACTTTCCAATCACACATGGTATAGAGAAACTACCAGGATCTTTTAGCTTAGGAGGCATGTTGTTTTAGATTATAGCGCTACATTCTGCAGTAAGCATAACGGTTTCAGTATCCTCGAGCTATTTCTTGTTAGTTAATATTTCTTTTAAGAACTTAGCGTATGAGGGCATTTGTGTGATTGCTTCTGTAAAAGGTATTGTGACATTCAATTGCTTCAGAAGTTTAACAAATTTCTTAAATTGCCCTACGTTTTTAGATTTAGCGAATGTTTGGGGATACGGGACAGGTGGTTTATAAGGCGGCGGAGGCACATATGGTTCTTATTTCTCTTCGGCCTCTTTGCCATTATCTTCCTTCTCGTTTTCCTTTAGTTTGCCTTCCCTTTCAGACTCCTTATTTGGTACATGGCTGGATTTTCGATCCTTGGGTCAGTGGGTCCTTCTAGTTCTGTTCCACTCCGAAGTGTTATAGCGTTTGCATGTCCCTTTGGATTAATTTGAGTTTGACCTGGAAGGTTCCCAGCTGGGGCAGCGGTAACTGCTTGTTGTTGAGCCACTTGTGAGATTTGTGTTTCTAACATTTTGTTGTGAGTGGCTAGAGCGTCAACCTTGTTGGCTAATTGTTTGATTTGCTCACCGGTGTGAACATTCTGGTTAAGGAACTCCTTGTTTTGTTGAGCTTGTGCAGCAATGAAGTTCTCCATCGTAATTTCAAGGTTTGACTTCCTAGGAACGTTGGGAATGTTAGCAGCAGGTTTTTGATATCCTGGTGGCACAGCAGGCGCTTGGCCAGGTGCATACAGAGCGTTATTATTCTTGTACGAAAAGTTTGGATGGTTCTTCTAACCAGGATTGTAGGTATTTACATATGGGTTTCCTTGAGCATAATTCACTTGATCAGCAGAGACTCCTGCTAAAATTTGGCATTCGGGGGCAGCATGTTTGGGTACTCCGCATAATTCGCAGTTTGGAGCTACGGCAGCCACGGTGGCTACGGGTGTTATGGTCAAGTTGTCTATCTTTTGAGCAAGGGCATCTACCTTAGCATGAACATGATCGAGACTACTAACTTCGTACATTCCACCTTTCGTTTGGGCTTTTTCCACTGGCGTTCTTTCACCTCCCCATTGGTAATGGTTTTGAGCCATGCTTTCGATGAGTTGATAGGCTTCGGTATAGGGTTTGTCCATAAGTGTACCACCAGTGGCGACATCTATTGTCATTCTTGTATTGTACAAAAGACCATTGTAAAACGTATGGATGACTAACAAATCTTCAAGACCGTGATGCGGACACATCCTCATCATATCTTTGTATCTCTCCCATGCATCGTAAAAAGACTCAGTATCTTTTTGTCGAAATCCATTAATTTGGGCTCCTAGCATAGTTGTTTTGCTTGGTGGGAAATATCGTGCTAAGAACACCTTTTTAAACTCATCCCACGTAGTGACGGAATTTGATGGCAAGGATTGCAACCAAGCCTAAGCTCTGTCTCTTAATGAGAAAGGAAGAAGACGTAGTCTTATCGCGTCTGCAGTCACACCATTTGCCTTCACTGTATCTGCGTACTGCACAAATTTGGTCAAATGTTCATTAGGATCGTCCGTAGGATTTCCAAAAAATTGATGTTGTTGTACGGCTGACAGCAATGAAGGTTTCAACTCGAAATCGTTCTGGTTGATAGCGGGGGCAGCAATGCCGTTATGTGGTTCTTGCTCAGATGGGGTAGCATAATACTTAAGAGGACGGTTCTGTGGTCCATCAACCATGTTTCGTTCTTTGACCGGTTCAGGAGTATTAGCAAGAAGATCGGGAATATTATACTTGTGTTGATACTCTAGTATTCTGCGTCTTAAATGTAAGAAGCGCTCTAATTCGGCGATTGGTGGTTGCAAGTCTTTGCTTTGTGTGCGAGTACTTGGCATACAATCGAGAAAAAGAAAAGGGAAATAAAATTTATTGCCTTAGTCTATACTGCGCAACAAAGAATCGCACTGTTGACTAAATCAAAGTCCCCGGCAACGGCGCCAAAAACTTGATCGCGACTTTCTGAGTCTAACGGTTACTAATTGCAAGCGCACAGCCTATCGCGTAGTAATAAAGATATCGATCCCACAGGGACTTGATAATCAACCTAGTTCTACGGTTTGCTACTGTGTTTAGCTAAGGCGAAGATGTTTTAGTTTTAAGTTCAAACAGGAAACTAAAGGGAATCTAGAATTTAAAATAAACTAGTTGATATTAGGATATCGGTACGTAACTTAGTGTACCATCGTGGATTCAATAAAACCTAAGCGTATAAAAATAAGTCACATTATATTTCTGTAGAAAATATCAGTTTAAAAGCCCTCACCTCACACTCTCGTGGTTATTGCTTCGGACTATATTCTTAAATCATAATGTCTGCTCTCGCTAGCCCATTTGAGTTTAAAAATACTTTTTGAAAATCAATACAATCTAATTAACTTTAAAGCGCTCTCGCTGTTTTTAAAACCAATGCCCGATTTCAGCTATCCGGTTAAAATCTCACACTCTCGTGGTCTTAATCCTAACCTTTGCTAACTTTTTACTCTCGTAATAAAAGTCCAATTTTAATTAAGAAATCGCAGCCAGAAATTAAGTTGTTTATGGTTTTAGCTTATTTTTATCGAATCCATTCCGGTTAACTAAATTACATACCGATAAATTGGATTCAGCTAGACATATTAATTAAAACAAACATGCATAAATATAAACTACAAAACAATAAATTAGACATGGCAGTGGGAAAACAATAATGCTATTATTAAAGTAATGATAAAAACCTGATAAACAAGCAATAATTTGGTTCTAGCAATTCCTCCACAAGTCGGTAGGCTTTTGCTCGATCGTACCGGAACAATGAATGATGAAGGAAAGATTAAAAATAAATTCTAACTACGGTGCAATAGCTCCTCGATGTGAGAAACTATCACTATTTCAGGTAATGGTGAACAAGGAATGAAAAAGGGAACAAACAAGAACGAAAATAAATTCTGCAGCAATTCGGGGTAAAATTCTCTAGGTCTCTGGCTTTCCTATCCATGTTGTATTTATAGCCCAACCTTTGCCTTTACGTTGGAGAAAATATAGGAGCATAACCTTTGGTGGTTGAGAGGTCTACGGGAGACTAGGCTCATATGTAGTTGAAGCTGAAGTTGAGAGAATCTAGGAGAAAATGCTGAACGTGCGTGACTGCATTGGTCTTCCATGTCCACGTCTGTGTTCTGAACGTAATAACCAGTTATGTGCGTCTGACGGTCGTGATGTTTCTGTGACGAGCGTGGTAGCCTTTGGAATTGCGTGACGGTCGTGGTGGATGTGTGACGGTCGTCACACACACCACTTTCCATTTTCTGCTTTTTTTTCTTAGTCATTTCTTCCTGTTTTCTTCTCATTTTTTCATGTCTTTCTACTTTGCTCCTTTTTAGCCTGGACAATGAAATACCTGCGAAAATACTAGAATACTCACGGAATAATCGAAACTTAAGCTGAAATAACATAATTATTAGATGTAAATCAAGGCAAATATATGATACATTTTCGTCTTATCAGCTCTAAAACTCCAAAGACTCCAAACCTCACCAAAACTCGAAGTTTCGCTTTCCAAAGTCTCAATACCATTATACACATCATGCTTGTTATTTCGTTCAATCATCCCTCCTTTTTGTTACCAACAATACTGGAGCTCTCCAAGACGACACACTTGACCTCACAATTCTCCTTTCCAGTAAATCTTCCAACTGCTCTATCAGTCCAGGTACTTCTAATGCTAACAACCAATATTCCATCCGGAAATACATCTGAAAATCACGCACAACTGGCAGCCCATCACTGTGGCCTTTCTGCCAATCTCTAGAAAACTATCATCACAAACATAACAAACATCTTAGTCTCATCTCCTAAGAGTTTTCTACTTACTTAGCAAATATATACCTCAACTATTCGCCTTCGTCCAATTTAAGTCCACTCTCTACTCTCTGAGAACAACCATTAACGATACCCAATCATTCTCTCTCAAAGACATTCCAACTTGGCCAACATACAAAAACTTCAAATCCGCTTCACCTTCAGATATAAAAATCTTCATTGACTTGTCAAAACAATCTATAATGATTTTCTTAATTCCAAACAATTCATTGCACACACTATCAAGGCCGGAAAGACACGTCTATTCCATCCAACATAATTCCGTCTACTATCAATAAGAGATTAAGGGTGATCAGTTCCTCAATTTGTCTATAGACAGCCGACAATCATAATGGGGTATAAACCGTCTTTACCAAACTATAATAGCATTTCTTGCATCCCGTGCACAAACTACCTAAGGTATAAATCCTTAGTTGACATAAGCCTTACCTCCGCATCCCCTCTGGAACCGGGAACAACACTGTCCAAACAACACTTACAATCTTGCAATCTACAACACACTGAGCCAACGCTCCACACCTGAAGCAACTTGGAGAAGCACCAGCTTCTCCCCCACTTATCTCATTCTAAATCCTGAAGACAAGGGATTAGAAAACCAGAAAGCACTGACAGTGTTTCACACACATATCACGTACTAAGGGACAAACAACATCGACAGTATTCAACTGTCACACCAACTGACTCAACAACTTGGCCGGACGGACCGACCTGCTCTGATACCACTAATGTAACACCCCAATTCCCATCGCGGATAATTAATACATAAATAAATCAGAGTAAATAAAAATTTATTTCTTAGACAGAAACAAGGATGCCACATTTAAAGAACGAAAACACAAACCCTGCTCATAAATTTGATACATAACACAAAAAGGAATAAACATAAAAGGGAAACTTTTTTAAACAAAGGGAAAGTTCAATTATGGAATAAAGCGGAAAGATCCATAACTGACTTGTTTTACAAAATAAATTATTTTATAACATAAAAATATTCATACAAAGTTAATGCAAAATAGATCCAACAAATGTATACATATATAACAAAAGCGTTCCCCGACTCCCGTGTTACGTATCAGAGCAGACTGACTGACAAACGGATGGAGAACTAATCTTCACAAAAGCCTCCAAAACTACTAATCTGCAATTGCCTCATAGAGCAACAAACCACAACAGAAGGGTGAGAAATAACAACTAAATCAAGATTGCATAATAATATGCAACACATATAAATTCACATGCATAATTATTCTCACCACAAGCATCACATACTAATACACATAGCATATATCAATTATACCAACATAATCACATATTCACACATAAGGCATACCAAAGTTATGACATATGGAAACACACCACCACATCGCATATATTCATATATAGCATATCATAGATAATTAATGCAATCATTGTAATGTACAACATCCCCACAAAACATAGCATATGTCTATACATAAAACATACCATCCATAACCAATGCATTTATCACAAATGCATATCAAATCACCAATGCTATCACAAGCTCAACACATAATCAATTCATTCCTGATTTTCCACACATAATCAATCCATTCATGATTTCCCACACATAATCAATTCATTCATGATTCATGCAAATGCACAGAGACCGACACAACGACTCTATGCAAATGCAATGCGGTACCGTTCCATCCATCATTCTCATCATTAATTCACTCAGGAATTATTGGAATCATCGCTTGTTACTTAGTGTAACTCCCCGTCGGGCAAACGATGTTCCCCGTTGCTCACACCTCTTTGTATAAGGCACACAAAGTTTATGGATCGCTCACACCTCTTTGTAAAAGGCACACGACCCGATCGCTCACACCTCTTTGTATAAGGCACACGATCATCTATAATCATCGCTCACACCTCTTTGTATAAGGCACACGATGTTATAGCAGATTCCCTCTGGAACCGTTTCGTCGCTCACACCCCACAAGGGCACACGACATCACAAGAATGCATATCATGATGCTTGGCATACAATGACTCATGACAATCAAATGCATACACAACCATGTGAACCATCTCAACATCAATAATCATGCATTGCAACCAAACCCAAAACAATGCATTTCATCATAATCCACAAACCACAATAATTAGCATGTTAGCATATACACTCATATCAATTCACATCAAGAATTACTCACCATCAACCACCACAATTACAACAACTTATCACATGCTTCAACATCATATAAACCACAACAATCCCACAAAACCTCATAACATCATACATTGACATTTAATCAAACAATGTATTTTACTACACAACTACATTATTATCAAATGCATCAACATCATATAAACCACATAAAAGCTCCGCGTTATATAACAATAGCACAACACACTGTAAAACACCAACCACACGCATTTAACGCGATAAAAACCCGACAACACGACTATTTCTCAAAAACACGAATTAATTAAATCGTCTTTTACCCTCCAAACCATTTTTAATAGAAAGAATATTTCATTAACTTTCCAACGCTTCGAACGGCAGGCAAAACGGACTTACGGTTCGAAAGTTATGAATTTTTGAAGTTTCCAAAATTTTTCATTTTTGCCCAGACCGCGCTAAGCGCGCAGACCCCCGCGCTAAGCGCGCTACCTGCGTAGACTGGCCTTAAAAACACCGTCGGAAGACTTCCGGACATCCGTTTTCGATTCCGTAAAAAGCTGCGATCTCAGAATTCAATATACTACAATATTTTCATCATTAAAAAGCCATCCAACACATTTTCTATTGTTGAAATATTTTGAAACATAGTTTTATCAATTTAACCCAATTCCAAACTCGATCAAAACCACTCGAAAACACACAAACAACTATTCTCGATTAAATATCAACCTATACCAATGTTACCAGACATATCCAAACACTTTTACTCGATCACAACATCAATTTGCACAAAAACATCGATATATATATATCAAAAACGCAAAAGTTACAAATTCAACCCAATTCAATCAAATGATCATACTAAATCACGGCCTAACATCACTCAACTCCACTACGCGACTTATTCCGACTTTCGACCGTGAAAACATCGATTTCTATTCATTTCTACCATTTCAACCTAAAATTAAAACTATAGAAAAACAAGAAAACATTCACACAATCACACACATATACATATACAATCACAATATAATCGAAACTTCTCACCCTTACCCGATTATTCGCGATTGAAACGGAGTTTCTTCATTTTTTCCTCTTTCTCCTCTTCTCTCTTTTTCCTTCTCTTCTCTTTCTCTTCTTTCCCTTTTCTTTCTTTTCTTTTCCTTTCTCTCTTTTTCTCTCTATTCTCTATTTATATAAATATCTAACTTATCAATTGACCGTTTTGCCCTTACGCTCAAATATCTCCCAAACGCTCTCAAAATGCGATAAAACATAAACAGCGATGAAATATATTTTGGGAAATAAAAGTTGAAAAGAAATTATAATTTATTGCAAATATTTTACCTATCAGAGAAATTAACCAATTAACTCAATTAGTAGGTAAAATACAATAAATTCACACATTTCACAAAATTCACATAAATGAAATAAATAAATACAATTAAACAAATCAGGGCTTTACAAAAATTCCCCTTGCCATACGCGTATTGCCCAAACCAATACGCGTATTGCCCTACGTGTTACGCGTATGGGCAGAGATAAACCCAAAATTTTTTGCAGAATTTATGCTGCGAAATTCCACCAATTCCTCTCCCAAATCTCATCTAATCACCTGAAAATTACTAATAGAGTGCACAACAACCTCTATCTAACTTAACTCGGCAATTATGAACATTAAAACATGATTTCAGACACAATTTGAATCAAATTCTAACAATCTCATCATATTAATAGTTTTGGTTCTATATCCAATTTCAACCAAATATCACACAAATACATACATACATAATCATACACAAGTATAGGATAATCGAGTTTCACACCCTTACCCGATTAAATCGTGTTTTCAAAAGTCGGTTGATTCAATTTCTTTCTCTCCAAGTTTTTCCCTCTTTTTCTTCTCTTCTTTTCGTTCTTTCTCATTTTCTTCTTCTCTTTTTCTTTCTCTCTATGTCACTAACTTAAGAAAATTAAGTAAAATGACCAAAATACCCCTACACTCAATTATCTCGCAAACGCTCCCAAAACGCGATAAAACATAATCACGATGAAAAATAATATATTGCTAAATCAAGGTCAAGAATAAAATAATATAATAATAAAAATAATTAAATCGACTCGATTAAATAAATCTAACAAAACTGGGGCGTTACAAGCACAATATCCTTGCCTCTTAACCGCTTCAACTCGCGATCCAAAATTCTTACCGGTAATGCCTCAACCGTAAGGTTCTCCCTTACCTCAACCTCATCCATCGGAATCACATGCGACGGATCTGAAACATACTTCCGAAGCTGTGAAACATGGAACACATCATGCAAATTCGAAAGACTCGGCGGCAACGCCACCCGATAAGCCACAGCACCCACTCTCGCAGATATCTGGTATGGACCAATAAACCGAGAAGTAAGCTTCTTCGACTTCAATGCATGACCAACACCCGTCACCGGTGTCACTCTCAAAAATACATGATCGCCTTCTTGAAACTCAAGATCTTTCCTCCTTCGATCATGATAACTCTTCTGCCTACTCTGAGAAGCCTTCATTTTCTCACGAATAAGTTTCACCTTTTCCGTAGTTTATTGCACTAACTCCAGTCCAACCACCGAACTCTCACTAGATTCATGCCAACACAACGGTGTTCGACATCTTCTTCCATACAACGCTTCAAAAGGTGCCATTCCAATACTCGAATGGAAACTGTTGTTATACGTGAATTCCACCAACGCAAGATGACTATCCCAAGAAGCACCTTGCTCAAGAACACACGCTCTCAGCAAATCTTCCAACGACTGAATAGGTCTCTCGGTCTGACCATTCGTCTGCGGATGATAAGCCGAACTCAATCTCAACTTGGAACCTAACTCTTTTTTCAAACTTTCCCAAAATCTGGAAGTAAACCTCGGATCTCGATCTGAAATAATACACAACAGAACACCATGTAGCTTGACAATCACATGGATATAAATCTCAGCCAACCTTTCCAAAGAAAAACTGATGTCAATCGGAATGAAATGCGCCGATTTAGTCAGCCTATCCACCACCACCCAAATGACATTATGTCCCCTTTGTGTACTCAGCAACCCTGTCACAAAATCCATAGAAATGCTGTCCCATTCCACTCGGGAATCTCCAACGGTTGCAACAATCAACTAGGCTTCTGATGTTCTACCTTAGACTTCTGACACATCAAACACGCATAAATAAACTGAGCCACATCCCTCTTTAATCCAGACCACTAAAAGATCTTCTTCAAATCTTGATACATCTTATTAGCTCCCGGATGTATAGTCAAATTAATCCGGTGTCCTTCCTCCAAAATCATCTTTTTCAAGTGCGAATCATCAGGAATACAAATTCTCCCACGGAATCTCAAAACATCCTTATCATCTACTTTAAAGTCACCATTCACACTTTGATCTCCCACCGTCATCAAATCAATAAATTTCACATCCAGCTTCTGTTTCTCGCTAACGGTCAACAGAAAATCATTAGTGACCTTTAACATACCAAGCCTCACGCTATCATATGTCAATACACACACCAAACTCAAATCTCTAAATGCTTCCAAAAGTTCCCACTCTTTAACCATCAAAGCGGACATATGCAAAGATTTCCGGCTTAACGCATCGGCTACCACATTAGCTTTACCAGGATGGTAATTCAAGCCAAAATCGTAGTCCTTCAAAAATTCCAACCATCTCCGTTGCCTCATATTCAACTCTTTCTGATCAAACAAGTATTTCAAACTCTTATGATCACTAAAGACTTCGAATCTTGCACCATAGAGATAATGCCTCCAAATTTTCAACACAAAAACCACTGCCGCTAATTCCAAATCATGAGTAGGGTAATTCTTCTCATGAATCCTCAATTGCCTCGAAGCATAAGCCACAACCTTACCTTCTTGCATCAACATCCCACCTAAACCAATCAAAGAAGCGTCACAATACACCACAAACGGTTCACTAGGATTCGGTAAGATCAAAATCGGAGCTGTAGTCAATCTTCTCTTCAGCTCACTAAAACTTTCCTCACACTGAATATCCCAAATGAACGCTTTACCTTTACAAGTCAGTTGGGTCAAAGGAAGTACTAACTTAGAAAAGGCTTCAATGAATCTTCAATAATATCCAGCTAAACCCAAAAAGCTTCTAATTTCAGTAACAGATCTAGGAGCCTCCCATTGTAGAACTGCATCTACTTTAGATAGATCCACAGCAATACCATTACCTGAAATCACATGCCCAAGAAAACCCACTTCTGACAACCAGAACTCACACTTGGACAACTTGTCAAAAAGTCTCCTTTCCTTCAAAATTTGCAACACAACACGTAAATGCTCCGCATGTTCCTCCCGGGACTTAGAATAAATCAAGATGTCCTCAATAAACACAACAACAAATCGATCCAAATGCTCATGGAAAATACGATTCATATACTCCATAAACACACCCGGCGCATTAGAAACCCCAAACGGCATCACCGAATATTCGTAATGACTGTATCGTGTCCTAAAAGTCGTCTTCTGAATATCTTCCTCTTTCACTCTAATCTGATGATAACCCGACCTCAAATCAATCTTACTAAACACACACGCACCTACCAACTGGTCCATCAGATCATCAATTCTCCGAAGGGGATACTTATTCTTAATCATCACCTTATTTAGCTGGCGATAATTAATACACAATCGCATACTTCCATCCTTCTTCTTCACCAAAAGAACTGGAGCACCCCAAGGAGATACACTTGGTCTCACAAACCTCTTTTCTAACAATTCATTCAACTGCTTCTTTAACTCAACCAACTCAGATGCCGACATACGATAAGGTGCCATAGACACAGGTCTAGTACCAGGAACTAGATCTATAGAAAACTCCACCTCTCTCTCTGGTGGCACATATGAAATATCCTCTGGAAACACCTCTGGAAATTCACACACAACTGGAAACACATCAAGTGCAACTTGACTATCCACGGTCAATGATGCAAACAACCCGAACAACTGAGCTTCATCCGCCAAAAGTCTATTCAACTTTTTGGTAGATAAGAAACTCGGTTCCTCGTCTTCTTCAAGAGAAGGAAATCTTACCAACTTATGATAACAATCAATATGAACTCGATTAAACTGCAACCAATTCATAACCAAAACCACATCTAAACCCTCCAACGGTAAACACACCAAATCCATCTCAAAGTCTTTACCATAAATGGTCAAAGGACAACTTAGACAAACCAAAGAAGTATTACAGACCCCATTGCTGGAGTATCAATAACCATCTCTCCACCCATCGAAGACAACAAAAGATTCAAACGCTTCGCGCACTCAGACGAAATAAACGAATGAGTCGCTCCGGTATCAATAATAGCAACTAAAGGCGTACTATTAATAAAACAAGTACCTCTGATCAGACGGTCTGCACTAGTAGTCTAAGTTCCTGCCAATGCAAAAACTTTCCCTCTAGCCTGAGCTTGCTTTGGTTTCGGGCACTTTGTACTAACATGACCAGGTTCACCACAGTTGAAACACTTCACCACATTCTTCTTACAATCAGCTGCGACATGTCCTAAAACTCCACAATTGGAACACTTTCTCATATCTTTTCTACATTCAAACTGACGATGTCCTAAGTCACCACACCTATAACATCTCAGAGGATTAGACATACCTCCCCCACTTGGCCTTTTCTCAAAATTACCCCTTTGCATACCCTTGTCAGCTGGTGACACATAAGGACCACCACGAAATGGTTGCTTCCCTTTCCTTTCGCTCACACTCTTATAGTGAGTAGAACGAGCTTTGCTATCCTCCTCATAAATCCTACAACAATCCACCAGATCTGAAAACCTCCTAATCCTTTGATAACCGATTGCCTGCTTGATCTCAGGACGCAATCCGTTCTCAAACTTCACACATTTGGAAAACTCCGCAGTTGCTTCAGCATAATGTGGATAAAACTGAACAAGCTCCACAAACTTAGCAGTGTAATCCACAACAGACATATTACCTTGTTTCAACTCTAAGAACTCTATTTCCTTCTTTCCTCTAACATCTTTAGGAAAGTACTTCCTCAAAAACTCCCTGCTAAACAAAGTCCAAGTGACCTTTTCATCTGCAGCTTCCAACACATGACGCGTACTAACCCACCAATCATCAGCCTCCTCCTGCAACATGTGAGTACCCAGTCTCACCTTATTTTCCTCAGCACAGTCCATCACTCGAAAGATTCTTTCAATCTCCTTAAGCAAATATGTGCATCATCAGGATCATGTCTCCCTTTGAAGACAGGCGGTTTGTTCTTCCTGAACTCATCATTCGCACCAGCATTAGGTGCACCCCGCACAGCTTGAGCCATAACTTGCATAGCAGTAGCCAAAGCAGCATCATTCCTACCAGCCATATTTTGTTCATATCCAATAACAACAACTATGGTTAAACAAACAGCTCATCCAAACACAACGACCGACACGGACTGGCACAGACTGACACAAACTGGCACGGACTGGCTCTGATACCACTTAATGTAACACCCCCAATCTATACATTCAAATAAATAAAGCGATAACGAATAATCAGAGTATAATAAAAACATTCACGACATAGACGGAGGCATCACATCAATTGAAACCAAATACAACAACCTGCTCATATAGATATGCAACAATCAGATAGTACATAACAGAGGAACTCAGTTCCTAACACCCACAATTCAGATACAGAATAAAAGTGGAAAATCTGCAACTGAAATCTCATATATATATATATATATATATATATATATATATATATATATATATATATATATATATATATATATCATAAAAGTTTGTCTGTCATATACAAAGTCATACATGTTAAATCCAAAAAGATATATATATACATATACACAGAATCACAAACGATCTCCCCGACTACCCGGTGCTACAGATCAGAGCCGACCGACAAAAGAATGAAGACCTAAGCTTCACAAAAAGACCTCCAGCATCTAATCTGCAATGCCTCATAGAGCATTCAAAACAGCAGAAGGGTGAGAAACACAATCATAATATAATTGCATACAATTATATAATAACACAAAAATACACATGTAAAATATTCTCACCACAATTTACGCCATAAATCAAATACAAAACAACACAATGCATATCTCTTATATCCATCACCAAGGCATATCTATCATGCACAATACAATTATCACCAACATATATATATCTCAACTCATCAATTCTACTCACAATTCCATACAAAATCAATCCATTCATGATTTATGCAAATGCACAGAGACTGACACAACGACTCTATGCAATGCAATGCGGTACCGTTCCATCCATCATTCTCATCATTAGTTCACTCAGGAACTATTGGAATCATCGCTTGTTACTTAGTGTAACTCCTCGTCAGGCAAACGATGTTCCCTGTCGGTCACACCTCTTTGTATAAGGGACACGACATTTATGGATCGCTCACACCTCTTTGTATAAGGCACACGACCCGATCGCTCACACGTCTTTGTATAAGGCACACGATCGTCTATAATTATCGCTCACACCTCTTGTATAAGGCACACGATGTTATAGCGGATTCCCTCTGGAATCGTTTCGTCGCTCACACCCACTAGGGCACACGACATCACAAGAATGCATATCATGATGCTTGACATACAATGACTCATGACATTCAAATGCACACATATACACATCCATAATCATGCATATATAATCAAACACAACACAATGTATTTTATTTCCCTTAGGCCACAACCATCATCACAACATATCATCACTTGCATTCACATCATATAACATCACACAAGTCATATGATACATATCAAAAGCACATTGCATGATAACACATCAAATACACACAATTAAAACGGTAAAAGTCGACAAAACGACACATTTCCAAATTCCCGACATAATTAAATCGGCCACAAATCTCAAAACCATTTTTATAAGAAAGAACATCTCAATAGCTTTCCAACGATACCAAGAATGTTCAAAACGGATAATCGAAACACAAGTTATGAAATTAACAAGGAATCGCGAAATGGCAAAATTCATCACCCTCTCTGGTCATACGTGTATTGTCCTGAGCCATACGCGTAATGCCCAGCTCACTCGCCCATCCATACGCGTATTGCCCAAAGTGATACGCGTATGGGCAGAGACCAAATTCTCTCCAAAAATCCCACTGAAAACTCCATACGCGTAATGCCTCACACGTTACGCGTATTGCCTTGCCATATACGCGTACCATTACGCAAATCAGCAGATGGCCGAGAAAAATGAACTTCCATACGCGTAATGCCCAAAATTCCCCTTGCCATAGGCGTATTGCCCAAACCAATACGCGTGTTGCTCTGCGTGTTACGCACAGACACAGTTTGAATCAAATTCTAACAATCTCAACATATTAATAGTTTTGGTTCTATATCCAATTTCAACCAAATATCACACAAATACATACATACATAATCATACACAAGTATAGGATAATCGAGTTTCGCACCCTTACCCGATTAAATCATGTTTTTAAAAGTCGGTTGATTCAATTTCTTTCTCTCCAAGTTTTTCCCTGTTTTTCTTCTCTTCTTTTCCTTCTTTCTCTTTTTCTTCTTCTCTTTTTCTTTCTCTCTATTTTTCTCTCTATGTCACTAACTTAAGAAAATTAAGTAAAATGACCAAAATACCCCTACACTCAATTATCTGGCAAACACTCTCAAAACGCGATAAAACATAATCACGATGAAAAATAATATATTGCTATATAAAGGTCAAGAATAAAATAATATAATAATAAAAATAATTAAATCGACTCGATTAAATAAATCTATCAAAATTAGGGCGTTACAAAAGGAGTGGCCCAGGGACAACAAGAGCTAAGGGCAATGGTGTAGAGGCCCGAAGTTGAAATTCCAAACGCTGACAATCAAGTTGACCCTCTGGTTGGAGGTGATATTCCTGTCGGTGGAGTTAATGGTGGTATTCCTATTGCTGGAGTTAATGGTGCTGGAGTTAATGCTGGTATTCCTGTTGTTGGAGCTATTGGGGGTGCTATCCTCATTCATATTCCTGTTCCTCATCTGGAGGACAACCACGAGGATCAGTTTTCATTGATGAATGCTGATTTGGGCAGTAATAATGGTGACAGAGACCGGAGGTATCAATTGCTTACTGAAAGGCTCAAGGCCGTAGAATATCATAATACTATGGGCATTGATGTAGCAGACATGGGGTTGGTTCAGGAAGTAAGGATGCCTCCTAAATTTAAGGCTCCATCTTTTGATAAATACAACGGTAACTTCTTCCCAAAAACTCACTTGCAAGCTTACTTTAGGAAGAATTTTGCTTACTTTAATGATGAAAAGCTATGGATGTACTTTTTCCAAGATAGCATGTCTAGGGCATCTCTGGAGTGGTATATGAAGCTTGAGAGAGCTCACATTAGGAATTGGAAAGAGTTGGCAGAGGCGTTTCTAAAACAGTATCAGTATAATATCGATATGGCGCCTAATCGTACTCAGCTACAGAGCCAGACTCAGAAAAGTAAAGAAAGCTTTAAAGAATACGCCCAGCAGTGGCGTGAGTTGGCTGCACAGGTGCAACCACCGTTGCTTGAAAGAGAAATGGCTGACATGTTCATGGGGACGCTACAAGGCCCATTCCTAGAAGGCTTGGCAGGGTGCCCTTCAACTGGTTTTTCTGATATTGTAGTTGCTGGGGAGAGGATTGAGAATTTTCTTAAACTGGGTAAGATTCAAGATAGTGTGGGGTCATCTTCTGGTGTGCAAAAACCTTTCGTGGGTGTGAATAAGAAACGTGAAGGCGAGACTAATGATACGTCTTCTCAGAAGAATAGAAATAGAGGATATCAGGCCCCATATCATCAGACTGCTGCTATAACCATCCCCGTTGCTACACAATAACAAAATCAACAACAACAACAAGCCCCAAGATCGGCCTACCAACAGAGATAGAGAACGGTTGACCGAAATTTTGATCCATTACCAATGTCCTATGCTATGTTGCTTCCGCAATTGCTGAAATTGAATTTCGTAGAGCTCGGTACAATCGGTCTTCCTCCGACAAAGCTCCCAGCGGGGTATGATGCAAACGTGCATTGTGACTTTCACTCCCGTGGCCCCGGGCATACTATTGAACGATGTAGAGACTTTCATCATAAGATTCAGGATTTAATCGATTCGAAAGCTATTAATTTTGCTCCTCCTGCCACTCCAAACGTTATCCAGAACCCGATGCCTACCCACGGTGGGGAAACTGTCAATGTTGTTGAAGAAGACGATGGTTAAAAGTTGGTATCTGATGTTGGGGCTGTCAGGACGTCGTTGTTAGTCGTGAAGGACCGTCTGTTGAAAAGGGGCATATTCCTTGGTTGTGGTGTAGACTGTTCAGATTGTTTGATTCGAGTGAATGGTTGTGATAAGCAGAGAAGTGGTATTCAGAATTTGATGAATGATGGGTGTTTGTAATTCAGTCAAGTTTCCAGTGCTGATAATGATGTTTCAACTATTACCATCCCTTTTACACCGATACAGATTCCATTGCCAGCGGGCGAGCTCTGGTGACCATTATGGTTCCAGGACCGATCCTGTTTGAAAGTGAGAAGGCAATCCCATGACACAACGGTGCTAAGGTATACTATAATGGTAAAAAAACAAGAAGTTTATACTCCAGCTGTAAGCGATCCAAAAGTTGATAATGTAGGAGTTGGTGGTTTTACTAGAAGTGGCAGGCTGTTTGTGCCACAGGCTCTCCGAAACGATATTGCAGATACTTTGGCAAAGGTCAAAGGCAAGCAGGTGATGAATGAAGAGCCTGTGCAGAGGGTATATCCCGGTACCTCTTTTGAAAATGATGTCGAGGAATTTATGAAGATCATCAAGAAAAGTGATTATAAAATTGTAGATCACCTCCACCAGACTCCATCGAAGATATCCATTTTGTCTTTGTTGTTGTGTTCTGAAGCACACCGTAATGCTTTGTTAAAAGTTCTGAATGCGGCGTATATGCCTCATGAAATCTCTATCAATAAACTGGAAGGTGTAATATCCAATGTTAATGCCAGCCGTGGGCTGGGTTTCACCGACTTTGATTTGACATCGGAGGGCCGAAATCACAATAAAGCACTTCACATTTCTATGGAATACAAAGGGGCCATTCTATCTCATGTGTTAGGAGATACTGGTTCCTCGCTTAACGTGCTTCCCAAAAAGGTACTTATTAAGCTAGACATTGAAGGAGTGATGCTCATATCAAGTGACCTGGTAGTTCGAGCATTTGACTGATCGAAGAGGTCGGTTTTTGGGGAAGTTGAATTACCTATCAAGGTGGGACACCAAATCTTCAACACTACTTTTTAGGTGATAGATATTCAACCCGCATACAGTTGCTTGCTAGGGCTCCCTTGGATTCATGGCGCTGGAGCTGTATCATCGACCCTCCATCAAAATATTAAGTTTGTGGTGGATGGACAAGTAGTCACCATCTATGGTGAAGAAGACATCTTTGAAACCATATGTCTTCCTTCAAGTATGTTGAGATGGATGGCGAAATCCATGAGACGTTGTGTCAAGCATTTGAAACTGTGAATGTATAAGAAGTATCTCCTTCATCAGAGAAGAAGCTGGAAGTTTCTATTGCATCCTACAAGTAAGCCTAAGTTGTGGTACAGTCAGGCAACACCGGAGGTTGGGGTCGAGTAATTGAAGCACCCGTCAAAGGAAATAGGTTTGGAATTTGTTATCGGGGACCAAAGGTTCCAGGCCGTCAAGGACCCATTACGTTCTCCAGTGCTAGAATTATCGATCCTGGTCAGATTTTTGCACTGAGCGATGAAGACGGAGACAGTGACTGTGACATCAGTAACTGAATACGCCCCTCTGTCTCGGGTCAAGAGCTCCACAACTGGTCTTCTAAAGATTTCGTCCAAATCACTTTTCACGAAGAGTAATTTTGCCCAAGGTGTAGAGATTCATTTTAGGGATTACATTGTTACACATTCAATTTTATCATTAATAAAGGACTTTTTTGCATTCAAATATTGTGCTCCCTGTCTTTCTCTTTTTACTTTTTAATAATAAACAACAATGTTTGTTTTTTGCACTCATAAAGCATGAATAATCATTCACGCAGGTGCATTTCACCGGATTTCATTGATAACGATTCTGCTATGGCTTATTATGACTTTGACAATCCGATATACCAAGCCGAAGAGGATTGTGAAGAAGATTGTGAACTTCCTGAGGAATTAGCCAGGATGTTGAAACAGGAGGAAAGGGCCCTTCAGCCGCATGAAGAGGCACTGAAAGTTATTAATTTGGGAACCGAGGATGCCAATAAAGAAGTCAAAATAGGGGCTGCCCTAGATCAGAATGTAAATAAATGGTTGATTGAAATGCTGCATGAATACGTTCACATCTTCACTTGGTCGTACCAAGATATGCTAGGGCTTGACACGAATATTGTTATGCACAAATTTCCTCTCAAATAGGGTTGTCCTCCCGTCAAGCATAAGCTTAGAAGAACAAAACCAGACATGGCAATCAAGATCAAGGAAGAAGTCCAGAAGCAGTTAGATTCGAGTTTCTTGGCCATTACCAGCAATCCACCATGGGTTGCAAATATTGTGCCGGTACCTAAGAAGGATGGCAAGGTCCGGATGTATGTTGATTACCGTGATCTAAACAGAGCGAGTCTGAAAGATGACTTCCCATTACCTCACATTGATGTATTGGTTGACAACACTACTAAGTTCTCGACATTTTCTTTCATGGATGGCTTCTCTTGCTACAATCAGATAAAGATGGCACTAGAGGACGTGGAGAAAACAACATTCATTACCCCATGGGGAACCTTCTGTTATAAAGTGATGCCCTTCAGTTTAAAGAACGCAGGGGTAACCTATCAACGCGCAATGGTGATTCTCTTTCATGATATGATTCATAAGGAGATCGAAGTCTACGTTGATGACATGATCGTGAAGTCACAAACCGAGGAGGAACATATGGTGAACTTCCAGAAACTATTTGAACGTTTGAGAAAATTCAAGTTGAGGCTGAATCTGAATAAGTGCACTTTCGGGGTGCGTTCTGGCAAATTGTTGGGCTTTATCGTCAGTGAAAAAGGTATCGAGGTTGATCCAGCAAAAGTGAAAGTAATTCAAGAGATGCCTGAGCCTAGAACAGAAATATAGGTTCGTGGCTTCCCAGAGAGATTGAACTACATTGCTAGATTCGTCTCTCATCTTACGGCCACTTGTGAACCAATTTTCAAGCTGCTGAGAAAAGATCAGACTATCAGGTGAATGATGACTGCCAAAGGGCATTTGAAAAGATAAAAGAGTATCTTCAATAACCTCTGATCCTTATACCTCCAATTCCAGGGAGACCACTGATATTGTATTTGACAGTACTTAAAAACTCGATGGGTTGTGTACTCGGTCAACACGACGAGACAGGTAGGAAAGAATACGCCATCTATTACCTGTGCAAGAAATTCAATGATTCTGAGTCAAGATACTCAATGCTTGAGAATACATGTTGTGCACTTGCATGGGATGCTAAGTTCTTTGAGGCAATACATGATAACTCACACAACTCTGTTAATATCCAAGATGGATCCAGTCAAGTACATTTTTGAGAAGCCAGCTCTCACCGAAAGGGTTGCTCGTTGGCAAATGGTCCTGACAGAATATGACATTCAATATACTTCCCAGAATTCCATCAAGGGTAGTGTTCTGTCCCACTATCTTGGACAACAACCACTTGATGATTATCAGCCGATGAAATTTGAATTCCCTGATGAGGACATCATGTATTTGAAAATGAAGGACTGTGAAGAACCGTTAGTTGACGAAGGATCAGATCTTGATTCTAAGTGTTGTTTGATGTTTGATGGGGCCGTTAATGTAAATGGTAATGGAGTTGGGGCAGTTATTGTCACTCCGAAGGGTTCTCATATACCTTTCACCGCCAGACTGACTTTTGAATGCACCAACAATGAAGTTGAGTATGAAGCTTAAATTATGGGTATCGAAGAGGCTATCGATCTAAGGATTAAAACTCTTGATATATTTGGGGATTCCGCTTTGGTGATTAATCAGGTCAACGGAGATTGGAATACTCGTCAGCCAAATTTGATTCCGTATAGAGATTAGATGAGAAGGCTATTGACTTCCTTTAATACAGTGAAGCTTTACCATATACCTCATGATGAAAATCAGATAGAAGACGCTCTGGCTACATTATCCTCGATGATCAAGGTGAATTGGTGGAATCATGTACCCAAAATTGATGTGACGTGCCTTAATAGGCCCGCTTATGTGTTTGCAGCAGAGGCAGTTGTGGATAGTAAACCTTGGTATAATGATATCAAGTGCTTTCTGAAAAGTCAAGAGTACCCCGGCAGTGGCATCCAACAATGATAAGAAGACACTAAGAAGATTTTCTGGTAGTTTCTTCTTGAACTAGGATGAGGTGTTGTATAAGCGGAATTTTGACATGGTCCTGCTCAGATGCGTGGATAGACACGAAGCAGACATGTTGATCCAAGAAGTGCACGAAGGTTCCTTTGGCACCCATGCTAACGGACATGTTATGGTGAAGAAGTTGTTGAGAGCTGGTTATTACTGGATGACCATGGAATCAGATTGTTTCAAATATGCTCGAAAGTGCCTTAAATGCCAGATTTACGTTGACAAAGTGCATGTACCTCCGAATCCTTTGAACATTATGACTTCTCCATGGCCCTTTGCTATGTGGGGCATTGATATGATCGGAAAGATCGAGCCCACTACTTCCAATAGGCACCGTTTCATTCTAGTTGCCATCAATTATTTCACCAAGCGGATGGAGGCAACCTCCTTTGTAAATGTCACCAAATAGGTGGTTGCCCGATTTATTAAGAAGGAGATCATTTGTCATTATGGGGTTCCTGATAGAATCATCACTGATAATGGTTCTAATCTCAATAACAAGATGATGCAAGAGTTGTGTCAGAGCTTCAAGATTGAACATCACAATTCTTCTCCGTATCGTCCAAAGATGAACAGCGTTGTTGAAGCAGCCAACAAGAACATTAAAAAGATTGTGCAAAAGATAGTTGTGACGTACAAGGATTATCATAAGATGTTGCATGTCGCTTTACATGGGTACCGTACTTCAGTGTGTACGTCAACCGGGAAGCTCCATTTTCTCTCGTGTATGGTATGGAAGCAATCCTACTAGTTGAAGTGGAGATCTCTTCTCTGAGGGTTATGATGGATGTGAAGCTAGACTAAGCTGAATGGGTCCGAACAACATTCAACGAGCTGAGCCTCATCGAAGAAAGAAGAATGGAAGCTGTATGCCATGGGCAATTATATCAGAGGAGGATGAAGAAGGCATTTGATCAGAAAGTGTGTCCTCGTTGTTTTAAGGCTGGTGCTTTAGTGTAGAAACAGATTCTTCCTCCACAACCAGATCACTGGAGCAAGTGGACCCCGAATTATGAAGGCCTATACGTTGTTAAGAAGGCTCTCTCTGGAGGAGCCTTGATGCTTTCAACTATAGACAGTGAAGATTTTACATCCCCTGTGAACTCAGACGCAGTTAAAAAATACTTCGCATAAAAGAGACCCGCTGGACAGCAAAAAGGATAAGTCTGGGAAAAAAAGGGCATCCCGACGAACCATAAAAAAGGAAAAAGGTTCGGACAAAAATTAGGGATATAAAAAAGATAAATGAGTAAACCCGCTAAATTGAAAACCCGAAAAGGCAATTTAGGCAAAAATGGGTATCCCGGTGGATTGAAAACCCGTAAAGGGCAATCCAGGCAAAATTTAGGGATTAAAGCGAAAGGTTACGATCTGAGTAGTCTGTAACTTCATCTCATTTCAACATTTAGGAATCTCGAAGGATAGGAATCATTCCAATCACCCTTCTTGGAAAGCAGAATATTCGGAGGGTTCTGAAGACATACAAGTCATAGCAGAATTGAAACTCAATGGAAATCTATTTTTACATTGCCACTAGTGTAGTTTCTTTTCTTTTTTATGAAATTAGCTATTTCTAGGAATTTCTTCCTGATGTAAATGCCTATTTACAGACCAATTCAACCAATAAAACTCATTTTCATCCAAATAGCTTTCACTTTTGTTTTCATTTTACTGTTTTGTTTGCAAAAGACGTCCGAATTTTTTATAAACATTGCATTTGAAAACAATAAAGCTCTGCAAGAACATGCGTGAAAACATTTAAAATTGCTTTGAATAGTGATTGTCCTTGGGTGGTAAATTCAGACCATATAATACCCCGGGGCACATGTGTGTACCTTTTTGTGTTTGCAGGCACAGGTATCCGTACTCAATGGTCGGTGTGCAAGTCAAAGACCATTCTCCTCCCATAGCACTGGTGGCATGGTTCAGATTCGAGAATGAATGTCTCCCCGACAGAAGTAGCTAAGGTTGTATCATCCTTGACAAAGTGCTACGCTTTTTTATTATCCTCCCCAGCGGGAGTCCAAAGATTTGGTATCCCCAGTCAGAAGTGGATTTGTCCTTTCTCCAGCAAGAGTTCAAGCCCCAGATAGGGTAAAGGTGATTTGTTTGCTTTCCAAGCAGGTTTGCATCTCCAGCATGAGGCTCGTGTGACCTCCTGTCTCCAGTAGCATTTCTCTCCTCACAGAGTACTGGTGTATAATTTCCTCATCAACTCAGGAAGCGTTTCCTCCCTCAGCAGAGGCTTGTTTAATCTCTATTCTCCAACAAGCATTTCCTGCCTCAGTAAAGGTTTGTTTGATCTCAGTTCCCCTAGTAGCCAGGTCAGAATTTTGTCATTTCCCCAGCAAAAGTCCTATGGTTATAGGTTCTCCTTAAGCAGGACTGGTTTAAGTGATGTCTCTCCAGTAAGGTCATCATTCCCCGCAATTCAAAGTCTAGATGTATCAACATTACTCCCTAGCCGAGTTGCTGATCTTTTCCCCACAGAAAGTCAGAAGATCATATCATAGATCGCTTCCTCAGCAGAGTTTCTAATCATCATCCCCGGTCGAGGATCCTTTTTGCATCTTGCATATTGTAATCATCGCATCCTCAAAACGCGTAGCATTTTCCTTTCGTATGAAGCATTACGCCATAGAAAAATTCAAACATATGTATTTAAGGCATAAGCCATGTTTGGATATTCTCATTAACAGACGTCCCCCAACAGAAAGTGGTTTAACCTGGGATGTCCAATATTAACTTATCCCCGGTAAAGTTGCCAATGAACTCGTTCATCTTACTGATATTCCCATGCAGAGTCGTCTGTTCAGGCCTCTCTTCGTCCCCAGCAGAAAACAACGTAACTGTAGCCCCAAGCATGCCCCTCAATAAATCCCTAGGGTAGTAGATCTATCAATCTTCCCCCTTTGATTTTTGTTCCCTAGAAGAGTCGTCTGATTAGGAGTCCATTATACCCTCAGTATTTTTCTTTGATACCAGAAAATATCATCCTTCGATACCGGTAAGTGTCTTTACCTCAATTTTTCTTGGATACCGGTAAGTGTCATAAGTCATTTTTTCTTTGATACCGGAAAGTATCATCTTTCGATACCGGTAAGTATCGTCATTTTTCTTTGATCGTCATCCCAATTTTACTCGATACCAGAAAGTATCATCTTTCGATACTGGTCAGTATCGTCAACTCAATCTTTCTTTGACACCCGTAAGTATTCTCTTGATACCAGAAAGTATCATCCTTTGATACTGGTACGTATCGTTAACGCTCTTTCATGCTCAGTTTCCTTTGATACTGGAAAGTATCATCTTTCACTACCATTAAGTATCATCTTTTCAGAACACTCATTTGTTTCTGAACCTTTCTTTTGATACCAGAAAGTATCATCTTTCGATACCGATAAGTATCGTCTTTTCAGAACACTTATTCGTGTTTGTACCTCCCTTTTGATACCATAAAGTATCATCTTTCAATACCGGTAAGTATCGTTTCATTAGAACACTCATTCGTGTCTGTATCTTTCTTTTGATACCGGAATGTATCATCTTTCGATACCGGTGAGTATCGTCTTTTCAGAACACTCATTCATAATTGTACCTTTCTTTTGATACCGGAAAGTATCATCTTTCAATACTGGTAAGTATCGTCTTTTTAGAACACTCATTCATGTCTGTACCTTCCTTTTGATACCGGGAAGTATCATCTTTCGATACCGTAAGTATCATCTTTTTAGAACACTCTTTCATGTTGATGACTCGATTCCGTATCGTTTATTTCGATTCAATTCGTGCACGTTTTATCGTATTTTTATCGAGTCATTATCATTTCATGTATTATTTGCTTATTTTTTCATTCCTTTTCCCTTGACATGTCCTACATCAGCTCCATAGAAGGAAAGATAAAGAACCGAGCTTAAACAGAAGAAAAAGTGAAGAAAATGCATGATTTTGCCCCAGCCTGATCTGAATGGCGTTCGCCTTTCCCCCAGTTCAACTGAATGGCGCTCGCCATAACAGAAAAGAGGGAAATTCAAATATTCAAATGAATGGCGTCCGCCATTAGGCCTACGACGACCGCCATTATGCGCAGGAGCAGTTTTCTTGATGCAGTTCTGGCAGTTTGCAAGTTAAGTTTCAAATTTTGAATTTAACTGCTGGGAGCTAGAATTTCCTATATAAAGGGATCCAAGAACCTTGTGGAAGCGCTGTCGAAATCTCTACCCTAACCACTTATATCACTAGCCATAGTATCCATCGCTCACACTGAGAGATTGATACATCTGTTGTACTTTTCATTTCTATTGTCGCTGATATACACTTGGATCAATTGCTTAATAGAAGATTTGTTTTCCGTTTAATTATTTCGCATTTCAGGTTATCTAAATCTTGTCTATTTTACTGCATTCTATTTACTTGTAAATGTATGCAACATAACTTAAATTTTGCACAAAAACCTAAATCTGATCTTAATCAAACAATAATCAATATGTATGATTTAAAATTCAGAAATGTTAATTCATTAGTGTTTATTTTCAAATATGTCTGAGTAGAATTGCTTTGAGTCCGTAGATTGAGGACCATCGGTCCGACGAGACTCTGTAGAGCCATCTGTGTTTAACTTAATGTTTTCAAAATTCCGGTTTAGGTGTCTAATCTGAATTTAGGCAGCCTTGTCGTGAGAGCGAGAGGCCGTTTAACAGTGTTTCGTCACTAGAGTGAGAAACACACCAAGGCGTGTCCAATAGAGCGAGAGTTTGAGGTAATTTCCAGATAATAGGCATCAGACATTGAGTTTAAGTGCAGCGAGAGCGCTTTAGGGCCTCATTTAGGTTATGTTAGTTTCCAAAACGCACTTTTTAATTATCTAGCGAGCGAGAGCAAAATATTGGGGTCATTAGGTGTGGCTTGTTTAATACCGCGAGAGCGTGAGATCGAGCCTTTAAACTGGTATATCCTTCAGATCAATTTCGAGACCTTTGTTAACACCTGGATTTTACGGAGTCCCCAAGGAGCACGAAAATCATTCTCCGGTCTCATCTTTATTGCTATTTTTCAATTCCCGTTAAAAACCAAGTTTTCTTTTACCGCCAAATCTAGCCTTAGCTTTATACCGCAATAATCGATCACTCTAGGTTGATTATTAGTCCTTGTGGGTTCGACAATCTTTTAAAACTACGCGATAATCTGTATACTTGCAGCAGTAATCTGACCAATACGCAAAGTCGCGATCAAGTTTTTGGAGCTGTTGCTGGGGACTAATTTAGTCAATATTGTGATACTTTAGTTGCACAGTATAGACTAAGATAACTTTTTATTTTTCCTTTTCGATTTGTCAATTGTATGCCAAACACTCGCTCACAAGGCGAAGAGTTAGAGCAACCAATCAACGAAATCGAACGTTACATCTTTCTGAGACGCCGAATTAACGAATTCCTTCTTAGATATAATATCCCAGATCCTCTTATTCCCTACTCAGATTCGGAAACCGAATCAAAACCAGAACAAAACATGGCCGAAGGACCGAGAGACCACCCTCTAAAGTATTATGTTGTTCCATCACAAGAAGAACCACATAACAACATTGCTGCCCCAGCTATTAACCGTAATGATTTTGAGCTGAAACCTTCGCTAATATCCGCAATTCAACAAAACCAATTTTCAGGTAATGCTACGGATGACTCGAACCTTCATTTATCAATATTCGTGCAATATGCAGACACCATAAAAGCAAATGGAGTTAGTCAAGAAGCAATTAGACTAAGACTTTTTCTGTTCTCATTGAGAGATAGAGCTAGAGCTTGGCTCCAGTCTCTACCATCCCACTCATTGACGACATGGAACGAGTTGAAAAAAGTCTTCTTAGCCAGATATTTCCCACCAAGCAAGACAGCTATGCTGAGAGCCCAAATTAATGGATTTAAAAAAAAAGACAACAAATCTTTATTCGATGCTTGGGAGAGATACAAGGACATGTTGAGGTTATGCCCGCACCATGGACTTGAAGAATCGAAGATAATACATACCTTTTACGGCGGACTATTGTACAATACTAAATGAATTTGTGTGGCCCCGCAGGCTGTGCTCTAATGGATAAACCGTATGCAGAAGCTTATGAACTCATAGAGATTATGGCTCAAAACCATTTCCAATAGGGAGGTGAACGCGCTGGTGTAGAGAAACCAACTCCGAAAGGAGGAATGCACGAAGTTAACGGTATAGACCGAGTCAATGCTAAAGGGGACGCGCTTGATCAAAAGATCGAAAGTCTAGCGATAGCACCACCAGCAGCTACCGTAGCTGCGGTAACACCAAATTGCAAAATATACGGAAACCCTGGGCATACAAACGCTGAATGCCAAGTGTTGGCTAGTACTCCTACCGACCAAGTAAATTACGCTCAAGGGAACCCATATTCGAACACTTACAATCCTGGATGGAGAATCACCTGAACTTTTCATATAAGAATAACAATGCATTACATCCACCTAACCCAGCACCTGCTATTCCACCTGGATTTCAGAAAGGAGCGCAACCCGCTCCACCACTACAAAAAAAATCAAATATGGAAATCATGATGGAAAAATTTATGAATTCTCAAGCTCAGGAAAACAGGGATTTCGCAAATCAAAACGGTCACACGAGTGAATTGATGAAACAATTGTCAAGCAAGCTTGATGCTATGGCTACTCATAATAAGATGTTAGAAACTCAAATTATTCAGGTAGCCCAACAACAATCAACTAACGCAGCCCCCGCTGGAGCATTTCCTGGCCAACCACAACCAAACCCCAAAGGTCATGCTAACACTATTACTTTGCGAAGCGGAATAGAATACGATGGACCCGTTGACCCGAGACTCCAAAATTCAGCCATTCACCAAAATTTACCAAAGGGAACCGAGAAAATAAGAGAACCTAACACGGAGAAGGAAGATGAAAGAGGAAAGGCCATAGAGAAAGAGACACCCTATGTGCCTCCACCACCATACAAACCACCTGTGCCTTATCCCCAAAGACTAGAAAAATCCAAAAACGAAGGACATTTTAAGAAATTCGTAGAGCTTCTAAAACAACTGAATATAATGACACCTTTCACAGAAGCTATTACGCAAATGCCCTCATATGCCAAATTCCTTAAAGAGATCCTATCAAATAAGAAAAAGTTAGAAGATAACGAAACCGTTATGATCACTGCTGAGTGTAGTGCCATACTTCAAAATAACATGCCTCCTAAACTAAAAGATCCAGGTATCTTTTCCATACCATGTGTAATCGGAAAGACTATCATAGACAAAGCGTTATGCGACTTAAGAGCCAGTGTTAGCCTAATGCCCCTATCCACATGTAAGAAACTTGAATTAGGAGACCTGAGGCCAACAAAGATGTCTCTACAACTAGAAGACCATTCTGTTAAGTATCCAGTAGGTATGCTAGAAAACGTGCCAGTTCGCATTGGTCAGTTTTATATCCCGACAGATTTCGTGATAATGGACATTAAGGAAGACTCTAATATACCCATCATCTTAGGTAGACCGTTTTTAGCAACAGCTGGAGCTATAATAGATGTGAAGAAGGGAAAGTTAACTTTCGAAGTTGGGGAAGAAAAAGTCGAATTCATCTTAGCCCAATTCCTAAAGGCCCCTGCTTTAGACGATTCATGCTATTTTCTAGACGTTATCGACGAATGCGTCAGAGAAATGGAGAAGGAACCAACAAGGTACACGGAAGTACTAAAGATTCTAGCCCCTCCAATATTCGAGGACGATAACTGGCGTGAGCCATATGAAGATGACAGTCTAAGAGAATGCCTAGCACTCACACCCGATCCAATGCCTTGCCCAAAGAAACCATCTGTAGAACTCAAAACATTACCCAAAGATCTAAGATATGAATTCCTAGACACTGAACTTGAAAAACCCGTAATAGTTAATGCTGATTTAGGACAAATAGAAACCAGGAAACTATTGGAAGTCTTGAGAAAATATCCCACAGCTCTTGGATATAACATCTCCGATCTAAAAGGGATAAGTCCATCTATATGTATGCATCGCATCATGATGGAGGAAGACTGCAAGACATCCGGAGAACATCAAAGACGATTGAACCCTGTCCTAAGCGATGTGGTCAAGAGAAGTGAAAAAACTGTTGGAAGCATGAATCATATATCCGATATCTGACAGCAAATGGGTCAGCCCGGTGCATGTCGTACCAAAGAAGGGTGGTGTTACAGTTGTAACTAACGAAAAAGGCGAGTCCGTAGCTAAACGAACTCAAACTGGATGAAGGATGTGCATAGACTATAGAAAAGATCATTTTCCTTTACCCTTCATAGACCAAATGCTTGAACGGCTAGCCAAACATTCATATTTCTGTTACTTAGACGGATACTCAGGATTTTTCCAAATACCTATTCATCCTGATGACCAAGAAAAGACCACATTTACCTGTCCCTATGGCACATTTGCTTATCGTCAAATGCCATTTGGACTGTGCAATGCTCCCGCAACATTTCAGAGATGCATGATGTCGATCTTTGCAGATTTCATAGACGACATAATGGAAGTCTTTATGGACGATTTCTCTGTATGTGGGGGAAGTTTCGAACACTGTCTGTCAAACCTTGAGATGGTACTTGAACGATGCGTCAAAGTGAACCTTGTGCTAAATTGGGAGAAGTACCATTTCATGGTGCGACAAGGTATAGTTCTTGGACATGTAGTATCCGATAGAGCTATTGAAGTAGACAAAGCAAAGATAGAAATCATAGAAAACCTTCAACCACCAAAAATAGTTAGAGAAGTACGAAGCTTTTTAGGACATGCCGGGTTTTACCGACGATTCATTAGAGACTTCTCTAAGATTACAAAACCTTTGACTGGACTACTAATGAAAGAAGCTGAATTCATATTCAATGAAGAATGCTTGAAAGCATTTGAACATCTGAAGAATGCTCTTATTATCGCACCAATTATGCAACCACCTGATTGGAGTTTACCATTTGAAATAATGTGCGACGCTAGTGACTATGCTGTAGGCGCTGTCTTAGGACAAAGAAAGGATAAAAGGCTTAATACTATTTACTACGCAAGTAGAACCTTGGACAACGCACAGATGAACTATGCGACCACAGAAAAGGAACTCCTGGCTGTTGTGTTCGCCTTAGATAAATTTTGTTACTATCTGGTAGGAGCAAAAATTATTATCTATACTGATCACGCCGCTATTAGGTACCTGTTGACTAAGAAGGATGCCAAACCAAGACTCTTGAGATGGATCTTGCTTTTGCAAGAATTCGATTTGGAAATAAAGGATAAGAAAGGTACCAAAAATGTGGTAGCAGATCATCTCTCTAGGATTGAGGATCTAAAGCACGAAAGAGTGCCTATAAACGATAATTTTCCTTACGACAGACTAGTAGCCCAGTTGGAAAGGAAAAGAAAAATTATAGAATGTTCCTTGTTATTTAACGATGTAGAGACAAATGAAGTAGTAGAAGAAATCTATGCAAAAACCACATTGCCATTGTATGCTGACTTTGTCAACTACCTAGCAGCTAAGGTGCTTCCACCGGATCTAACATACCAACAGAAGAAGAAAATTTTCCATGACCTTAAACAATATTACTGGGATGAACCCCTATTATTCAAGAAAGGCGCTGATGGAATATTTCGTCGATGTGTCCCTGAATCAGAAGTAGAGGATGTCATATGCCAATGCCATGCTGCACCATATGGAGGACATGCCAGTACATCAAAAACATGCACAAAGATATTACAATCTGGCCTCTTTTGGCCAAACCTTTGGAAGGACGTTCACATTTCTGTTTTGAACTGTGACCGATGCCAACACACTGGAAATGTTTCTAGACGCGATGAGATGCCGCAAAAGGGAATTTTGGAAGTTGAAGTCTTTGATGTATGGGGTATTGATTTCATGGGACCTTTTCTATCTTCTTTTGGAAACAAATACATACTCGTCGTAGTTGATTACGTATCAAAATAGATTTAGGCAATAGCTTCGCCTACAAATGTTGCACGAGTGGTTGTGAAACTTTTCAAGAACATAATCTTTCCCAGATTTGGTGTACCAAGAATTGTCATTAGTGATGGCGGTTCCCATTTCATTTCTAATGTTTTCGGGAAACTATTGCTTAAATACGGAGTACGACACCGAGTAGCAACACCCTATCACCCTCAAACTAGTGGACAAGTAGAGGTGTCGAATAGGGAGATCAAGCAAATTTTAGAGAAAACTGTTGCAACCTCTAGGAAGGATTGGTCTACTAAACTTCACGAAGCTCTGTGGGCTTACAGAATAGCCTACATGACCCCTATAAGAACCACACCGTACAAACTAGTTTATGCAAAGTCATTCCATTTGCCTGTGGAGCTTGAGCATAAAGCTTTTTGGGCCATTAAGACCCTGAATATGAATTATAAGGCAGCAGGCGAGAAAAGGATTCTAGATATCCATGAACTAGAGGAACTAAGGCTTGATGCCTATGAAAATTCCAAAATATACAAAGAGGGAACCAAGAAGTGGCATGATAAAAGGATAACAAAGAAGGAGTTTAACGAAGGAGATATAGTTCTTTTCTTTAACTCTAGGCTTAAACTCTTTCCCAGAAAATTACGTTCTAGATGGTCTGGTCCTTTCGAAGTTACAAAAGTCCTACCAAGTGGAGCAGTTGAAATTAGAGGAAAGTCGAATGAGACGTTCTTTGTGAACGACCAGAGACTCAAACACTACCACTTAGTAGAAAACAAGGAATTCATCACTAGTTACAAGTTGGAAGAGCTTCCCGCTCTTCCCGGTAAATGATGCCCTTTTCTATTCTAATGTCGAGCTTCCGACATTAAACAAAGCACTCTGTGGGAGCTAAACCACGATTCTTGTTGTTTTTATTTTTATTTTTTGTGTTAGCTCTAGGATACTACATGCATGTTTAGTATAAAATATTTGCAATATGGATCACTGTTTGTTGCATCTCATTACTGTTGCTATCATTATCAGTATTATGATTATTATTACTATTTTTATTTTACTAACACGTAGCTAATAGTATTATTTCCCTAATAGTGTATTATTTTTAAATTTTTCAGGATACTCTTCTCTAAGAAACCTTTGGTTAGAAACCATGCAGACATTTGAGAACCGTGCCGTTGTTTTCAGGAACGATGTCCATAGACGTCGATTTGAGGCTTTGTCTCAAAGAGACTTTGGTCTGTCCATCTACCCTGACGACTCGGCTATGAGAACCCTTAGCATCCGAGACAGTGTTGTTTGCCTTTTGAGTCAAATAGGCTGGTCTCACTTTGCTTTAGAGAAGAGATTTAGCACTTACCGTAGCCTGACCTTGGAGTTCCTAAGCTCCCTCTACTATGATGCCACCCGTGGTTTCGGATTTGGCCGTGGATTGGCTACCTTCAGATTATTTGGAAACAAGTACATATTCACCCACCATGAATTTGCTGAATTATTGGGTTTTCCTAATGAACCCGATGATGTGACCAGAACCCTTGCTGATGCCTTCACTAGCTATGATCTTCAACATTTCTGGGGTACCATAGCTGGAAACGGTACTGCCGAACCTGATGCCTTATTTTCTGAAAACATCCACAACCCTGGATGGAGATATTTCCATAAGGTTCTTGCTCACGCCTTCTTTGGCAAAGAAGAGAACATTACATCTGTGTCAAGGGATGAGCTATATATCATGCTCTGCATATCCCAAGGAAAGCCTGTCAATGCAGCCCCGTATTTACTTGCTAATTTCAGTCGTATTGCCTGTGATACCTTTGAGCCAATCTTAATAGGTGGGCTGGTGACTATGATTGTTGAACCATTCCTTTGCATTTGGTGGTTTTTGCCCGATGGACATTAGTTTTTATTTCAACAGAGGCATTATTGCTAACCTTGGCCCGATTGAATTTGAGTTACTTATCAATAATGTTGTAGTCCATACTTTCACCTTACCCAACCATGAAAAGACCAGTGTGCACAATAAGGACAATTGGCTCTATGACTTGGAGGTCGTTAATGAGTTTCTGACTCCACCCGACTCTCCTCAGGATTACCAAAACCGAGATACCGTTATGTCTTTCGAGGCCACTCAAGGTTCCGAGTTCGATCCTGATATACCACCTTTGAATGTAGCTGCTGCTATTAATGCTCTCCAGTCCGAAGTGGATTCCTCCCGAGATGAGATTTCCTCTCTCCGAGTCGACTTCATTGGACTTATGGATGTTGTACATGAGGAGTTAGACCATATGTTCCAAATTGTCTACTCTCTTAGACAACATCATGGATGATCCATTAGCCGCACCTATTTCCCTGTTTTTCTTAGGATAGTTTGTTTACATGTATAGTGTTTCCCTTTCTTGTATCGTTTCTACTGTTAATTTGCATTCCACTGTGTACCGTCGGGATGCCGACGTGTAAATGTAATGTACTACTGTTCCGTTTAATGCAAGTTTCCTTTCCTTTAAGTGTTTTAAATGTTTAGCTTATTGTGTTTTGTCAATAAAATAAGAAAAACCCAAAAATATGTCACAGCACTGCATTCTGTAGGAGTGAGGACACAAAATTCATGTCTGAAGCAAATGGCGCTCGCCATTGTGCATAAGGCGTTCGCCATTCCTTTAAAAAGGCAGAATGCATGTTTTGCTTCTACCTCTCATTATCCCACATTAAATTCCAACCATCCATATTCATCCATTTAATCCCTATTTAATCCCACTAATCCACACATTTCCAATCATCTCTCTCAAAATCCACTTTCCGTTCTCTACCCATTTCAGAAAAATATTCACAAACACCATCCTCCTAAGAAACAACTATGGAAGCTAACCAAGAGATAGATTACATGGGCATTGAGTTCCCTGAAGGAACAGTTGGAGCCATCATGCGTTCGAACTTTCTCCGAGTATCCAAAAGGCCAGTCTATGCCACAAGATATCCAGAGCCAGAAACTCTTCGCACCTTAGGTCTTTATGATAGCGTCTCGTGGATGCTCAGGAACTTAGGTATGACTCGTTTCTGCTCCATGTTCAATCCCTCTTCCGTTAGACTTACTTATGAATTTCTTAGTTCAGTCCGCTATGTCCATGATATTAACCGCACCACCGGAACCATTTACTTCAGAATGTTTAACGTAGATGATTCGCTAACTCATGAGCAGATAGCTGAATATTTTGGTTTTCCTACCGGTGAGGGTCTTGCGACTCAAGCACCCTTGGACAGTGACTAGGAGGAAGGAGCCTTCCAATTCTGGCATCAAATAACCAACACAAGAACCACCAAATGGGAGGGTTTGAAAGCCACGGCCATCCATAACCCTGTTATTCGTTACTTTCACCGTACCCTTGCCTCCACCATTTTCGGACAAGAAAACCTAGGGAACGTGAATTCTAAGGATCTGTTCTTTATTCACTGTGCACTTTTCTAAACCCGTGTGAATCCTACACCGTTCCTCCTAGCCCATTTTATTAGTGTAGCAAACAGAGTCGGCGGTTCCATCTGCATTGGCGGTATCATTAGTGCCATAGCTATCTCTTTAGATTTAGAGGCCCGCTTGGAAAACGAAGAGAGCATACCTTGTCTCTGTGCTGACATTGACTTTTGCCGTAATGCACAACTTGTCAAGAGTTTGCATCATAACAAGTATCACTTTATGGTCCGGACACATGAGTTCCGAGGTTTTTCTCTGCCAAATGTTGAGCGCGTAAATGTGCGTCAAAGCTCCAATTGGCTATTTGATTTGGGAGCCTGTGATGTAGAGGCAGAGAGTGATGAGAGACACTACCATGATGTCATGAGGCAGCATTCTGAGCAGCCTCGTACTCATAGCCATACCACTGACATACCTGGGTCTAGCACCCAAGCACACACGACACCTTTTTCTGATTTTGTAGGTATTCGTTTGTCATTGGATGAAGTTCTGTCAGAGGTTAGAAAGCAAAGAGAGAGAGAGATGCCACGCATGATTTGTAGATGCATGAGTTAGAGAGGAGGCAGTACGAGTTCATGGCCAGGGCTGATTCGGATTTGAGAGATGTTGTCTCAGAGATGGCGGGACTGCGCAGTGAGTAAACTGAATTGCAGATTGTGTCCAGCATGTACCACAGGACAACCCGGCCATCAAGTAGGACAGTCACCCTCGTGGAGGGTGTGCTCGCTATCATTGATGTATCCAGGTTCTATCGCTCCTTCTTTCACCTTAGGCTAAGACATTGAGGACAATGTCTAGTTTAAGTGTGGGGGAGGAGTCGTTTATTATTTTTATTTTTTTCTTGCTTTCTAGTTTAGATTGTTTTCAATTATCGAGTCATATGCACGTTTGAGTCATTTTTACTTTATGTTTTCCAGTGTCTAATAACTCCCTTATTTGACCCCAATTTAAAAAAAAATGTTTAGACTCAAAGGCATAACACGTATAGTATAGGTTGTTTCATTCTTTGATTTAGGCTAGGTAGGCGGACTTGGGAAAGTTTTGAAAATGTCGGTACCGTTCCTACACCTTAGATTCCCTAAATATGTGATATTGATTTAAATAGACATTATGCCATGACCTTATGCCTAGTTTCTTAGAAGTAGCCTCTTTATTAGTTTATACTAGCAGTCAGCACCATCCGTGTGTACGAACTAAGTAATGAACCGATGCAAATATGTGTGATCTCAAAAGTTGATTTATGTGATTTTTATAGGAAAAAAAACAAATGAAAGACATGTTCCCGCTAAGTTAGGTGGTCCTCACCCGACCATTTAACCTAAAGGTTCGGACTCTTAAAATTCGTAAACAAAAGAAAGCATAATGTGCGAAAAAGAAAATAAATTTTGTGTTGAATAAGAGATCATAAACACTAACAGGTTCGATTACCATGTAAGTACATAGGATAACAGGCTTAATGTGATTGCGCTCGAATGAAAAAGAGGTGAAATAAGATGAAGGATATAAGTCTAGTTATAATTTCATGATTTGAATGGGTATTGCATAGGAAAGGAGTATTCGTTCGCTTTTGTGGAGTCGTGTCATTACGGTATCCTTGTTTTCACTATCCAGTACCTATCCATTTCACTTTAGCCTAGCAACCTTGTGCTTAGATTGTTTTTGTCATGCCTAAGAGTCGAAACATCATGCTTACTGTTTTATTACATTGGGAGTTTGCTTGAGGACAAGCAAAAGTCTTAGTGTGGGGGAGTTTGATGACTCGATTCCGTATCGTTTATTTTAATTCAATTCGTGCACGTTTTATCGTATTTTTATCGAGTCATTATCATTTCATGTATTATTTGCTTATGTTTTCATTCCTTTTCCCTTGACAGGTCCTACATCAGCTCCATAGGAGGAAAGATAAAGAACTGAGCTTAAAGAGAAGAAAAAGTGAAGAAAATGCATGATTCTGCCCCAGCCTGATCTGAACGACATTCGCCTTTCCCCCAGTTCAACTGAATGGTGCTCTCCATAGCAGAAAAGAGGGAAATTCAAAGATTCAAATGAATGGCGTCCGCCATTAGGCCTACGGCGACCGCCATTATGTGCGGGAGCAGTTTTCTTGATGCAGTTCTGGCAGTTTGCAAGTTAAGTTTCAAATTTCGAATTCAACTGCTGGGATCCAGAATTTCCTATATATAGAGCATCCGAGGTCTGTATAAAGGGATCCAAGAACCTTGCAGAAGCGCTGCCGAAATCTCTAGCCAAACCACCTATATCACTTGCCATAGTATCCATCGCTCACACTGAGAGATTGATACATCTGTTGTACTTTTCATTTCTATTGTCGCTGATGTACACTTGGATCAATTACTTAATAGAAGATTTGTTTTTCGTTTAATTATTTCGCATTTCAGGTTATCTAAATCTTGTCTATTTTACTGCATTATATTTACTTGTAATTGTATGCAACATAACTTAAAATTCGCACAAAAACCTAAATCTGATCTTAATAAAAAACTAATCAATATGTATGATTTAAAACTCAGAAATGTTAATGCATTAGTGTTAGATTCAAATATGTCTGAGTAGAATTGCTTTGAGTTCATAGATTGTGGACCGTCGTTCCGACGGAACTCTGTAGAGCCATCTGTGTTTAACTTAATGTTTTCAAAATTCTGGTTTAGGTGTCTAATCTGAATTTAGGCAGCCTCGTCGTGAGAGCGAGAGGTTGTTTAACAGTGTTTCGTCACAAGAGTGAGAAACGCACCAAGGAATGTCCAATAAAGCGAGAGTTTGAGGTAATCGCTAGATAGTAGGCATCGGACATTGAGCCTAAATGCAGCGAGAGCGCTTTAGGGCCTCATTTAGGTTATGTTAGTTTCCAAAACGCACCTTTTAATTACCGAGCGAGCGAGAGCTAAATCTTGGGGTCATTAGGCGTGGCTTGTTTAATACCGCGAGAGCGTGAGATCGAGCCTTTAAACTGGTATATCCTTCAGATCAATTCCGAGACCTTTGTTAACACCCGAATTTTACGGAGTCCCCAAGGAGCACGAAAATCATTCTTTGGTCTCGTCTTTATTGCTGTTTTTCAATTCCCGCTAAAAACCAAGTTTTCTTTTACCGCCAAATCTAGCCTTAGCTTTATACCGCAATAGTCGATCACTCTAGGTTGATTATTAGTCCCTGTGGGTTCGACAATCTTTTAAAACTACGCGATAAGCTGTATACTTGTAGCAGTAATCCGACCAATACGCAAAGTCGCGATCACGTGTCTTTACCTTTCTTTTGATACCGAAAAGTATCATCTTTCGATACCGTTAAGTATCGTCATTTCAAAACACTCATTTGTGTCTGTACCTTCCTTTTGATATCGAAAAGTATCATCTTTCGATACCGGTAAGTATCGTCTTTTCAGAACACTCATTCATGTCTGTACCTTTCTTTTGATACCTGAAAGTACCATCTTTCGATACCGGTAAGCATCGTCTTTTCAGAACACTCATTCGTGTCTGTACCTTCCTTTTGATACCGAAAGTATCATCTTTAGATATCGGTAAGTATCGTCTTTTCAGAACACTCATTTGTGTCTGTACCTTCCTTTTGATACCGGAAAGTATCATCTTTCGATACCGGTAAGTATCGTGTTTTTCGAAAACTCATTCATGTCTGTACCTTTCTTTGGATACCGAAAAGTATCATCTTTCGATACTGGTAAGTTTCGTCTTTTCAGAACACTCATTCGTGTCTGTATCTTTCTTTTGATACCGGTAAGTATCATCTTTCGATATCGGTAAGTATCGTCTTTTCAGTACACTCATTCGTGTTTGTATCTTGTTTTAAGTACCGGTAAGTATCATCTTTCAATACCGGTACATATCGTTAACATAAACACTTTTCTATGTTCAGCTTTCTTTTGATACCGGTAAGTATCATCTTTCGATACTCGTTCATGTCGTTGTTCCAACCCTACATCTACGTCTTTTCCCGTGATTTTAGACACTGGTCTGTGTCGTTTCTTCTCCATAGCAGATTTCTCAATCTCACCTACCCTTTTATCCCCAGTAGAGATTTACGCTCATCCAATTTTCTACCCCTATTTATACCCATAGAGTGTAAATTTCTGGGTTCTTTTGGTATTCAATCTCCATGTACCTTGAATGTATGAAAGTCGATTCTCTCATCCCTTCAGGTCCACAGTTGATTGAATAGGGGCAGATGTAACACCCCAAAATTTGCCCTCCTATTTATACCCAATAAGGGGCTTATGCTTCGCATTTCATGTATTTTTAGGGCATAAGCATTGCATACATCATTGGTCTTCCCAAGGCATGGTATTAAGGGTTTCTCCATCATTGATTGTGCAAAGCAAGGAGAATGAGGTACCCTCAAGCACTCAAGCCACAAAGGCCCCTCAAGCCTCAATACACCTCATATGGTTCACCATTTCATCAAGAGATTGAGGTTAGTAAGAGAATTGAGGAGGACCACACCCTCCTAACTTTTGATCCTCTAACAAGGGTTTTGGATATCTATGCTTGGGACACCCTCATAAGCAAGGATCTTGGAGCTTTAACATCATCTTATCACATGAATCATCTTGGTTTAAGAGAATCTACATCCTGTTTAGAGGAATTAGGGTTTGAAAAAACAGTCAATTTCTCCTGACTTTTGGGGGGCCAAAACTAGGGTTTTGCCTAAAACCAGTTTATTTCTGAATTTTTGGGCAAGACTTAATTCCATGGCTCTCTATGTGATCTCAAGCATCCCGGATTGGAATATGGACCATCAATGTCTTTCACAAGGGTTTCAATTGGATAGTTGATTGAAAATCAGGAGAATTGGGGATAAAGTCAACTGATCAAGGAAAAAGTCAACTCCTGACTTCTTGAGGTCAAATTCATGCTCATCATGTCAAATATGGTCAATGGGTGAGATTTGACCCAGAAAAGTTGTAGAAACTTACCATTTTTGGAAATTTATGGTTTTAGGAAACTTTCCATTTATGATGGAAAGTTTTCATGATTTGCAGTCCACTTCAAGGCTAGTTTTCTCCATGCTACAAGCTTCATTTCAATTTTGGTTGAACATGAAGGTTGTAGTATGATCTCTCACCTTTCTAACCATATAAAGAATGCCTCATTTGGATTTATAGATCAAAAGTTATGCTCATTCAAAGGTCATGGTCTCAAGTTGTTCAACATTGAATAGGACTTAGAACATTTTTGAATGTTAGGCAGCTCGTGGGAGGCAAGGTTCAAGCTCATTTTTCATCATGATTGAGGCTCCAAATTCACTTCCATCCAACATGAAAAGTGTAGTATCAAACCTCTCCTTCAATTTGGTAACAAGAACCATGGCATTTGGTTCAAAATCCATGGAGATATATTACTTCAAAATCACCATAAATCATCCTTGTGAAACTCATGCCAAAACTCATATCATGTTTTCTTATGGCAACCTTGATGCACTTGATTTCAACCCCAATTTTCATCATGCTAGATACTTCAAATGAACTTTCCATAAACATCAACATTGTTCTATGCCATGAAAGCTTTCCAAAGACACCAAATATGTGCAAATTGGTCCAAGATCCACCAAGATACAATGCTCTAAAATCACTACCATGATAATGCCAACTATGTGTTCATGCCATGCCAAATGCAAAACCAATTCATGTTGTCCTTGCTGGTGTGATGTATCATGCGCATTACATAGCCTCTTATGTCACTTCCTTTTGAAATTTTGAAACAAACCAAGTCCTTACACCATGCACATACACAATGACATTACTACATATGGTCATGAGAATGAGAAAAACAAAATCTTAGCCAGCAAGCTTTGTAATTGTACCAGCTAACACTCACACCTCTATACCATGTTATCATCATCATGATACATCATACCCACATAAAACTCCCTAACCCGTGCACACTACATAACCCTCATTTTTTCCTCCAATTATACTAACCACACTCTCCAACTGTTAACTAACCTTGGTAGCACACTAACCATCATCTAAACCATGTATATAAGCATTCTAACCCACCCCAACCGAGTTAGCTGCACATTTTTTCACCAAGAGATAAAAAAACTCCATTGTTGCACTACAATACTCAAAGCTTTGAATCTCCCACATTGTTGAAGCTTTAACCAAGATTTCTCCACAATCTTCATCTGTATGTGGGATTCTAATTTTTGTATGCATCAATCCCCACTTGAAGTCACCATTGGAGCATCTACGACTTTGTTTCAGTTCACCACCAAATTCTGATCTCAAGCAATATTGGAAGATTCCAGGCATTTATTTTGCCTGGGTGTAGATCTCAAGATAATAGTAGGAAGTTCATAGGGTTTCTTGTGCATGAAAGTTAAGCTCCATCCAGGTAATGTTCTTGAAAACTTTTGTATCATGGTAGAGTTGGTAACTGGCTTAGAATCATGTTGTTTGATGTACATTTGAAGTCCTATAGATAGAGGCAATGTGCTTGGATAGAAATTTAGGGCTCTAACTTATCCCCTTCGAATCTCCTTGTGTGTTATTTGTATGGAGATTTTAAGCCCGGATTGATAATCTACGTTTGGAGTACTTCATTTTAGACCTTTATTTCATTTAAAATGATTGAGTATTGATGGTGAAAAGTGATGGCAAAGTGTTCACTTTTCACCATGTTGTTGGGTCGCATGCTGGTTGTGGAGGTAGGGTTCGTTCGCGTGATGCATGGAGGGAGGAAGAAGACGACCACGTGTCGTCTTCTTAGAGGCCATGGCATTTTTTTTGCCTTATTATCACTTAAGTGAGTATGTGACCGGTTGATGCCAAGTTACTTAGGTAACATTTTTTTCCTTATTTTTAATACTGAATGTAATAAAGATCTAAGTGTGGTAGTGTGCTTTAATCATGGCCGTACAATTTCCTTACTCAAACGCACATAAAGGGTGCCAACACATTAATGAGGCATGTGCCTGGCACATGCGTTTTTTTTTTCTTGTATTAATTCTGAGATGGCAAGGAGTGTGTTTGGAGAGCTGGGCCCAAGCTTTTCTAATGGAACCTCCCCTTATGGGCCCCGTGTGAGTTTTGAACTGAAACATTACTTGCGTAGCACCCCCCTCCCTTCTCCATATTATTTTTAATTTCTTTTTTGATTCATGTACAAAATTGAATATTAAAAATATATCCTCTTGAAACAAATTCTAGAATAATTAATGGACATTCTTGAATGCTTTAATTAATTTTCTATGAATTTTAATTGCAATTTGTGACTGGTTTGGTATTTTTCTTGAATTTTGGCTTGAATAGTGCATATATTGACATACCTTGTAATGCAAGCCTTGAAAAATGAGTTTCCTCTAATAGTTTTGATCCAATTTTTTGTGTGAACTTTAACACTTGATAATAGGATCTTTTTATTTTCAATTTGTGTTTTGGTCATGATTTTTGAGTCACTTTCTAAATGCTTTTTTTGACTTTTGTTTGTATGATCCCTAATTGTAACATGCGTAATGTTAGCAATTGTTTGAGCACTTTTGGTGCATATTTTTGATCCAATCTTTTGTACCTGATCACCCATTGACCTTAACATGACATGGTTAATTTCTCATAATTTTACAAAGATTCTAACTATTTTTCATGGATAGTTCCATTTCATGATTAACCTTTTGATACATGCTAGAACTAGGGTTAACTTAATGCCAATATGTGAGCTCTTTAAGACCAATTTTGAGGGCATGTTTGAGCCTATGCATGATGACATTTTATGTTCCTTTGTAATCCTTGGATGTTGCTTTTTGATCATGACTCACATGATTTCTTTGAACCCTAAATTGCTTACCCGATCTTACTCGATGCTTGCTTAGGTGCTTTAGTTTGATTATGCATTTGTGCAATCCTCTTTGGGATATTTTTGTGCATCATTTCACATGTAGTTTAGCATGAGGTAGAGCCTGTTCACATGACTTATAGGTCATCTCACATGCTCCTAATTGATGTTATGCTTTCACAAGTTTGAACATGAATAAACATTCAACTTTGTTGTTGACACTTGAACTTTGGTGTGCCATATTTATCCAATACTTTTGATATTCAAATGGGAAATTTCACATGTAATTTACCACTGTCCCACATGTGTGAATACTTGATTCACTTGACCTTGGCCTTGATTTTACATGCTTGAACTTACTTTGTTACTAGTGGAAGATTAAGTTGATTTTTGACCATTACTTATGATATCTTTTATGAACATGTTGCGATGGTGATTTTTTGAGATCTAAATGCTCATTTTGAATACGGATAACATGTATAAATTGACATGAGCATGAGTAGGAACTTCCTCATCCCATTTATAGGTCGTTTGTGTACCTTAAGTGCTTACTCTTGTGTGAATGAGAACATGATTTGTGCACTAACTTTGATCACTTCCCTAACATCATTTGTGTGGCATCTTTGCCCAATTCTTTTGGTATTCAAACATGAGATATTATAGGTCTCTTACCTCCAATTTGTATGCTTTGAATTTGCCTTACCATGTTATTTCTTTTCTCTTTGCTTGAGTGATAAGTTACGTGCTTCTAGAGGATAGTTAAGTTTGGTTTTAGTCCTTACTTACATTAGCTTTCGAGATTGAGGTTGACTTGAAATGTTGTGACAATTTGAGGATGATCTTGAACATTGAATTCATGTTTCTAATTCTGACTTAATTCTTTGATTAGTTTATCTCACATTTGTTTGCTCATTATGTAACCATGAACAATTAAAACATGCCTAAGATGACATCTTTGGGTACAACTTTCAAACATCTTGAACATGATTTGATGTACATTTCATAATCATTTTTCACTAATTCAAGCTTGAATTTTATAAACATGACTTGCCTTCCATTTGTATGACTTGTAGAGGTTAACTTGACATAGCTTGTGAATGACAAATGTTTGTGTGTTGATGTAGGACATAACTTGTAATCTTTGACAATGTTTAGGACATTAACATAGATAGGATAGAGTAGGTTTAGCTACTGCCCCTCTTATGTTCACGTAGCTTTAGGGTTCACTTCTCATTGCTATTGTTTGATTTTACTCCTAGAGTAGAATTAGGACACTTGCTTGTGCATTAGGACATAGTTTTGCATTTTGCTTTCAACTATTCGATAGTTGAGCTTGGCTTGGAGATGGTAAGTACTTGTGATACTTTATGTGGTTGTTTACACTTGCATGATTCCTTTTTCATCTCACTTCTCCTATACCTCTCTCTTTTGTGATTGATTAGAGTAATGTTTACTTGTGATGTTCACATGATCCCTTAGGATTCCTAGCTCCACTTAATTTCTGATTAAGTTGGAGATAGGAGAGACATTAGGCTTTCAATCAAAGTATGCTAACAAAGGTAGCAATCCCCTCTTAACCTCAACTATAGGGCCACCATTACATGACAGCATTAGGATCTAGTTTCCCTTAGTTGTTTTCTTTCAACCTTTGAGTCTCTTCTCTCTCTCTAAAAGAAAAGCTAAAAACACTTAATAAATATCAAATGTGGAGTACGCCACGAGCTTTAAGCACATGGGAAGTGATAAGTGGGAGTCCCTTCTTACCTTATCTAGGGTGTTTTGCATGCGTCCCGTCTTGGGTCGATTTGTAAAGCATTCGATCCTATGTCATAGTCTTTAGCATGATACATATACAAACAAAATCAATCAAAACACTTTCTTCTAAAACACATAAACAAAACAATCGTCTTCCTTCAGGATTCTCTTCTCATCTCCCTCACTCCAATCTTAAAGGATACGTTATTTCCGTTCTACCGCAAACAGGTAAACGCGTAAGACTCCACGTAATGAGCGGCAACACCTATACTGCTAGAACGTGAACGTTAGCGTCATCCATTTAAAAAACATAAAACAATAATGACCCTGTAAGTTGAACTACGACTGCTCTAACTTCCTCTCTCTTGTCCGATTGAGGATACGTAGGTACAAGATGGCGTTGTCTTGGCAAGCAACTTTCCCCTCAATCCCGTAGTCCTCCAAACTACGTTGACTCTTACTTTACCACTCCCAAGGGAATACATAGGCCTAGGACGACGATGTCTTATCGAGTCACCTTTCCTTTCCTCTTGTTTCCCAGTTTCTCATTCTTTTCCATTCCAGTTAGCAGTTGAGCTTCAGATATCCACACCCTTTGACCGAGACAACAAGCGTGCATCCCATTGAGTACGATGGACGCGAGGGGGTGCTAATACCTTCCTCTCACATAACCGACTCCCGAGCCCAGACTATGGTTGCGACGACCATGTCTTTCCCCTTCTTCATGTTTTCTTTGATCGTTTCCCTTCCATGCATCAGGATAAATAACGTTCGGTGGCGACTCTTCTGTCTTTTCTGCCGGTTGATTTTTGCAGATGCGACAGATTACACCTGCAAGTTTTGTATATTTTCAGCAGTTTCACATCACTGCAGTTGCTACCACTCTTCTCCTTTGGTCTACATCATTCTAGCATCTTATGGAAGGTTCTAGATGTGTGATTACATCAGAAAATATCAACTACATTTTCTACACTACCTAACTATCATTAATCTTCACCATGCACCCTCATTTCCAATCATTTAAACCACTTGATCAATTGAGTTGCATTAGGATTCTCCAACTGAGTTAACAATAAACTAAATGAGTTAGACCTCAACTCAATGAGTTGGATTTAACTAACTCAAAACCAAATGCCAAACCACATTTAACTAACTCCATACCAAATTCCAAACCTCCACTTACTCCAAGCCTATGCTCTATATAAGCTAACCCTCACCTTGATGCAAAAGGTCCTTGATCATTCTCTCATTTTGCTCTGAAATTTCACTCTCATTCTCTGAATTTTCTCCATCACTCTCTCTCCCAATCATCATCTTCTTCCCTAAACCTCACTAGAGCTCATTCCACCATTAAAGCTTAGCAAGCTTTGCATTGAAGCTTTCTATTCTTTGAGCTAGATCTCCATTCCTCTTCATTTCACTTCTGAATTATGCAGCAACATCATCATTTACTTCAATTCAAGTTTTGGAATTTGATCATTGAAGGAGTTTTGGTGCAAATTCGGTTTCGAAGCCATTATCGCATTATCTTTGATTTTCTTGCTATAGATTGCTTGAGATCTCGGTATTTTCAGTTTTTCTAAGCTTCTCTCCATCACATTGTGATTAAAATAATTACCAAGGTAAATCTCAGCCTTGTAGGTTGGTGGATCTTGCTTAATTTTTTGTTTTCGAACGATTCCGCTTTTTCGCAATGTAGTTCTTCATTGATGCTTTGCTACTTGAATACTTGACTTGCATATTTGATTATGTTATCTTTCAATTGCTTTGAATTAACATGAATTTTGCATTTACTTCTATATTATGATACACTGCGATTGCATGTGATAAGTGATTCTGAAAAGTGCTTTTTAGAATTCTGTTTTTGCTGTTTTTATAGTGGTAATCGATTAACACCAGTAGGTTAATCGATTACACCTCAGGATGTTAATCGATTACACCTGACATTGTTTGCAAAAATCTTGCTGTGTGGGTCTGTTTTGCATGGTTTTCTTGTGTGCTTTCTCATGCTTACTTATATCCATGTCAATGTCACTATTTTAGGTCAATACCTACTTGCAATGACTCTTTCTTGATTAATTGCATGATTTTCCTTGATTATTTTGCAATTTGGTCACATGCTTGAAGCACTTTTTGCACATTTTTACTTATGTGTTAACATGATTATGCTTAGTGATGCATGCTAGCTTGTCTTTGTTAACTTTTTGCATAATTTCAATTTAATATTTTTCAACATTATTTTCGCACACTTGCTTTAATGATCTTTCGACTCGCTTGAAAGACTATTGGCATAATTCTTCCTTTTGATTGATTGATCAAAACCATGTTTTGATTGATTGATTTCCACTCTCTTCTTTAGGATCTCTTTAGAGCCTCTCTTTCTTGATCCCCCGCTAAGTCGGAAGTCTGCACAATGAATTTGAGAACTGTACAAATTTCGCTGTTACTTTGTCGGTTTCAATCTCCGCACTACGCTTTGAGTGCTAGAGAAGGAATGAGAACGGAGAATTCCTAACCTCATTCTATCTATTTTTGGTAGGGGACGAATGACGCTGTGCCTAAATTAGTCATCTATATCCCCAGGTTGTAGTGTCTCTTGATTCGATCCTTGGTCACTCATGCATACTCTGAACCCTCATTTTTGGTTTAACAACCGTCTCCTAGTTTAACACCCGTTCCTCCAGTTAATCACAGTCTGTCTGTTAAAACTGATATTCCTTTTTCTTGTTGGGTTAATCACCTTCTAGTTAAAGTACATGTTCCTTTGTTTGATCAAAATCCATTTGTTAAAGCCAATTTTCCTTCTTCCCCAGCGAAGTCGTATCTTTTCTTTCTTCGGTTAACCACTGTCTGTCTGTTAACATATCGAATCCCCTGCGGAGTAAGCAACCATCTCTTTACTCCAATCTCCTTTACATTGGTTAATTGTTTCCTATCTATTAAAGGACCAACTGCCCCTTCTTTTCGGTTAACCACAATCCGTCTATTAAATTACTGAACCTCTGTTGGGTTAATCACTGCTTGTCAGTTAAAAGACCAACTTCTTCTTTTCCTCGGTTAACCACAGTCCGTATGTTAACACACCGAGTCTCCTTTTTGGGTTAACACCTTCCTTTGGTTCAAACACCCATTTCTTTTGTTACTCACCCTCTGTCGGTTAAATACCAATTTCTTACTCTCCCATTCCCCAGTAGAGTCACTCCTTTTTCATTGGTTAACCACTGCTTGTCAGTTAAGAGACCAATTTTCCTTTTCCTCAGCAGAGACCAGTTGTTTTCCTTCTCCCCAGTGGGGTCAAACTCTCTTTCTTGGTTAACCACTGTCTGTCAGTTAATATACCGAGTTCTCTTTCCTTTTCTTTTCCTCAACCAAGGTTAAGATCCTTTTCTTTCTTTCCCCAGTAGAGTAACTTCTCTCTTCTTCTTTGGGTTAAACACCAAGTCTCAGTTATAACACTAGTTGCCACTACTCCTTGCCTTTTTCCTATTTTCTGCCTCTTATGCCCTTCTCTTGGTTTCGACACCATTTCTTTTCTTTTCGCTCTTGGTTTTTCCACCATTTCACTTTATGTCTCTGTCTTAGTTCTCCAAACTACGTAGGCTTTGAATCCTTCATTGCACTATGAGGATACGTTGGCATAAGATTGTGAAATCTTGGCGAGCCACCTTCTCCTCTTTTCTTCTTTAGTTTCATGAACTATGGAGCTCTGAATTCCTCATTGCACTATGAGGATACGTAGGCACGAGGGCACCAATCCACCGCGAGCACTTTCTTTGTCCCTTTTCCTTTAGGTAGATCACCCATTCGAGCCTAGAAGAAAGAAGAATGGTTCTCGTCGAGTACGACGGATGCGTGGGGTGCTAATACCTTCCTCTCACATAACTGACTCCCTTTCCTGTTTCTCTTCCCCTTGGGTTTTATCTATATTTTATCTTTCTGTTTGGAATAAATAAAGTTTGGTGGCGACTCTAATGTACCGCCGAGCGTGCGATGCACTAAGGTATAATCCCACTAGCTTCACTAAGGTTCGAACTAGGTCTAAACAAATGGGTGAGTAATGAATGCAACAACTATATACATGCATATGACATGAAGTCAACAAGAAATTCTTTTCCCTTGGATTTAGGCAACAATAGAATAAGATGAACATGGATACACAAACATATATGACATTCAACAATGAAATTAAGTGTAGAAAACATGATACATAACATCAACATAATTTAAAACACATTACTAAACAAGGGGCAACATCAAAGACATAAGGTAAAGATATGCATAGGATATGACTCAAATAAGAACAAGATCAACATGAATCATCAAACACAAACATGGTACATATTATCAACTCATCATCAATGATTAAGTGAATAAGAACCCTAATTAATAAATATAATAGTTTGCAAATATTTTTGGCCTTGTTTAAATAAATAAAAATAAACAAGAAAAAAATAAAATTGTTTTTGATTTTTTTAATGTTTAAATTAAAATAAGAAAATAAACAATTAAAAGGATAATTAATATTTTTCATTTTTTTAGTGTAAATAAAAATAAAACAAATAAATAACTAAATATTTGTTTAGTTTTTATTTAAGGTGATAATAAAAATAAAATAAATAGGAAAATAAAATAAGAGAAAAAAAGAATGAATTAAATAATAAAAAGAAAGGAGTGGAAAGGAAGGAGAAGAAAAGGAGGAGAAAATGTGAAAAAGAAACAAAAGGGTCTGAGGGGGATCGAACCCAGGACCCTCTGCCTACACGTACTAGACTAACATCACAACCATTATGTCAAGGCTGGCTTGCCGTTTAGTATGCGCAACCATAACATAATATATTAAAAATCATTTAAAATATGAAAATGGCGTGCAGACCTCCTTCTTCAACCTCACGACAAACATCACCATTATCATCTTCATCAAAAATGCAAATTCCTTATTTATGGACCAAACATGACAAGTAGATACACCATTCCACTAAATTTTGCAAGGAATTCGACTATACCATTAGATTTCATGTATATCAAACATAGCTCATGAGTTTTGGACATAACCATACAAACCCCAAATTTTCCAACTAAAATTAAATGACAATGAACAACAATCAATGGCACGCAGGTTAGGGCTTTTACTCCTCACATCATGGCAAGTGTTGTGGTAACAAGAATGAATGCAAATGGTGCCTCTAAGAGTGAGAACCATAAAAGGAAAATTTACTTATTATAGTGTATCCAATGCACCTCCAAATGCTCTTCCAGATGAACAATGGTGACCCCTACAACTTCAATGAACACCTAGGAGAGTGTTGGAATGTCTCGCTTGCTCTGAAAGTCTCTAAACTGTCTTATTTAAATTAACTTTCAAATGAAGAAAGTGAAAAGTTATTTTGGTGTTTTGAGTGTTACAGCCAAGATTCAATGCTTTGGACAAGTATTATGAAGTATATGGAAGGTGTTTAAAGTGTGAAAGTGGAAGGAAAATGGAAGGATAGCAAGATTCAAAGTTTTGGCTCTTGAAAAACAATGGAGTTTTGGAAAAATGTGATTTCTGAATCTAACTGGAAAGGTGTGTTCTTGTGTGTTATAGAAGCTTAAATGATGTTGATGGAAGGTGTTTGAATGGAAGGGATGAAGGTTTGATGGTTGTGTGAGTTGGAAAGTTCAAATGGCTTGAAATAATAAAGAACACTTAAGAATGATTCAAATGTACTTGCTTGATTGATGAAATGCTTTACTGAGGTTTTTAGGTGTGTTTTTTGTGGTTTTCCAAGTGTCACTGCGCAAAAAACAACCGGCTAAAAAAAGAGTTGCCACCGAACATTATTTATCCCGACGGGGGAAAGGGAACGATCAAAGAAACCTCAAAAAAGGAAAGCAACATGGTCTCGCAACCAAATCCTGGGTTTGGGAGTCGATTACGCGAGAGGAAGGTATTGGCACCCCCTCGCGTCCATTGTACTCAACACGATCCACTCTTGTTGTTCTAATCAAAGGGTGTGTTTATCTAAAGCCTACTTGCTAGCAGAAATGAAAAGGGAAAAAACAAAAGGAGGCTCGGTAGGACTTCGTCGTCCTATGCCTACGTATTCCCTCGTGCAATGGAAATGTCAGAGTCAACGTAGTTCGGAGGACTACAGATGAATGGGGGGAAGGTTGCTCTCCAAGACTTTGCCTTCTTGTCCCTACGTATCCTCATTCGGACGAGAATGAGGAAATCAGAGTGTTCGTAGTTCGGATTACCAATTATTAAGTGTTTTTTATGAGCGACGCTAAGTTCCCGTTCCAAGAATTAGGGTCGATGTCTGTTTACAATAAAACGGAAATAACATGCCCTTTATGAAAAGGATTGATGGAAAATCCCGAAGGACAAAATGATTTACAGATTGTTTAAGGATTTTTACAGAAGTGGATTGACTTTGTTTGGGATGCACATTGCATTAAAGTCTATGACATAGGATCAAATACTTTGCGCTAACGATCCAAATGTCTCACGCACAAAGTATCCTAAGATGAGGTTAGAAATTCATCCGCTCATCTTTTCCCATGTACTTAAGACTCATGGTGCACAATGCACATCATATTCAATATGTGTTTTGATTTTGTTTAAAAGAGAAGAAAGAAGTCTCAAAGGGCAAAGAGAAAATCTAAGGGAAACTCGCCTAGATGTTGTCATGTAAAATGGCCATATAGTTGAGGATGAGGAGGGAAGTCTACCTAATGTTGTCATACAAATGATGGACCTAAGGATGAAGTTAAAAGGGACTGCCCTAATGTTGTCATGCAAAGGATTGAGAGCATAATGTCTATCCTACTCCAAACTTAATCAGAAATTAAGTTGGACTAGGAGCCTTAAGGGAGCATGTGATCAAACACAAGTAAACATTATACAACTCAATCTCAAACAACAAATAGGAATCCAAAACTCAAAAGAGAAGAAAGGATATGAAGAGGAGAAAGATATCAAAAGCAACACAAGATGAGAAGAATAAAAGCACAAGTGTCACACATGAAGGTTAAAGTCAAAGTATGCACATCAAATGAATTAAAACGTCCAAGATGGATAAAGCACATAATAACATACACATTCTCAATCAAATCATGTTCAAAGTGCTCACTCATTCAAGTTCAAATGGATAAGCAAATGCAATCAAGGAAGTGCACAAGCAAACATGTTTTAGAATCATAATCAAGCACCATTGAACAATATACAAGGAGAACATGTGTTAAGCAAGATAAAAATCACGTAAGGTCAGAACTCACACCAAATCAAGATCAACTCATTTCAAAGACAAAAAGAGAGGAATAGTACCATCCAACATGAACCACAACAAAGATTATGCATTTGTAAATCATTATCTCATGAGAAACAAGTCACAAATGGTTCAAGCAATGAAATTGGGGCATGGTATCAAGATGAGGCAATATTATGAACATGAATATCAATTCAAACATCAAATCATGGGTAAAAAGAAGAATCATCAAGGGTCAAGTTCAAAACATGCATCAAAACTAGGTAGCATCATTTATTATCATCTTCAAAGGAAGGCAAATATTCAAGTAAAGTATGGGGAACAAATTATCAAAAAATGAGCATCAAAGCATAGAGGTCAGAAGCATACATAAATGATTCAATTCAAAATCAAATTCCAAGATATCAAGTAAGTTTAAGAGGGATCATGTTCAAATCATGCACAAGAAGCTAGACAATCATCAACTCAAGTCATCCATAAAAGGAAACAAATGATCATGTGAAGAAAGAGGTCAGAAATGATCATACAATGGACATCAAAATATCAGGATCTGAACCTTAAATAAGTGATTTGAATCACACAAGAATCATGACCCACAAGAAAAATCCAATCAAGAAGCAAGTCCTAAAACTAGGTCAAGAATTAGGCAAGTTCATGTTCAAACAACATCACATTGAAAAATCAATTTGAGGCATTTAGATGATCATACAAAAATGAAACCAAATCTAAAACGCATGCTAAAACAATCAAGAAAAAGTATGGAAAAGATCTCAACAAGGATTGCATGAATGCACCATAAAAAGAAATCCACAAGTCAAGCATGTCATTAATTGAGCATGAATCGAGGGCTAAACAAAACCAAATGAGAAACATCCAAGAAATGATCACACAAGCACCAAAACAAAACTCAAACAATCATCAATCATGTGTCAAAACATGTGGGAAACCTTGGCTTAAGAGGGTAAGCAAAAGGCATTAAACAATCAAACCCTAGCCAAGGACAAAGTTGTCAAGCCACTTCACAAATTAAATCAAAATAAAATAGTAAACATAAATTTAAAATAAAATTTAAAAACCAAAATCATCTCAAGACATCAATTGACCAGAAACATATTTTTAATTAGTTTTAGAATGAATTAATCAATTAAAACAAAAATTAAATTGAAAATAAAATGAAAATAGAAAGTAAAAAGAAGAAACAAGCATGGGGGTGCAAAAGCAATTCCCAGCAATAACAGGATTTTAGTTCATCCGCGCATGGGCCACAAATGACTGGGGTGGGAAAAGTAATGACTCACCAAGCCCAAACCAGACTCATGCATAGTCAGTCAACCACGTAACCTCATTAATTAAGGTGGCGTTGACTCATACGTTATAGCAAATAAAAGGGAAACACGTAATTTAAAATCATAAAAGTGGCGCCAAGTCCACGCCAGGTCGTCCTTGACCTCAGAGATGCCGAAGCCTTAGCTCCGACCGTCTTCTCCGGCGAGACGCCACCGGAGCAGATCCAAACCACCCAGAAACAAGAAATTTAGCCACCATTTCCCTTATTTTTCCACGTAGATCAAGATTCTGGCCATAGAATTTTCATTAGAACCCTCTAACACATAGAAATCAGGCCAAGAAAAAAACATGTTATACACTGAACTTCTTTAAACTAGAACAACAACCAATCAAATATGTTCAATAAAGCCACAACCTTTCAAAAACACAAAAACAAACTTATAATGCACATGAAAAGAGGGAACAAAGGTTGAGAAAGTTTACAAAGTGGAGAAAGTCCACTGCCTCTTGATATAAGCTCAAAACTTCAGATACCCCTCCCAGACGATTTAACAACCTTCAGAGAGTATAAATCCACCAATAAAATGATGAAAATCCTTTGAAATGAAGAGTTTCGAAGCTCCGAAAATCTGATGAGCTTTTTCAGATCTGAAATGGTGCCAAATGAAGTTGTTTTTCGTTTTTTAGGGTTTGAGGAAGTTATTATATAGTGGGTTTGGCACATGAGAGGGTTGTTACAAGTGTGTTATGCAAATTTTGAAATTTGAAGTGTGAGAATGGTACACACGGTTGTGGCACATGATGAGGTGATTGCTGAGCAAAAATGAGGGCATAAAAGTAGTGGGACAAGTGGCACGTGGGAAAGAAAGAAAATGAGTTCAGAATGTGTTACTTGTTTCTTTTCCCTTTTTGGTACAAATCTCACATGATGTGTGCATGAAAAATATGACTTGGTTTGGTTGATTTTGGCAAGAAAATGAAGTGTTATGCGTGTGGAACCAAAATGGTACAAGTTTGGTGCAAGGAATTCAAATCATTATGACATGAAACAAACATGATGTGCCTTGAACACAAAATGCATGAAATCCACTTTAGACGGTCATAACTTGATGAAGGAAACTCCGATTTGATGAAAATTTGGATCAGACATGAAGTAGGGAGAAAGATCAACAACTTTCATGTTGAGTGCAACTCAAGAAAAGACTTGGAAGATGGATAAAAATATCCTTGAAGTTATGTCCAACAAAATTCCCAAACATGCATGAGAATTCTAAATTACAAATGCATTTTGACAACATTGTGACACAACCTTTGAAGCTCCATAACTTGGGGAATTTTAATCCAATGGAAGAGTTCTTTATATGCATGGAAAGCTTGAAGGAAGCTCTACAACTTTAATATTGATGGAAGATTGAATTGAAGCTTGGATCATGATGGACATTTCTCTTGAAGTTAGCTTCATGGATTTGACAAATGATTTGCTAAATTTGACACCTTGAAAACCCTAACTTTGGGACACCATAACTTGAGTTCTACACATTCAATTGGAGACTTATTATTATCAAAAGAAAGCTTGGAGAATGAATAACAAATTTCATGTTGGAGGAAAAGTGATATGAAGCTTGGATCATCAAGAAAATGGCCTTTGAAAACATGCCTTCCAAGCTAAATTTTCATACTTAGAAAAATTCTAAGTATTGAAATTACAAATCTTGATTTTTCTCAACTTTAAGCCACCATATCTCTTGATCTAGACATCCTTTGGACTTGCTTCCTTCTACAAACTTGATTACAAGTTTGCCTCATTTGGATTAAGGATGATAAAGATATGGTTCTTACAAGATGGTTAAAAACTAGGGTTTTCCTTACCTAGAAAAATTTCACTAAAACCCTAATTTTGCCAATTCTCTTGATTTTATGGTTCTCCTTGATTCTTATTGATCAACCTTCATGATAACACTTATGATGACTTGAAATGCCCATGATTGACCCAAAATCAAGAGTTTGACTTTGTGAGGCCACAATTGACTTTCTTGATCAGATGAAACCCCAATCCTCTTTCCATTAAATGAGGCCTATGTTATGACTTGTGATGAGACATTATACATTTATGAACCCCTTTAGATGTATATTGAGCCATAGAACCAAGATTTGCTCCAAGAATCAATCATAAGAAGCATTTGATCAAAACCCCAACTCAGGCACAAAAGATAGGAAAGAATGATCAATGCTTAAAAACCCTAATCCAGATGATTGTGTGGGGTTGTTGAGAATGCCTTGATGAATAAAAGGACTTTATGACTAAATAATGACATGATGTTGAGATTATCTCCTTACTCCTTGCTTTGAGAACCATCTCCTCATTTTAAGGACCACCAAAGATACCTTAATCCCATGTTTAGAGCCAATGCTATGCACTAATGAAGATGCAAATGAAATGAAGCATAAGCCAAGAAGGTTAAAGAAAAGGAGAGCAAATTTTGGGATGTTACAGCTGCCCCTATTAAATCAACTTGGACCTAAAGGAATGATAGCAATGGATTTCAGACATTATAGATACAAAGGGATTAAATACAAGAAACAACCCAGAAATTTACATTCTATGGGGAGAGAAAAGGTAACGAGATAGGATACCAACCAAAGGTGAACTTAGAAAGAATACCGACCAAAGGCGGACTCACAATAAAGGATATCAACCAAAAGTGGAATTCAACACAGGATACCAACCAAAAGTTGGCATTCAGAAAGAACGCCGGCCGAAGACGGACTCATATCAAGGATACCAACCAAAAGTTTGAATACACAGGATACCAACAAAAAGTTGGAATATCAAAGGATACCAACCAAAAGTTGGACTTTAAAAAGAAGATACTAATCACAAGTTGGAATTAAGCAAAGGGTACTAACCAAAAGTTGGAATTTAGCAAAGGATACCAACCAAAAGTTGGAATAACACAAGATACCAACCAAAAGTTGGAATACAACAAGGGGTACCAACCAAGAGTTGGAATAAAGGATACCAACCAACAGTTGGGATATAAGATAGGATACCAACCAAAAGTTGGAATAAAGCAAAGGATACTAACCAAAAGTTGGAATAAAGGTTACCAATCAAAAGTTGGAATAAAATAACGGGTACCAACTGTAGCGTGCGATTTTTGTTGGTGACGCGACCACCTTACCGTAATGGTTGGAATTGGGTGCTACTTTCTGATTTCTTATTTATCCTATGAAGCTGGAAAGGAAAGGGAAGATATCTAAATCTAACCTTGCACGCAAATGTTTTCTTTAACAAATGCTAATAGATTGGGGGTTCGGGGTCAGGTTATACAAAGGGAGGCTGTTAATACCAGTGTATATATGGTTATCCATAGGCTTTTTACTTTATGTTTCTCTGTTGATTTAAGTTGTTCTCTGGTGTTTATCTGTTGTAGGTTGGGAAGATTTCTCCTTTGGGAGTGTTGAGAGAGTGTTTTGTTGTTTTTGGGTTTTTCGTTGTTTTTGGGTTTTTCGTTGTTTTTGGGAAGGTACTGGACCTAAAGTTTTTTATTTGTGTGCTCGCTAAGATTTGGCAATCTTATGCCTACGTATTCTCATAAAGATATCTAGGAAATCAGAGTAATTGTAGTTCCTCCTATTCTATGGGAGGAAAAATGTTTGGTGTCTTGTTTAAAGCCCAAGATTGAAGTTGTTTGAGTATTTGTGTCTTGTTTAAAGCCCAAGATTGAAGCTAAAGGGGTGACTGAGAGAGAATGTGTCATCTCTAAAGAGATATATCTCATCTATTCATCATAAATGTTGAGAAATTGATTATAAGGGAAATTACTTTAACTGAAATATGTAGAATCCATCAATGCCATAATTTCCTTTATAAGAGGGATATCATGAAGGAGGAAAGCTTTAACTCAATGTAGAGCAATGCCACTTTTCCTTATGAATCTTTCATGTTAAGAGAGGCACATTGGCTTGGATGTTAGGAATCCAGAGGCTTGCCACTTACAGCTGTTAGATGAAAGATGGATTTTAGCCAGGCTAAAGGAAAGACTCTAGCTTGGATTTTGAATTAACAAGTGTGCCACTTACAATAATTATCTGGGAAAAAGGTTTTGTTTGTTTGTTTTGAGATGTAATATATAGAGGAAATGTCCTCCTGCAGAGTGGACTCATGGTCTCATTTGAGGGGATGTTGATTTTTATGTGCCTTGATCAAAGCCCGAAGTTGAAGCTAAAAGGTTTACTCTACTAGGGGAGTTTTATATCTGTCTTGAACAAAGCCCAAGATTGAGGCTAAAGGAAGCTGACTCCACTGGGGAGGGTTTTATCTGTCTTATACAAAGCCCAAGATTGAGGCTGACTGACTCTACTGGGGGAAGTTCTTATATGAAGCCTAAGAGAAGGCTATCTCTTGCTGAGGATTATTGGGAATCCAAGAGCAGATCCAGATTGTGTTGGGGAATCCAAAGGTTTTACTCTTTCTGGGAGTTATAGAAGAGTTGGAGTATCATATTCCACGAGGTTATGATACTGCTGGGGATTTGTTATTGGTAATTTGACCCTATCTGGGGATTTTTAAGGTGAAGCTTAAAGATTGAGTTTGAAAACCTATGGAGGTTTTAACTCTGCTGGAGATTAGTGTATTGGGATAATGATCAGGGTTTTTCCTGTGCTTTTAGGAAACTTGACGGTTTCTTGGTGAGATCTAAGAGGAGATGAGACTTTCCAAGTTTACTTGAATGAAGAGGTTGACTCTTAGCTGGAGAGTGATCTTTGTATGATGCCCAAGAGGAGGCTGAGATTGTCCAAGTCTGCTTGTATGAAGCCCTAGAGGAGGCTGAAGGTTTAAGGGATGAAGATCAACCCTAGAATGGTCTGGTGTTTTGGAATTCTGACTCTCCTGAGGATTGAACTAGCAAAGATGACTAATTTTTATCCTATACATGTAGGAGGCCTTTGGATCCTTGTACTGAGCCCAAAAGGAGGCTGAGGAACTTCTAAGAAGCTTGGGGGTCCTTGTACTAAGCCCAAGAGGAGGCTGGGGATGCTTTTACGAAGCCTGTGGGTCCAAGCCTAAGAAAAGTTCAAGAAAGGTTTCATCAGGAATTAATCCTTTCTTTGCTGAACAGTTCCATGGTTTAAAGAAATTCAAAAGAGGTTTCACCGGGAACTAGTCCTCTTTGGGGAAATGAATTTCCTGTACACATATACTTCTAAGTTTGGACAGTCTTGAGAAAAGTTTCACCAGGAATAATGCATTTCTCTGTTCCATATTGTATAAGCCCAAGAGGAGGCAAGACTGTATCTGGAATTCCTATGGGGGAACTAGTTCTTGACTATGTTGAAAGTAACCTCTGTTTTGATCTTAAACCTAGACCTAACTGCTGGGGAAAAGTCTAAATAAGATATGCACAAATATATACAGGCAATTATATTGACATATATATATATATATATATATATATATATATATATTTATATAAGCATTGAAACAGATATGGGGATGAGAAGAAGCCCAAGCATAAAGTGATCTGTTGTATTCACTACAACTGTATTCCCTCTTTTAGGGCTTCAAGAAATTGAAGAAAGTTTTGAAAATACATTGAATTTGAATTTGAATTAAAAGAAAGTTGTTAAAAATGATTTGTTTGGGGCTTATAGCTCAAGGAGAGGCCCGATGACTTATTTGATAACATTGATCGCACTGCAATACCGATAGACGTTGTGGGACTTATACTATAGTAGAGGCCCAAAAAATTGTTATTGTACAAAAAGGGGTTGGGTCTTACACTCTATTAGAGGACCAAAAGTGTTTGTAAATAAAATAATGAAGCCCAAAAATGATTTTGAAAAGAAGTTTGAAAAATTAAAATTAAGAGAAACTTTAATTTTAATTTAAATATAATTTTCAAAAGGAAATTAAATATAAAATATTAAATATCAAATATCAAATATATTTAAAAACAAGTGGTAAGCTTTGAAAAATATTTTGAAAAATCATGTTTAATCACATGAAAGCTTGAAATCCAATTGTTTTAGAAAAATCAAGGTGAGAATTTCATTTTAAAATGTTAAAAAACAATAAAAAATGAAATTATTTACAAAAATTAAAGATATATTAAATAAATAATATAAAATTAATTTTTTGTAAAATAAAATAATTTAACATTTTTGTGACTTTTTACAAAAAGAACCAATAAAAAATGATAAAAAAATGAGAGAGAAATTAATTATTGAAATCATTTAATAAAAATATCAAATATTCAAAAATTCAAAAATTTGAAAATGGCGCCAAGGCCATCTTCTTCTTCCTCGCTCCTACCCGCCATGGCCAATTTGCAAAACCTCTCATATCTCTCTCAATACGTAATGGTTTTGGCCTTTTTAAACATGAAAGTTATGTGTTTTTGAACAAGGATTTCAGTCATATAAATTAATTGCATTTATATTAAGTGTGGAATGAGAAGTCAAGTGATGAACTCAAGAACCCTAATTTCTGTAAGAACTCTATGAAATCTTATACACGAAAGCTACAAAGCAATTGATTGAGGGGAATCACTCTACATAAGTGCAGAAACATGTTTGTAACTTAAAAACACATTTATGATGAATGGATTATAGAGTTTGAGAGTGTCAGGCTTACCTCTTGCAAGAAGAATTTGAATTCTATGTTGGAGGTGTTACAGATGTTATGTAATGATCTGGACATCTTCAATGGACCTAATACAAGGTGTTTGGAAGCTTGGAATGGTTTGAAGCAGCTTGGAACTTGTTGTGGCACCTCAACTGCAAATAGGCCAAAAAGCTTGAGCAATTGGGGGATGACTTTGTGATTCTGATGTTCCAGATGAGTTTTAAGGTTATGGATCACTCATATATGATGTATGTGAGGTGTTGGCATGATTGGCTTTGATTGAATTGCCCTCAAATTGAAAATTCGATAGTGACTTGAAAGAGAAGCAAAATCTGGTTTTTTTAGTGAGATTTGGAGGAAAGTATGTATTACTATGCTTTGGTGTGCTTGAATTGATCAGAAATAAGCTCTATTTATAGTAGAGAAAGTTTGTTTTGGGAGCAATAGTGATTGGAGGCTAGATCACTCCAATATCCATTGAATTTTGTCATGTAGCCAAAGTCTCCTCTAGCCATTGACTTGAGTCAATTTTGCAGGCTATGAGTCTTCTGTTGTAGGGATAAGGCTTGACTCATTTTTTTTATCATGGACTGATACATGCCAGCTCTATGCATCCCTTAAATGCCTCATGAAAAAATTGGAGTTTTTGGATTTTGAACTTTGAATGTCACATGCCAAATGATGAGGTTTTTTACTTCCAAGGCTCTATGGTGTTCTAGCTCTGCAGAGATCATGTTCATTGCACTTTAGAAACTTGTCTTGTATGGTGAAAAGGCTTGCCAAGTCATGGAAATGATAAAATCGTGTGGCATGTACAAGACTGTCTTGTAAAACCAGTCTTGGAGGTGTCATGTTTCGATGCTTGTAACTCCCTACTCAAGTTGAATAAGGATGAGTTCTTGTACTCTTTGGAAAGCTTGTATATCCTACTTTAACTTTTATATCCAACTTTGGTCTTGAAACATCTTGGATCATAATGAAAAATGGCCTCAAAGTTGGTGAAAAAGTGAAACAGATTCTGACTTGAAAATTTCACTAAGTGTTGGAAAAGTCGTCATTTTCATGTTTTTGTGATTTTGATTAATCCATAACTCAAAATCCATGAGGATTTGGAATCTGATATAGTTGACAATTTTTAAGTATGTAATTGGAGCTTTCATTGAGCTTTGGATGGGAGAAAAAGGCCTTGTGGTTTGGAAGTTATGACCTTGTAAAGTTGGTACCAAATCACTTTGGTTCCATAACTTAGAAAATTTTAAGTTTCTTATGGTTACCCCTTTTTCAAGTAACCCTATTTTTCTTGATTTTTCTTAATGAATGATTATCCAAACCATGAATTAACATTTTTTTTTTACTTAGGGAATCCATGTTTGTCAAGAAATTCAAAAAGTCAAACTTGGTTTTTAGGCACAGTTTTTTTTGTCAGATGAATTTCAAACTGTGTGATCCTCTATACAATCAAGTTCTTGACCTATTTCAAACCTAATGGATGGATTCCATAGGTGTTTTAGAGTATCTTGAACCATGCCCCAAGGTTTGGGATCATATATTGGTCAAAAGTCAATGGTACAGTTGACTTTTTCTCAGAAACCCTAGTTTGTCGTCCAAATGAAATTGCATCTTTGTGTTGCTTATGAATCAAGTTCTTGGTATCCATTTGAACTTGTAAGAGGATTAACATAAGATATTGGAGGTCTTCAAAACATTTATTAAGGTCTTGGCTCTTGTCTTACTCCAAAAGTCAACTTATGGGTGAATTAGGTCAAGAAACCCTAATTCCTGATTTTTGATAAATGCATCCCCTGAGGCTATTTTGACTAGATGATTGGACCCATAAGGTCCATTTGATCTTCTTGAATCATGTTTTGAAGTATTGGCTAATGGCTAGATGAAAATTTTCATATGGAGGCCTTAGTCGACCAAAACTCTAATTTGGTGACACTAGCGATCTTGAGGCTTGATCCACTTGGAATGTTACAACCTTATGCTTGATTCTTGATGTGGTAGACCTCTTGATACTGTATGGGTGTTTGAGAGGCTAGACAAGTTGAAGATCATGTCAATTCTTGATTGATCCTTTGTCTGAGTGCTCTGAGAGGGCTAAAAACCCTAATTCTTGGTTGTAGTGAATGCTCAACAATCCTTGAGAAGATTGATGAGGTATGATGGTACATCCGTATTGTGATGATGATTTACACAATGATGAGAAATATTTGTGGTCAAAATTTGGGGTATGACACCAACCAAAAGTTGGAATAAAATATAGGATACCAACCAAAAGTTGGGATTCAACGAACGATACCAACCAAAAGTTGGAATGAAGGGTACCAACCAAAGTTGGAATAAAAGATAATATACCAATCAAAAGTTGGGATTCGACGAAGGATACCAACCAAAAGTTGGAATGAAGGGTATCAACCAAAAGTTGGAATAAAACAATGGGTACCAACCAAAAGTTAGAATAAAAGATAGGATACCAACCAAAAGTTGGGATTCAACGAAGGATACCAACTAAAAGTTTGAATGAAGGGTACCAACCAAAAAGTTGGAATAAAACAACGGGTACTAACCAAATGTTGGAATAAAAGATAAGATACCAACCAAAAGTTGGGATTCAACGAAGGATACCAACCAAAAGTTAGAATAACGGGTACCAACCAAAAGTTGGAATAAAACATGTACCAACCAAAAGTTGGAATAAAAGATAGGATACCAACCTAAAGTTGGGATTCAACGAAGGATACCAACCAAAAGTTGTAATGAAGGGTACCAACCCAAAAGTTGAAATTCAACAAAGGATACCAACAAAAAGTTGGAATTCAACCAAGGATACCAACCAAAAGTTAGAATAAAGGGTAGGGTACCAACCAAAAGTTGGAATTCAACAAAGGAAATACAGGAAGTAGAATCAACGGATTTATGACCTGGAGAGAATATGAATCTGCTGGGGAAAAGAGAAGCCTTAATGGGAAACTCTGCAGGGGACACAAGATAATTCCTCTGGAAGGAAACACAAGTAGGATGAACAAATCCGTTGTTTGGGGAATAAAGTTAAACAATATCTCCTGAGTTATGTCACTTTTTGCTTACGAAAAGTTAGGCAAAGGGAAATCAAACCTGGCTTACGCTTTGAATAATATGTTTGAATTTTACCATGGAGAAATTCTCCATACGAAATGGAAATTCTATGCATTTTGAGGATGTAATGCAAAGATGCTTATGATATGCAAGAGGGCACTCCATCGGGAGAAGTGCTGAAAATCCCAAAACAAACTCCTATAAGGAAGACAAACTGAACAGCCTTCCAGATCATAACTTCTGCTGAAGAAGACCAACTTAACTTCCATTCTGCCAGGAAGTAGAAATGACAAACATCTACCGGGGAAACTTCCCTTGGGTACTGATGAAGAGAAGTGCCAATGACAATTGCGCTTTGAACTTGCTGGGGATATCAACCACTTTTGATTTACCTGCTGAGGAAATCAATAAGTAACTCTGCATAGGGAGAAGAATCAATGATGCCAACCCTGCTATGGGACGATACTGAGCTCACTCCTTTGTTGGGGAATTATCCTTTATTCTTACCCTGCTGGGGATAGAGGATAATGACACACCATTATTGGAGATGCAAACATGCTCGGGAAGCACAAACAAACCACTATTATCCTTTCTGGGGTAGCCAATTTTTGGACGCTCGCTGGGGAGAATAATCAAAATCTTCATAATGCGCTGCCGAGGACGATAAAACCTTATCAAATAATCCTGCAAACATATAACAGACAAAAAGAATGCCTCAATTGTAGCATGGCAACTTCGGTTACCACCCACGACACTCACAATTTAAGTAAATTTCGTTGTTTTTAACATACTCTGCAAAGCTTCAATATTTTCATATGCAATGTTTACCAAAATATCGGACGTTTTTGCAAACAAAACAGTAAAAGTGAAAATAAAATGGACAACTTTTGAATGAAAGGAAATTTTATTGATTGAAATTGGCCTGTGAATAGGAATTTACAACTGGAGGTAATTCCTAGAAATAGGTAATTGCGGAAAAATGAAAAGAAAATGTACAGATTAGAAATGTGGAAACAGATTTCCATCAAGTTCTGATTCAGCTATGACTCGTATGTCTTTGACCTTCATAAATACTTTTGCCTTCTAAGGAGAATGATTGAACTGAATCCTATCCTTCGAGATTCCCATGTGTCAAGATGAGCTCACAGATCGGACAGATATTGCAGTCTCTCGCTTTCAAATCCCTAACTTTTACCTGGATCACCCTTTCGGGTTTTCAATCCACCGGGATATCCATCTTTACCAAAGTTGTCTTTTCCGGTTTTTAACTTTGCGGGTTTATTCAATTCTTTTTTTTTATTCCTAATTTTTACCTGAACCTTTTCTTTTTGTGGTTCGCTGGGATGCCCCTTTTTTGCCTGGACATTTTCTTTTTGTGGTCCAGCGGGTCTCTTTTATGAAAAGTATTTTGTTGACTGCGTCTGTGTTCACAGGGGACGTGAAATCTTCACCATCCATAGTTGAAAGTAATAAGGCTCCTCCATAGAAAAGTTTTCTCACAACATACGGTGCTTCATAATTCGGAGCCATTTGCCCCTGTGATCTGTTTGAGGAGGAAGGATCCTTTTCAATACCAAGTCACCTGTCTGTAAGCACTGAGGACGCACTTTCTGATCAACGGCCTTTTTCATCCTGCTCTGGTATAAACGACCATGTGAATGGCTGTCTGTTATACCCCAAATTTTACCCCTTAGATGTCATAACATCTTGCACTTGCATTAGGATTCAATCATCTAAGCATTTATAAACTAACCACCATATCTTGCTAGTTTGTTCCTTTATTTGAAAGCTAGGGTTTGCACCAAAAGGAGGATAGGATCATTAAGCCAAGATCTCATATCTTTCAAGTCCTCTTAAGGCACTTCTTGGCTCCATACATCCATCACAAGTGTTCACTAGGTGGTTGAGGAAGGTGTTTGAAGTCATCTGGTTAAGTAAGTCAACTGAGGTTCTAAGATTTCAAATATTTGGCCTTAAAGGCTAATCATGAAGCTCTCAAATCATATGACATGATCTCATGTGATTAGATCAAGAAAAATCAAAAAGAAACCATAAGAGCAAGAGTAGTGGAATTAGGGTTTTAACCTAAGAATCACAAAGGAATCTTGGTGTGATCGGTCAATGCCTTGATTGGTTCATCAATCAACCAAGCTTACTTACATTCAATATGCCTTATTCAACAAGAAATCAAGTGTGTTTGGCTCCCATCACAAGTGCAATGAGCCTTAAGTTCATCTGGCCCCAAATTAGGGTTTTTGTTAGGAAAAGTCAACCATGCCTTTGACTTTTGATCAGGGCATGATCCCAAATCTTGGGACATGATTCTATATGTTCATATACATCCTCGGATGCCATTCATTGGTATTTGAAGAGATTGAGAAAGCAAGATCATCAAGGATCACCCAATTGGATTCTTGAAGAAATTAGGGTTTTGACTGAAAAGTCAACTTTGACTTTTGACATTTTTGATCCAAGATGAAGTATTCAAGCCATATTCCACCAATACATGTTTGATTCTTGAGTTAGAGCATGAAAAATAACATTTGAGAGGTTTCTTGCAAAAAGGGCAAGGTTTGGTTCTTAAAATTTTCTAAGTGTGGAAGAATTCACTCCTTGTGTAAACTTTGAAGAGTCATAACTTTCAAACCACACATCCAATTTTTGTGGCTCAAAGCTCAAATTGAGGCTCTCATCATGAAATTCAAAATGTATTATTGGGTCCTTCTTCAAAAAAGGCTTGGTTTTTAAGTTAGGAAGCTTGGAAGTTCAAGGCAACTTATGACTTAGTGAAATTTCACTACTCTTGCCCTAATTTTTAGCCAACTTCACCTCCATTTTTCATCATGATCCCTTTGGATCTAGAGCTTGGAGTGAACATGAACATTGTAGAGCATACTTGGGGCTTTCCAAAAAGTACAAGAACTCCCCAATCCAATGTGTGAGCTGTGAGTTTCGAAGGCTTGAAGTTGAGGGTTTGAAACTTGGTTTTCATGCTTTCCACTTTGTGAACTTGTTGCAAATCCAATTCCTTGCTACATAATCTTGCATTTCAGAAGCTATTACTTGCAAATCTTCATTTGCTCAGAGGTTTACACGAAAATTGGAAGCTTTGTCCATCAAATTGAGCCTTTAACCATGAGATCATTCCATTTATGGCATAAAGGTTTGACTTCCTCTTTAGAAAAGGTGACTTTATGCATAAAGTCAGCTCCTTGAGCCTCACCATTGTTTCTTCTACACTCAAGTAACTTTATAGATCAGAAGCAATGCCTCTAAGCCTCTCAACCACCCTATAACTGATGGTACTTGGCATTGGTACTTCAAATCTTTCGAAAGGCATCCACTTGCATTCCAACCAAAATGCAACTAACCCTCAATCAACCAAGTTACTTTGCTGCAATCTGATTTCTCTCAAATATTTGCCTATAAATAGAGCATCATAATACACCTCAAAAGACAACAAAAACTCAGAGCAAAACCTCAGCAAACTCATTGAAGCCAACATCTTGCATTCATTCACCCTTTGTGCCAAAAACCACCATTTGCATAAACTTTGTCAAAACCAGTTCCAACTCTAAAATCACTCAACCAATCACTTTAACACATCACCAAGCATGTGTTAGAGCTGTTCAAACCCTCACCACCATCAGAAACCTCTCAAAACCAAAAGTTAACTCTCAAACCTAAAAAGGTTGAGTTTCTGCATTTTTCAAGGCCAATCTTGATTCCTCCATTTCCAATCATTCTTACACTTCAAACACATCCCTTAAATCACCCTTAAGTTGTTCCAAACCTGATCTGTGAACTGTAACATCACTTCTTTCAAGTTCCCTATAGGTCACCTTGTTTGGTTTTGCAAGAAGGGGGCATATTCTGTCTGGCCGGTTTCTTTTGATTCCAAGTATTCAGAAATGTTCAAAGGGATCTATTGAAGCAATCCAAGCCATTGGAACACTTCTGCTCCAAGAGGTAAGTTCATTCCAAACTTGGACTCTTTAAATCATGGTATGCTTTGATGTACATTGAGTAGAAATATGTTATAAATGTTGTTTGTGACATGTTTGATGTCTTCATTGCTGTTATTCATAACTGTTTGAGTGTGTGCCATAGAAAATGCAAGAGTAGACCAATTTTAGAATCACTATCGGGTTTTAATGTAGGGAGCTCCTTAGCCCAAACTAATTGAACCATTAGATTCCTTGTGAAAAAATAGGTGAGATTGGTCTTTACAGCTTTCCTTTTCATGAAGTATTGAGGTTGTTAGGAGTGCTCTTGCAAATGGTAGAAACTAGGTCACCTTGCCTTGCCTTGCCTTGCCAGACATGGCGTGTTTTGGCCACTAGGAACTTGTTTCCTATATTATTATTTAGTTTTAAGTTTGTAAACGGATGTATTGGCCACCCTAGTGGCGCTAACCTTGCCTTGCCTTTCCCTTTCACATGCCAGACCTGGGTTCGATCCTTGCCATCAACCCTTTTGGCAATTTTCCAACACGCGTGTTTTTTTTACATTTGCTTTGAAACTTTCACATTTATTTTTCCAAAGGAACATGTTGTACAAGCCATACAACCAGCTCAGCTGGTTAAGTCTTTTACCCAAAAACCAAAGGGAGCGAGTTCAATCCCCCTTAAGACCATTCCCTTATTTTTTTAGCACTCGTTTTTTATGTTTTCTTCCCCAACTTTTTAATTTCATAACTTCTTCATTTCTAGGGTTTTTCAACCCATTCTCTTTGCGTTCCTTCCCTCTTTTTGCCTATTTTATTATGACATTAAGACTTTCCCAAAAATATTTTATTTTAGGGAGTTTATTCATGTGCAAAGTGTGTAGCTTTTAGGGTTTTCCTTAGGAAAAGTTTTGACTTCTTCTTGTTGCATCCCTTGTTTCTCTTGCATTTTAGGGACTTATACAAACTTGTTTTAACATGTTTTAGACCCTTGAACCATATTTTTGAACTTGTACATTTGTATAGGTACACTTTTAGTGTATGTTTATATGTTTAAGTTTGTAAACTGTTGTCATCCCCATGAGGTCTTAGATAGGTCTTTACCTTCAATTAGGATTTCCCCCTCAATGTATATATAAAACCATACCTTTAGGTTATACCATGTCATTTATGCTTAGGTCTCCCTCTTATAAAAGTGAACTTTAGGTCAACATAAGTGATACTTTCCCTTTGTAGGTCATCACCTACTTGTTAAGTTTGTTTAGACTTATATCATGGTTAGCTTTAGGTTTTCACCTTGTTCATTAATGAATGATTCTTTGTGTGTTTACATAACACTTACAATTCTTATACTTGTTTTGAATGTCATAACATTCACCGTCATTATCCATATGTTATATACATTTGCTATCATTAATTGTGAATATCATTGTTAACTTCATTAAGTTATCCCCTTAAGTGAGGCTAGCTCATTAGCTCTCCTCCTTAACCCTATTTGTTCCCCTCCTTCCAAAGGAAAGTTTCTCTATTGACCTCAAAGTCATATATAGCTCATTACCCTCTTGGCCTCATTAGAGTCATCTCTCCCTTGACCTCATTAGAGCCACTCCTCTCCCTCATCCTCATTAGGATCAAACCCTTGGCCTCATTAGAGCCACTTCTCCCTCAACCTGATTAGGTTTCTTTCTTGTAAGAACTATCATCATAGTTGCTCACCCCTCTCCCTTGGCCTCATTAGAGCCACTTACCTTACAACTTAGGGTCCACCTAGAGTTCTTCAACTCTATATGAGCATCATCATCTTGATGTTCCCTTCCCTTTGGCCTTATTAGAGGCATTCATCCCCCTTAAACTTAGAACTAGGGTTAGAGTTCTTCAACTCTATGTGGTTCTCATCATCATGAGTATTCACCCACCCTTTTACAACTTAGACTTAGAGAGTTCTTTAACTCTATATGAGTATCATACTCATTACCCTTGGAACTTTGACAATAGTCAATGGTTCCTCACCCTTAGTGAGGTGAACTACGAATGCTCTGATTCTTTAGTCAGGATACATAGGCACGAGATGCGACATCTTGGCGAGCATACTTAGTGTATATACCCTTAGGTCTTTACCTTTAGCACCTTGGTCTTCACCATAGGTATTTATCTTTACCCTTAGCATAGATCCCTTAGCAAGCAAACAATAACATAACACAAATTCAAACAAGAGGTTCCTGTAGAGTAGTACTACAAATATCTAGGATGCTAACACCTTCCCTTGATATAACCAACCCCCGAACCTTAGATCTCTTAGTTGTGTCTTCACATAGCGCAATTAGGGTTTTCTTCGATCTTTACCCTTTCCTTTGGATAAATCAAAGCTCGATGGTGAACTTCAAAAGTTTTGTGATTCAAGTTAATTAATAGCTTGATATCCGATTCTCACCGCAACACTGTCAGTCTCTTCTCCTTAATGAGATTCAGCTGATTCAACCTGGTATATACCCATTCAGCTTCATCAAGCTTCTCATCCGTCAAAATACTTAAAGAAGGAATCTCAACTTTCAATGGTAGGATTGCTTCGATACTGTTGCGGTGAGAATCAGATATCAAGCTATTAATTAACTTGAATCACACATCTTTGAAATTCACCACTGAGCTTTGATTTATCCAAAGGAAGGGGTAAAGATCGAAGAAAACCCTAATTGCGCTATGTAAAGACACAACTAAGAGATCTAAGGTTCAGGGGTTGGTTATACCTAGGGAAGGTGTTAGCATCCGAGATATCTGTAGTACTCTACAGGAACCTCTTGTTTGTATTTGTGTTATGTTATGTTTGCTTGCTAAGGGAATCTGCTAAGGCTAAAGGTAAAGACCTATGGTGAAGACCAAAGTACTAAAGGTAAAGACCTAAGGGTAAAGACCTAGGGGTATATACACTAAGTATGCTCGCCAAGACGTCGCATCTTGTGCCTACGTATACTGACTAGGATAGAATCAGAGCATTTGTAGTTCACCTAACTAAGGATGAGGAACCACTAACTATGGTCAAAGTTCCAAGGGGAATGAGTATGATACTCATATAGAGTTAAAGAACTCTCTAAGTCTAGGTTGTAATGGTAGGTGAATACTCATGATGATGCGAATCACATAGAGTTTAAGAACTCTATCATAATTCTAAGTTTAAAGGGATGAATGGCTCTAATGAGGGCAAGGGGAGAGGAACATCATGATGATGATGCTCACATAGAGTTGAAGAGCTCTAGGTGAATCCTAAGTTATAGGGTAAATGGTTCTAATGAGGCCAAGGGGGAAAGTGAGCAACTACGATGATAGTGCTCACAAGAGGGGAACCTAACTAGTTAAAGGGAGAAGAGGCTCTAATGAGACCAAGGGTAAAAGATGGCTCTAATAAGGCCAAGTTAGTAATGAGCGATCCATGATATTGAAATCAATGGAGAGGCTTTCCTTTGGAAGGAGGGGAAAACAATTACTTGTGAAAACAAGTGTTGAAAGGGGGTTAAAGTAAGAGTGATAAAAATCAAAGTAAGAGCCAAAGACTCAAATAGGATAACAATCCAAGAGGGGGGAGTAGCATTAACCAAACATAAATCTCATATATAACATCAAAATGGCAAGATAAACATCCATATGAATCACCCTTAGGCATGATCAAGATTATATGCACAAGAACAAGTCAAGACATCATGAAATGATTCAAATCAAGTATATCATGCATAAATGATAAAATAGACAAACCAAAGCACTCTTGAACCATGAAGTCAGAATTTGGCAAGCTTTTCAAATCATGAATCAACACAAATTCAAATTACAAGACACTTTAAGAAGTGCTCCAAAGCAACTAGGTTAAAACAAGGGTGAAAGGAGGGTTACATTTGCCTAATGTTCAAAAATTATAAAAATGGATGAACAAATCCAAAACCAGCACTTAAACTCAAGTTTATACATTCAAAATGCGTGTATGAAGTGTCATTCAAAGAAATGCAAAATAGATATCCCAAAACCAAACCTCAATGTGAAACACCAAAGGTATCGAGCTTGAATCGAGGGTCAAAAAAATGAAAATAAAACCAAACCAAAAGACTCTATCCAAGGCCAGAAAGTACCTTTAAAATATCTTCCTAATGTGCCCTAAGACACTCTAAAAAAATCAGCTCAAGAAACTAAAAGGAAGTGACTCTTTCAAATCAAATTCTCAAAACTAGGTTAAAATTACCCTTAAATTCATAAAATCAAAAATAAATATTAAAATAAAATAAAAATGAATATAAAAATTTTAGAAAATTAAATTAGACTTCAAAATGTTACCCTGAATTTTCTGTGAAATTTTTATTAAGAGAAACTATTTTTAATAAAACAAAAATGAAATGAAAATAAAAATAATAAAATCATTGAAATAGACTAAAACAGGGAGGTGTAAAAGTAAAAACAGAGTGAACTGGGGACAAGTTTACGCGCCTTGGGCCTGGAATCAGGGAGGTGCAGGGAGCAAAACAAACATAGGCCCAAGTCCACAGAAACATAATATTAAGCTAAATAAATGTGTTACAAGGAAAAGCTATGTGACTTCATATCAACCGGTCACTATGAGTTAAGTGACTAGAAGACAAAAACCTCAACAACCACTCATGTCTCGCCACGCCATCGTCTTCTCCATGCAAGACAAACATTTCACGAACTCTATCATGAGAACCAATACACGCCATGACTTCTCCTCATCTTTCTCAACCATTTTCACCCTCATCTCTCAACCAAAAGCGACAAAATAAAGTAGCATGATGAAGTACTCAGAGAGTAGAACAACATCACACTTCATACAACTCAAGACAATGACTTTATCATAGAGCAAATGGACATGAAAGTTAAACATCCCACAAAACTGAATGATGGTAAACAATCACAAACTCAAACAAACAGGCAATGCTATCACCTCAAGCTAATGTAGATGCAAAGTAAGAACAATATGAGAGCATCTAAAATCAGTTACACTTAAGAATCCAAACAAGCTCAGCCTCTTCACTTCAATGATGAAAGTAAATACCAAGGATCCAACTTTTATTTGATAAAAATGGTGATGTGCAAGCCACTGAGGAAGTGTACAACTCTGGTTGTTCTTGGTCTCTCACGAGTTTTCTACTTTCTCTTGTGTGATGTGTTTGTTGTGTGTTGATGATAATGTTCTGTTGTGTTTAAGACAAGGGTTAGACTCTCCTTTTATAGCCATAACAAGTTGGTCCTTTCTTGGAGACACAATGGTTCTTCACTGTGTAAGAGAACAAGGAATAGGTTTGAACCCTACACGCATGGCCCCTCCTTTTGTCAACTTTTAGCCAAGTGAACTCTATCTTGTTGCTTGTCTTCAGGATTAAGTCAGAAAGAAAAAGCAAGAACCAAAAGGTTGTGGTGCCAGGAATGTTTACATAATGGTCCATAACTTCGAAACATGGCAAGTCTATGTGTGTCAACCATTAAGTACTTAGCAGCCGAGACTTTATGGATTCACTTTCGCAGGTTTTAAGGGTAAAGTACACATTGGAAATTGATGAGAAGGTCAATAGGGTGTACTCTGGCAAGTGGTTCGGATGGTGTTTGGATTCAGATTTTGGTTCAAGACAATGGCATAGTTTGGTGTTGTGGAAACAAAGCCAAGGTCTCTACTTTGATACACGATAATTTCATGCTCATTGAACCAATTTAAGTGTTTTTTGTTCCTTTTGAAAGATGGCATGTAATAGAGTAAGTTTGGTGTTGGTGAAAGGTTAGGATTGAATTTGGAAACAACATTAAAAGTAGTGGGAAAGTTTAGTAATGCTATGATTGAAAGAACAAAGTCCAAATTTTTATAAGTTACAAATCAGCATTGCAACATCACCACATTCGAGTACTATAACTTGAAGAATACTACCTCAATTCATGAGATTTTTGGTTCCATGCAAAGTAGGGAGATCATAGAACAACTTTCATGTGAAAAACATATTGAGATGAGACTTGGATGGTTGAGAGAAATAGCCATGAAATCGTGTCCAATATGCTGTCGAAAAGACTTAGAAAAAATTATAAGTTATAGATTTTTTCAACATTGAAACACCAACTTTGAAACAACATAACTTGAGATAGATTAATCCAAATGGGGAGTTCTACATATGCTTGGAAATCTTGAAGAACAAGGAATAACTTTCATGTTCAAGAATTTTGGTTTTGGAACTTGGAACTATGAGAAAAATGGCTGTGAAGTTGAGTGAAACTAGAGCAAAAATGAGTATATTTTCACTAAGTCATAACTTGATTTGGACTTCCAAGTCTCATAACTTAAAAACCAAGCATTTTTTGAAGAAGGACCCTCTAATACACTTTGAAGTTCATGGTGAGAGCTTCAATTTGAGCTTTGAGTCACAAAAATTGGATGTGTGGTTTGAAAGTTATGACTCTTCAAAGTTTGCACAAGGAGTGAATTCTACCACACAGAAAATTTCAAGGACCAAACCTTGCCCTTTTTGCAATAAACCTTTCAAATGTTAATATTTCATTCTCTAACTCAAGAACCAAGCATGTCTTGATGGAATATGGCTTGAACACTTCATCTTGGATCAAAATCATCAAAAGTCAAAGGTTTGACTTTTCAGTCAAAACCCTAGTTTCCTCAGGAATCCAATTAGGTGATCCTTGATGATTTTGCTTTCTCAATATCTTCAAATACCAATGGATGGCCTCTAAAGATGCATATGAACACATGGAATAATGTCTCAAGGCTTGAGATCATGCCTTGACTAACAATTAAAGGCATGATTGACTTTCCTAACAAAAACCCTAATCTGGGGCCACATGAACTTGAGACTCATTGCACTTGTGATGGGAGCCAAACACACTTGATTTATTGCTGAATAAGGCATATTGAATGTATGTAAGCTTAGTTGGTTGATGAACCAAACAAGGCATTGACTGATCACACCAAGACTCCTTTGTAATTCTTCAAGTTAAAACCCTAATTTCACAACTCTTGATCTTATGGTTTCTCTTTGATTTCTCTTGGTCTAATCACATGAGCTCATGGCATATGATTTGAGAACCTCATGATTAGTCTTCAAGACCAAATGGTTGAACTTTCAAACCCCAGTTGACTTTCTTGACCAGATGACCTCAAACACCAATCTCAATCACCTAGTGAACACCTGGGATGGTTGTATTGAGCCAAGAGGTGTCTAAGAAGACCTTGAAACATGTGAGAGCTTGGTTCATTAATCTTGTCCTCTTTCTTCTAGAAACCCTAGCTTTCAGATAAAAGAAATAGCTAGCAAGATATGGTGGTTAGTTGACAATGCATAGATGATTGATCCCTAATGCAAGTGCAAGATGTTATGACATCTAAGGGGTAAAATTTGGGGTATCACAGTTGCCCCTATTTAAATAGCTTTACTGGATGGCACGAGAGATGATAATCCTCGTGAAATCAAGGTGAAAAGGTATTTAAATATAGCAAACTAAAAATTTTTCCCTTAGAAGGAATGCATATGCTAAGGACTGGCAAAACATGTAGATGCTGACATGCCATGAACTTCTAATATGATGATATGATGCCATGATGGTGCAAAAATGCAGCCAAAACAAGACACCAAAAGACAAAGATCTAACGCCCATAGGTGAGACTCACTGGGGAGGAACAAAGGTCTAGTATCCACAAGCAAGACTCACCGAGGATGAAGATTAACAACCAACGGAAGAGACTCAATGGGGAATGACTAAGAAAACAACGGGGATAAGAAAATAAAATGGGGGGAACCCCACAGATCTTCACTGGAGATGGAAAACAGAGAGATAATCTCCACTAGGGAGATGTACGACAGGTTCAGACATGACCGGACGACGTCGGGGACAACAAAAGGGAGGCAAACTCTTTACTGGGGATGAAACCAAAAAGAAGGCATGATCTCCGCTGGGGACCAATTTGAACAAAAGGATAGACACCCAACAAAAGATTTTCTGAGGATTTCTTATACTGAAGAGTTTAAACGGGATCTTCAAGAAAAAACCATAAAAGATAAAGACAAACACAAACTCTATGTGCGCCAAATGATGATAATCACAAGGACATTCAAAGGATGTTGGTAATGACCAATCTTAAAATGCCAATGAAGATTGGACTTAAGAAGTATGCCAGTAATTACTGGACTTAAGATGATGATCATGATCAGACTTTCAACAAATGCTAGTGAACACTTGGCTTTTACGGGTATATTGGTGATGACCAAAACCTCTGTTGGGGATAAATTGTAAGATGCCAAAAATGATTGTACTTGAAAAGCATGCCAATAATCACTGGACTTGAATACCAATAATGATTGGATGAAAAACATGCCAGTGAAAACTTGACTTTTACGATATCGATAATGATCGATGTTAAAACACGCCAGTGAATACTGGACTTGAGACATACAGTTAAGACTGACCAATTATGATTGGATTTTTAAACAATGCCAGTAAATACTGGACTTTAAGATATCGATGATGATCGATATTAAAACATGCCAGTGAATACTGGACTTTTGTAACGATAATAATGATTGATCTGAACAACAAAAGGGACACCACCGGGGTTGCGTAGTGATGACTAAGCTTCCTGGGGTATAAGGGTAATAATCAAATTTGACGCACGAAGGTGACAACCAGACGCAAGCAGGACACAGATAATGATCCGCAAACTCAAAAAGATAACTTAACTTGAGCAGATTATGGGTAAAGGAGGTAAAGACCCACAAGAAAACACACCAAATGCAAAAAATGCACCATGATATGGTATGATGCGAATGCGCAATGATATGCAAGAGATGACTCTGACGAGAGACGACAGGCTGGGGAAAAGGGTAGATGGATAACACATCCATTTCAAAGAGCCACACTGAGTCTGAAGAGAACAGTCGCTCCGAGTCAAATCGGGAACATTCTTCTTTCACCTGAGGAGGTAAATATTTTCCACATTCGACAAACATATGTGAAAGATACTGGGGAGAAATCCTTTGTATCATAGTAACCAGTCATTACTGAAGTGTTCTATCTAGGAAACATTACCAATTTTAAATTAGTTTCATTGGGGAACTGCACGCCAGATGGTTTAACAATGCTTTCATCACAACAAGAGTCACTGGGGAAGGCATGTGATTTTACTGAATCGTCTCAAGAGCCAAAAGTAGATAATGTTTCCATTGTGTTTTCTTAAAAGATTTGTTTTTATTTCAAAACTTTCCACTTTCAAAACCATTATAAATGAATAAGTGAAGTTTTGCATAACAAGAAAAGAATAGAGAAATTATAAATATCAAACAAAGAGTGGTCCAAAATCTGATTTCATTAGAATGGCAACTCGCCAATGGCAAGGTTCCATGGATCATTACAATTAGAAAAATGGCAATTTAGGAAAAGGTTACATCGTATTCAATGACCACTACTATCCCTAATGACTAAGAATCCTTCAAAACCTTGTTGATGATGAGAGCGAATGAGTCTGACCTCCTGCTTGAATTCCTTAGTATTGGTAATAACCCTTTCTGACACAGTGAAACGCCTTTCGTCCCTAACTTTTTCCTGGATCACCCTTTCGGGTTTTGAATCCACCAGGACGCTCTTTTTTGCCTAGGCCGCCCTTTCGGGTTTTCAACCTAGCGAGCTCTTTCTTTTTACTTAATCCCTAACTTTTGCCTGAGTCTCCTTCACAGGTTATGACCCACCGGGATACCCTTTTTTTGTCTAAGTCGCCATTTCTGGTTTTCGATTTAGTGGGCTTTTTAGGCGTAATATTTTCGTCTCTTCTGATACAAATGACCATGACACATGGCAGTCAGACGTTTCCCGTCAATGAGGTTCAGCTGATCATATCTTTCTTGGACCCACTCCGCTTTATCAAGCTTGGTCTCCATCAGAGTTCTCAAGGACGGTATCTCTACTTCAATGGGAAGAACATCATACATCCCATACACCAAAGAAAAGGGAGTTGCCCCTGCCGAAGTCCGAACCAAAGTTCTATACCCATGCAAAGCAAACGGTAACATCTCATGCCAATCCTTATAAGTCTTGACCATTTTCGGCAGGATCATTTTGATGTTTTTGTTAGCAGCTTCGACAGCTCCATTCATCTTGGGACGATAAGGTGAAGAATTATGATGTTCAATCTTGAAACTGTCACACAACTCCTTCATTATTTTGTTGTTCAAATTTGTTCCATTGTCCTTTATGATCCTGTTTGGAATTCCATAACAACAGATAATCTGATTCTTGATAAAACTGACAACCACTTGTTTGGTCACATTGGTGTAAGAGGCAGCTTCAACCCACTTTGTGAAATAGTCAATAGCCACTAAGATGAACCGATGACCGTTAGAAGCTTTTGGCTCCAATAGCCCCAATTATGTCAATGCCCCACATAGAGAACGACCAAGGTGATGACAACATATTCAACAATGTTGGAGGTACGTGCACCTTGTCAGCATAGATTTGGCATTTGCGACATTTTCTGGCGTATTAGATGTAATCTGTCTCCATAGTCAACCAATAATACCCAACCCTCAAGATTTTCTTAACCATGGTATGCCCATTGGCATGAGTGCCAAATGCTTCTTCGTGAATGTCGTGAATTAACAGGTCTGCTTCTCGTTTATCGACATATCTTAGCAAAACCATGTCATGATTCCTTTTGTAGAGTACATCATTACTGAAGAAAAATTTGGACGATAACCTTCTCAAAGTTTTCTTGTCAAGAGTTGAAGCATTAACAGGATATTCTTGGTTCTTCAGATAAAATCTAATGTCATGAAACCACGATTTCCCATCCACCTCTTCTTCAACCAACTTGCAATAGGCTGGTTCAGTTTTGCACTCAATTATGATTAGTGGCATCTCATTAACAAGTTTGACTTTCCACATTGAAGCTAACATGGCTAAAGCATCAGCTATGTAGTTCTCTGATCACGGAACATGACAGAAAGTGATCTCATTAATGTATTGGATCATCTCAACAATATAATCACGGTACGAGACCAACTTCTTGTCTTTAGTTTCCCATTCACCCTTGACTTGATAAATAACCAGAGTAGAATCACCACTGACTTCAAAAATCTTGATTATGAGATCAATTGTTGCTTCCAACCCTAGAATGCATGCTTCATATTCAGCAATGTTGTTTGTGCATTCAAAGTAGAGTCTTGCTGTAAACGGGGTATAACCACCATCAGGGTTCATCAACACAGTACCTACACCATGTCCACTGTAGTTGGAAGAACCATCGAACATTATCTTCCATCGGGAACCAGGTTCAGGACCTTCATCAGGGCCTGGCTCTTCACAATTTCTTTTTATCAACATAATGTCTTCATCTGGGAAATCAAACTTGAGGGGCTCATAGTCTTCAACAGGCTGATCTGCAAGGTAATCTAATAAGACACTTCCCTTGATAGACTTCTGAGTGACGTACTGAATATCATATTCGGATAAGAGCATGTGCCAACGGGCAAGTCTTCCTATTTGAGCAGGCTTTTCAAAAATATACTTTATTGGGTCCATTTTTTAGATCAGCAAAGTAGTATGACATATCAGTTATTGCCTCAAATGCCTAGCTGCCTATACTAAAGCATAACAAGTCTTTTCTAGCAGTGAATAACGACTTCCGCAATCAGTGAACTTCTTACTTAAGTAGTAGATGGCATGCTCTTTGTGCCCAGATTCATCATATTGGCCTAGAACGCAACCCATTGATCCTTCCAACACAGTCATGTACATGAAGAGGGGTCTCCCTGGAACAGGTGGGACCAAGATCGGTGGTTCCTTCAAGTAGCTCTTGATTTTGTCAAAGGCCTACTGACAGTCGGAGTTCCACTCTACGGTATGGTCTTTGCGAAGCAGCTTGAAGATTGGCTCACAAGTGGGACTCATGTTGGAGATAAACCTGGAGATATAATTCAAACGACCAAGAAAACCTCTTACTTAAGACTGGATTTACGGAGCTGGCATCTCTTGAATAGCTCACACTTTGTCAGGGTCCACCTCAATTCCTCGGTGACTAACGATGAAACCGAGCAACTTTCCTGATCTAACACCGAAGGTACACTTGGCAGGGTTCAACCTCGACTGATATTTCCGGAGTCTTTTGAACAGCTTTAGAAGGTGATCCAAATGGTCCTCCTCACTCTGGGATTTAGCGATCATATCATCAACATATACCTTAATCTCTTTGTGTATCATATCGTGGAAAAGAGTCACCATAGCCCTCTGATATGTTGCCCATGCATTTTTCAAACCGAAGGGCATGACCTTGTAGTAATAAGTTCCCCAAGGAGTGATGAACGTAGTTTTGTCCATGTCGGCAGGATCCATTCTAATTTGATTATAACTGGAGAAACCACCCATAAAAGAGAAAACTGCAAAACGAGGTGTATTGTCCACAAGAGTGTCGATATGCGGCAGAGGGAAATCGTCCTTTGGACTAGCCTTATTAAGATCCCTATAATCCACGCACATTTGCACTTTACCATTCTTCTTCATCACAGGCACAATGTTGGCCACCCATTCGGGGTATTTTGAGACTGCCAAGAATCCTGCATCAAGTTGTCGCTTGACCTCATCTCTGATCTTGAGAGCCATGTCAGGTCTACTTCTTCGAAGTTTCTGTTTCACTGGCAGGCATTCAGGCTTGAGGCGAGTTTATGAACTACTATGTCCGTATCCAAACCAGGCATATCCTGATAAGACTATGCAAACACATCACCATATTCTTCAAGAAGCTTTATCAATCGTTGTCTGATTTCTGCCCCAAGTGTTGCCCCAATCTTTACTTCCTTCTTGTCTTCATCGGTACCAAGATTGACGGTGTCAACTTGTTCCTCATGTGCCTGAAGAGCCATATACTCGTACTCACACATTTTCTCCAACTCATTTGGGACCTCATAATCTTCTTCTCCCTCATCTTCAGCTTGATAGATGGGTGAATCGAAGTCAATAGTGAAAGTAGGGTCATCGAATACAACAGGTTTGTGGATTATTCTGCATGATGGAGAGACATATTTTATTAAAATGCAAAAAATTAAATGCAAGAAGAAAATGTTTTTGGTAGTTTAGAAAAGATTTCCATTTTTCCTTAAAAGCAAAAATAGTAAATAAGAACAAAAGAGTTTAACAAAACATCTTCATTGATTAATAAAAGTTGAAAGCGGTGGCCCATACAAAATAGTCCGATAGCCTTGGGAACGACTATGGAATTGAAAACAAACAACAAAAACAAACATATTACTCTGGCACAGGGAACAACACAGGAATCTCAACAGCTTCCCAATTATCTAGTGCGGCGTCACTCTGAAAAAATAGATAGCTGATGTCTTCATCTTCTGCGTCTTCTATCATGGTGTTGACCTGATATTCTTTGCTGACGAACACTTCTTGGATTATCTTTGGTCGCATTATTGTAGAAGCAAATGTATCCTCAAGAGTTGGTTTGTAACCCAACCCTTGGTATTTCTTCCTCTCTTGAACTTCAATAACTTTGCCCCAGCCTTCGGGAACACTTTCTTTCAAGGCAGACTACATACTCTTGAAGGAAGCAAAAGATGGATTACTCGGGACCACCGGTTCTTCAATGTCTAGCATGACAGCATTGGTTATCTCAAGAGCTTAGAAAGAAGTTTCCAGAGCATCTTCATCAGCCTTTATATAGCGGAAGGAAGACAGATTACTGACCATCAAGTCCTCTTCCCCATGTATGATAACCAGTTTTTCATCAACTACAAATTTCATCTTTTGGTGCAATGTTGAAGTCACAGCACCAGCTCCATGGATCCATGGTCTTCCAAGTAGGTAGCTATAAGCATGATTAATGTCCAACACCTGGAATGTGATATTGAAAACATGTGGGCTAATCAAAATTGGTAGCTCAACTTCACCTATTACAGATCTTCGTGAGCCATTAAAAGCTTTGACAATTAGGGAAGTAGGTTTCATCTCAGCTCCCTTATAAGCCAACTTTTCAAGTGTCCTCTTTGGCAAAACATTTAAAGAGGAACCGGTATCTACGAGAACCCTTGCCAAAGTGTCCTCTTGGCATTTCATAGATACATGTAGAGCAAGATTATGATTTTGACCCTCTCTGGGCAACTCTTCTTTGCTAAAGCTAAGGGTATTGCAAGCAGTGATATTTGCAATTACACTGTCAAACTGACCAGCAGTGATATCTCGAGCAACATAGGCTTGGGCCAATATCCTTTGCAAAGCAGCTCGGTGAGTAGGCGAATTCAACAGCAGTGACAAGATTGAGATTTTAGAGGGAGTTTGATGAAGTTGCTCCACCAATTTGTAGTCACTTCTTTTGATGATTCTCAGAAACTCGGCATCTTCTTCACTTGTAACCACTTCTTTTTCCTTGTCCTTGACAGGCATAGGAGCAGCAGTTTCTTTGGGCACAATCCCTTTTAAAAGGGGAGTGTAAATTCGACCGCTTCTGGTCATCTTTCCAGCCCCACCTATATTAGTTACTTTTTCACTAGTGGTTCCCACCTCTTTCCTTGGAACCACACTTCCAGACCTTTTGTTAACCACAGTATCTTCATATTTCCACGGCACAACTTTTGAACTTCTGAAATAGAACAGAATAGGCTCTCTGATAACCCTTGGTCTTGATTGATTGGCAGCAGAAGCAACAATAGATTCAGATGTATTGAATATTGGCTTTGGTTTATTGAAGATAGGGACCACAAAGCCAGACTTCGGTACATTGAAAATAGGCACTTTCTCTCTTGATTCAGGTAAATTAAAAATGGGCTCAATTACCGCAATTTCCTCTTCCTTCACTTTACTGACTACTTGCAGAAAACCTTCATCAATCAACCACTGAATATCATCTTGAACCAACTTGCATCCTCTAACACTGGCCTCACAGTATTTACAGTCATGGTGGCAAACTTTCACTAAACCAGCTTCAAACAATTTTGCATGAAAAATCCTGACAGGAGTCTTGATCTTAGATGCATCCATTACCAACACCCCATCATTCTTGTCTTCAATAGCATTTATAGTCCCATGTGTAGGCAGTGGGTTGTTCTTCACATTCGGCGGATTATCCCCAAATGACAGAATCTTCTTTTCCATAAAATTTTTCATAACATATTTCAATGCAAGGCATCCTTCTAGGTCATGATCGGCATCGCCTTGGTGGAATGCACAATGGGCATTAGGATTATGGAATTACATGGATTTCTCTGTAGGTGGCCCCACGGGCCTAGTGAAAATCAAACCTTGTTGGACCAAAGAGGGGTACAACTCTGTGTAAGTCATTGGAATAGGTGGAAATGAAGGTTTTGACACTTGTCTTCTGTAGGGAGCATTTGACTGAGAAGCTTGTGACTTCTGTTGTTGTTGGTAAGCTGGAGCACTGGGTGCTTATTGATAGTTGGGCTATTATTGATAAACAGGAACCTGCTGCGCGGGCTGATAATTGAAGGTTGGCATCACAGCTGCCACATAAGGTTGTGGGGCAAACTGCACACGGTACATTGTTCGTAGACCAAAACTTGGGTTAGACTGCTGTTGATAAACCGGCTATTTCCAAACTTGATTATTCTTCCTGCCTGTCATGACTGCATTTATTTCTCCTTTTTTCTTCTTATGAAAATTACTGGGAGGTTTCTTGTCGTTACCACTGCTTGAATTGCTCGAAGAACTAATCACCTTTCCACTCTTCAAACCAGCTTCTACTTTCACACCCACAGCCACAATGTCAGCAAAGTTGGCACTAACACTGTTAATCATTCTTTCATAAAACTCAGGCTTCACAGTATCTACGAACCAATCAGCTAGTTCCTTCTCAGACAATGGAGGTTCTACCTGGGAAGCAGTCTCCCTCTAGCGTTGAGCGTATTCTTTAAATGACTCAGAGTTGTTTTGAGACATACTCAATAGCTGCCTACTATCAAGGTCCAAATCCATGTTGTACTTATAATGTTTCACAAAAGCATCTGACAGATCTTGAAAACTGTGAATTCTGGATTAGTCGAAGCTCATATACCATTTAGCGGAGGCTCCTTTCAAATTATCCTGAAAACAATGGATCATCAGTTTGTCATTATCCATATATGCTGCCATTCTTCGGTAATACATGATCAAGTGCGACTTTGGACATGTCGCGCCGGAATACTGGTCGAAGCTTGGAGTCTTGAACTTTGGTGGATTCACTAAACTAGAAACCAAACACATATCTCTAGCATCAGTACTAAAGATGTTACTACCTTCCATTGCTCTCATCTTTCTTTGGATAGTTTCCACACTTTCTTTCAATCTCTCGTGGCGCTCGTCCCCTTCCTCAGAAACTTTGGGGAAATCATAAACCGGTTGCGGATTGTGGAAAATGGGGTGTACTTGAGTCTGCACAACTGGTGGAGCAAAGCTTGGGATAGCTTGGGGATTCCCATTACCCATGGGAATAGCTTGCTGAGCAGTTGTAGCAATTGGCGGAGGTACAAAACCATAAGGCAAACCAAATGGTGGTACAACAACAGTGTTGACATTTGTAGAAGGCTCCACGGTTGGAGTTACAATCTCGGAGACCACGGTGGTTTGAGTATCCATCTTTGCTTTAATAACCTATAAGGCTTCCATGATCTGCCCCATGCTTCCTCGTAAATCATTCAACTCATTGTTGACCCTATCCATTTCAAAATCGTGTTTAGACATCCTCTGACGAGCTTGGGCTCGATTGTTGTATCTGCATTGGAAACTTAGTGTGACGGTTTCTGAAGAGAAGACGACGGCATGAGACACAACAGGAAAGAATGCACATGTTATGACATGCAGAGATGCAGATGCAAACAAAACTTTCATGGAACTAAAAATTTTGCAAACATGTAGATAATAGAATAATTCTTAAAGCAAGCTCATTCATTAACAAATTTTCAAATATTACAAAATAGGCGGTACACCTTCAAAGTTCAATACATAAACAAATACAACATAAAATTAAACTAGGAATCTAATCCACTTGAAGATGGTCCTTCCCCTCCATTGAGCTCCTTCACGAGTTCGTCAATTTGCTCCTGCATCCTCGCTTTGTTGAGGGTCAGCTCTTCTAGCGGTTTCTTCAGCTTCAACTATTCATTGGTAGGAGGATTATGACGCGGATAGGGAATCCTCATCACAAGAGCTCTTTTGCGAGACCATTCCAAACAAGCTTCGGTGATGCTACAGTCAGGATTTCCCAATGCAGTCCATCTTTGTCTGTTTATGCAATGCCAAGCACGTTCAACTTTGACCATGAACTCGGAATTTTCTCCTTCTTCAAGAAAAATCCTTCTCAGATTGTTAAGATCAGGTATCTTCTCCATTGGGTGGCCTAGCTATCGGCCAGCGAGAATGGGGTTGTAATTGATGCATCCCTTTCTGCCCATAAGAGGTATATTGGGGAAATCTCCACAGCTGTGAATCATAAGAATCCCTCCATAGATTGGGTCATACTACTCAATGTCAGCATGGGTAAGCTCCATAAGTCTTTTGGACCAGATTGTACTGTCCTCCACATCCCAAAAGGTTGCAGTCCTTGGTAGGTGCGAAATAAACCACCTATAAAGGAGAGCGACACAGCAGATGATATGTCCTCCATCTTGCATATTCCTTGAGTGGATGGCGTGATAAGTATCAGCCAACAGAGTGGGAACTGGATTCCTGAGCATAAAGATCCGAATTACATTGACTTCGACGAAGTCTTTAGCATTGGGAAATAGGAACAGTCCATAAGCTAGCAAAGCGAAGGTGGACTCAAAGAACATAGTGTTCTTCCTATCAACAAAGTAACGGGCTTTATCGAACAATAACTGAGCGGGTAATGCATAAAGTCCCCCTTGATGGTCATGTGGGCTTGAATATCAGACAGCCTTAGCCTCGTCCCTTCTGCAATGTCATTCGCACTGAGCTCATCTTCTAATCCAGAGAATGGAGGGAAATCATTGACAGGGATACCCATCAGAGCAGAGTATTCTTCCAAGGTTGGCATTAACTGGTAGTCGGGAAACACAAAGCAGTGATAAAGGGGATGGTAGAGTTGAACCAACGTCTCTAACAGTCCTTCAGCCATTTGAAGTTCCAATAGTGGGAGGATCCTTCCATACCTTTCACAGAAAGCCAACGGATCTTCAATCAATCCCCCTAGTTCCCTTAGCTGCTCAACATTGGGAACCATGAAGGTGTACGACCAAGTTCCTTTCTTTCCAAAGTCCATCTCTACAAAATCTGCAAAACAAATTTAGTTCCTTGACAGTTTAGCAAAAAATGCAAGATGCCATGCAGATGCAGTTGGATTTAAGGAACTCAAGAGACAATTTCAAAATAAGCTTCCATTCATTAATATTGAGAAAAAGTTACAGCTTTCAAGGTACATTTCAAGAAGCTCAAAATACAAAGAGAGAAAAACAACAGCTAGGCCTAAAAAGTAACCCTATCTAGCAAGGCTCCACTCCACGCATCCTCTTCTGTCTCTTCAGCTTGTCATTTTCCAGAATCATATTGTCAACAATCCTTTTCCAAGCGCCAGATGTCAGAGGAATACTTGAATACTCTTGAGTACTAGAAGTTGGGTGCACGCTAGAGAAAAATAAATTCTCTTACGCCACGTGCCTGTCTACCACACGTCTCTCAAGAAGCTCAATCAAATCATCCTTCTCTTTCATCTGTTTCTTCATCTCTATCTGTTCAGCATAGATGGCATGGTACTTCCCCTCCCAAGTGTCTCTCTCAACTTTCATCCTTGCTAGAGTTTCCTGATACTTTTCCATGTGCTCAATAATAATGATAGAGGGAGATACAACAGTAGGCTGCGAAGGTCTCTCGGGGAGATACGACATCTTAAGATCACGAGCTCGAGATCGAACCCACTGAAGAAATTGTTTCAAGGCCACACAGTTTCTTTTTCCTATGTCATTCTTAGTTCTCTTATGGAGCTTTCCCCAAGCATGCAAAACACTGCTCTTAGTTTCTGCACTGGCTTCCTCATTAAGATAGAAAAAATTGGACAAAAGGATGTTCTTAGGCTTTCCTTCCATAGGGAATCCAAACTGACGTCTAGAAAGAATACGGTTGTAGCTGATCCCGTCTCTAATACCAAGGAGTGGTACATTGGGGAATGGGCCACAACTGTCAATGATAACTCCTTTGTCATAGGCTAGATCATACCAAAACACGTCATTGTGAGTGAGAGATATGATTCTCTGAGACCAATGGAGCTTGTATGGATTATCTTTGAAGCGTGATGTTCGAGGAAAATGCGTCGCAAACCACTTGTAAAGCAAAGGTGCACAACACGAAATGATACCCTTTCCCTGGAGAGTCCTGTGATGAATGGAGTGATAAGTATCACCAAGCAATATGGGTACAAGGTTTCCATTTAAGAAATCCGAATAGCTTTGATATCAACAAAATCCTCAATATTAGCAAACAAAACCAAACCATAGACAAGCAAAGCAAAGACTGCTTCAAAGGCATCTTCACTGTTCATCTTAGCTAGGTAGAAGGCTTTATCAAACAAGAACTTGGAAGGTAGGCCCTTGATTCCATTCTTGGTGGTGAGGTTAGGCTTGACTTCAGACATCTCCAAGTGGATAGCATCAGCAATTTCCTTTGGTGAAGGAATCTTCTCTTAACCAATGAAAGGCTCTTGCTCCTTTACAGGTATACCAAACCAATAAGAATACTCCTCAAATGTTGGAACAAGTTGGTAATCGGGAAAGGTGAAGTAGTGGTAAAGAGGGTCATAAAACTGCACCAACGTGTCGAGGACTCCATCTTCCATCTTGGTCCTGAGGATACCAATCAACCTTCCATAACACTTTCTGAAGTCTTCAGGGTAAGACACCAAAGCTGCTAGCTTTTTCAACTCTACCAAATTGTGCTTCTTGAAATTGTACTTCTTAGTGTTTCTTTCTCAAGATCCATGATCCCTATGATATACAAAGGAAAAGACGACTGAGTTCCTTAAAACCAAAAATAGATGGAATGAGATGTATGCAATGCACAAAACACACAAGCACACACAAACACAAACATATGTACACACGTCAAAGCACACAAGTCCTAGGTTTAGGAGTCACATGCGTGGAGGCATGGTTTACCCATCCCAAAAAGGTGTGTACTATGGGCTTACCGACAGGGTTCTAAAAGTTCTCAGAGTCATGGATAAATCTTTTGGATATTATCGGCCTACACGACTACTCATGCGAGTTAATAATATTCTCAAGATAAACTCGTCTGAGTGTAGTATCGCGTATCAACCATTTGGGACTACTCCCTCATAGTCATCGCACTACATCCTAAAAAAGCTAAGTGGGGGTAAAGGTAACTAAGGTTCTCGTATCACCGACTCCCAGGTCGGAAAGAGTGACATCAATGCGACTACTCACATCAGACATCAATAATCCCAATGGGGCCTCCACTGAGCATGGTCATCATATGCCAAACTTGTTAGGACTACTCCCAACAGTCGACTATTGATTACACCACAATCCTATCATATGTGTACTCTCAAGTCCGGGTTAGGACTTATCTCACCACTCAAAAGTAGCAACCCTACCAAAGAGAAGAACCTAAACATGAATACAGATATATACAGATATGAATATATACAAGCAAGCAAACATATAACAAACACAAACAAGGTGGGCTTAACCCTCTTGCATTTCCCCAGTGAAGTCACCATTTCTGTTGCAGTGAGAATCAGATATCAAGCTATTAATTAACTTGAATCACACATCTTTGAAATTCACCACCGAGCTTTGATTTATCCAAAGGAAAGGGTAAAGATCAAAGAAAACCCTAATTGCGCTATGTAAAGAAACAACTAAGAGATATAAGGTATGGGGGTTGGTTATACCTAGGGAAGGTGTTAGCATCCTAGATATCTGTAGTACTCTACAGGAACCTCTTGTTTGTATTTGTGTTATGTTATGTTTGCTTGCTAAGGGAATCTGCTAAGGCTAAAGGTAAAGACCTAGGGTGAAGACCAAAGTACTAAAGGTAAAGACCTAAAGGAAAATACCTAAGGGTAAAGACCTAGGGGTATATACACTAAGTATGCTCGTCAAGACGTCGCATCTCGTGCCTACGTATCCTAACTAGGATGGAATCAGAGCATTCGTAGTTCACCTAACTAAGGGTAAGGAACCACTGACTATGGTTAAAGTTCCAAGGGGAATGAGTATGAAACTCATATAGAGTTAAAGAACTCTCTAAGTCTAGGTTGTAACGATAGGTGAATACTCATGATGATGAGAATCACATAGAGTTTAAGAACTCTATCCTAATTCTAAGTTTAAAGGGATGAATGGCTCTAATGAGGCCAAAGGGAGAGGAACATCATGATGATGATGCTCACGTAGAGTTGAAGAACTCTTGGTGAATCCTAAGTTATAGGGTAAATGGTTCTAATGAGGCCAAGGGGGAAAGTGAGCAACTATGATGATAGTGCTCACAAGAGGGGAACCTAATTAGGTTAAAGGGAGAAGAGGCTCTAATGAGGCCAAGGGTAAAAGATGGCTCTAATAAGGCCAAGAGAGTAATTAGCTATCCATGATATTGAAATCAATGGAGAGGCTTTCCTTTGGAAGGAGGGGAAAATAACTACTTGTGAAAACAAGCGTTGAAAGGGGGTTAAAGTAAGAGTGATAAGAATCAAAGTAAGAGCCAAAGACTCAAATAGGATAACAATCCAAGAGGGGGGGGGGGGTAGCATCAACGAAACATAAATCTCATATATAACATCAAAATGTCAAGATAAACATCCATATGAATCACCCTTAGGCATGATCAAGATTATATGCACAAGAACAAGTCAAGACATCATGAAATGATTCAAATCAAGTATATCATCATAAATGATCAAATAGGTAAACCAAAGCACTCTTGAACCATGAAGTCAGAATTTGGCAAGCTTTTCAAATCGTGAATCAACACAAATTCAAATTACAAGACACTTTAAGAAGTGCTCCAAAGCAACTAGGTCAAAACAAGGGTGAAAGGAGGGTTACATTAGCCAAATGTTCAAAAATTAGAAAAATGGATGAACAAATCCAAAACCAGCACTTAAACTCAAGATTAAACATTCAAAAATGTGTCATTCAAAGAAAAGCAAAATAGATATCCCAAAAACAAACCTCAATGTGAAACACCAAAGGTATCTATCTTGAATCGAGGGTAAAACAAATGCAAATAAAACCAAACCAAAAGACTTTATCCAAGGCCAGAAAGTACCTTTAAAACATCTTCCTAATGTGCCCTAAGACACTCTAAAAAAATCAGCTCAAACTAAAAGGAAGTGACTCTTTCAAATCAAATTCTCAAAGCTAGGTTAAAATTACCCTTAAATTCATAAAATCAAAAATAAATATTAAAATAAGATAAAAATGAACATGAAAATTTAAGAAAATTAAATTAGACTTCAAAATGTAACCATGAATTTTCTGTGAATTTTTTATTTAGAGAAACTATTTTTTATTAAACAAAAATGAAATGAAAATAAAAAAAAAATAAAATCATTCAAATAGACTAAAACAGGGAGGTGTAAAAGTAAAAACAAAATGAACTGGGGACAAGTTTACGCACCTTGGGCCTAGAATCAGGGAGGTGCGAGGAGCGAAAGGAACATAGGCCCAAGTCCACAGAAAAATAATATTCAGCTAAATAAATGTGTTACAAGGAAAAGTTATGTGACTTCTTATCAACCGGTCACTATGAGTTAAGTGACAAGAAGACAAAAACCTTAACAACCACTCATGTCTTGCCACACCATCGTCTTCTCAATACAAGACAAACATTTCAAGAACCCTATCATGAGAACCAGTACACGCCATGACTTCTCCTCATCTTTCTCAACCATTTTCACCCTCATTTCTCAACTAAAAGCGAAAAAATAAAGTAGCATGATGAAGTACTCAGAGAGTAGAACAACATCACACTTCATACAACTCAAGACAATGACTTTATCATAGAGCAAACTGACACGAAAGTTAAATATCCCACAAAAATGAATGATGGTAAACAATCACAAATTCAAACAAATAGGGCATGCTATCACCTCAAGCTAATGCAGATGCAAAGTAAGAACAATATGAAAGCATCTAAAATCAGTTACACTTAAGTATGAAGACAAGAAAACATGAGGAAAACCTTACCAAGTGGAGAAAGTCCACTGCTTCTTTAACTCAGGAGCTTAAGAGTCCAAACAAGCTCAGTCTCTTCACTTCAATGATGAATGGAAATGCCAAGTGAAATTCTGGCCTATGTAAACAGTAGATGTCCTAACACATGTCAAGACATTGTGCTACATAATATTTTTAGCTTGGAGGCACAACAGCAGACTGATGCCTTGAATATCAGAACTGCACACACACAAATGTCACGACATCTGATCCAACATGTTCATCATGAACCCTAACAGAAAACATAAATCTGCAGAATGATAAAGAACATAGTAATTGTTAACCCAGTTCGGTGAAACTCACCTACATCTGGGGGATACCAATCCAGGAAGAAGACTTCACTATCGTGTAGATTGTTACAAAGTTAAACTCCCACGTTTATAACTTTATCCTTAACATCTACCCCATGAACATCTTTACCAAGGTTAAACTTAAACGTTTAGAACCCTGATACAGGATACCCCACTCACTTCTCTTAATCACCAACTGTGATTTCTTCATCGTCCCTATCAATATAGAATTCTGTCAAGCAAACTTGACAAACATGCTAACTCGAATTTGCTTAAAAGCTACATCCAAGAACAATACACAATCCAATACCTCAAGGCTTATGGATATGTGTGACACCTATATCTACCACAGTATATCAACTGATACAAAGGGTGACTTACAAGAGAAACCTACGACTCTCAAACCTAAAACCTACTTTACAAAATAGGATTCCTAAGTCTATGCCTTCGTCTCTCTCTTCTGTCTAGGTCTTGGTCTTATTTTATAGTCTTCTGCTGAGTTGGGCTTTGTATCTTTCTTCCTTGATCCATTGCTAGTCATGCCTTGAATCATGGAACAGATTTAAACAAAACCTGATATGACAGTCATGATGTCGATTCTTCATGCTGTGACATTTTACTCGACATCTTTAGTCTGGGTCTGAATCCTACATGTTGAAACATCTTTCCCAACATTATGTTTTACCAAAATTTAGTCAAACTCTTGGAGCCATCAATCTCCCCCTTTTGACAAATTTTGGCTAAAACTTCCTTCAACCTGATGATGCATGCAGTGGAAAGTACTTGAAGCAAGTGGTGAGGAAAAGGGAGAAGATAATTTGGAGTTACCCTCTTCATTTCCTTGTGATACCTGGAACATAGTGAATGTAACTCAGGTCACAAAACACAACTTGCTTTCTAACTCTGGTCACAAAACACAACTTCCCAAGATGTTATAACCAAAAACCTTGGAACATCCTTTGGAACATTTTGCATATACCAGCAGCACAGACTGTAACACCCCTAATCTATACCCCCAAGCTATTAAAGCGATAACAATTAATTAGAGTATAATTAAACATTCATGGCATAGACTGGGGCGTCACATCAATTTGAAACAAAATACACACACACCTGCTCATAAAGATATGCAACAATCAGGAAGCAATTAACAGAGGAACTTAGTTCCTACTACCCACAATCCAAATACAGAATAAAAGCGGAAAAATCTATACTGAATCTCATATATATATATATATATATATATATCATGAAAAGTTTGTCTGTCAATTACAATCATACATGTACAATCCAAAAGAAACATATACATATACACATAGATCACCAACGGTCTCCCTAACTACCCGGTGCCACATATCAGAGCCGACCGACAAAAGAATGAGGACCTAAGCTTCACAAAAGGACCTCCAGCAAATCTAATATGCAATACCTCATAGAGCATTATAAAATAGCAGAAGGGTGAGAAAAACAATCATAATATAATTGCATACAATTATATATTAACACAAAAGTACACCTATTCTCGCATTTATTACCAACACAATTATATTCTCACCAACACAAATATATATATATATATATATATCTCATCACTCCATTCATAATTCCACAAAATCCATCCATTCATGATTCAATACAAATGCACAGAGACCAACACAACGACTCTATGCAATGCAATGTGGTACCGACATCAACATCTCAACACTAGTTCACTCAGGAACTATTGGAACCATCGCTCGTTACATAATGTAACTCCCCGTCGGGCATACGATGTTCCCCGTCGCTCACACCCCACGCGGGCACATGACGTTTATGGATCGCTCACACCCCACACAGGCACACGACCCGATCGCTTAAACCCCACACGGGCACACGATCGTCTATGACCATCGCTCACACCCCACACGGGCACACGCTCGTCTATGACCATCGCTCACACCCCACACGGGCACACGATTGTCTATGACCATCGCTCACACCCCACACGGGCACACGACCTTATAGCGGATTCCCTCTGGAATCGATTCATCGCTCACACCCCACACGGGCACACGACATCACAAGAATGCATATCATGATGCTTGGCATACAATGACTCATGACATTCTAATGCACACATACATGCAATCATCTCAATCAACATTAATCATACTTTGCAATTCAAGCCTAAAACAATGCATTTATTTGCCATACGGCCACAAACCATCATCACGCCATCTAAACACATGCTTTTACACCATACAACAACACACAAGTCATACTATATCCATATCAACAACACATTGCATGATACACATCAATTACCCACAATTCTAACGACAAAAGTCGATAAAACGACACTATTTCAAATTCCCAGCATAATTAAATCGGCCAACAATCTCAAAACCATTACAATAATAAAGAACATTTCACAAGATTTCTAATGCATCAAACCACGCCTCAAACCGACTCACGGATCAAAAGTTATAAAGAAAAGAAATTGGGAAAAGCTATCATGTTCGCAGTGCGAAACTCCTTGCGAGTCCTTCGCTTCTTCATTCGGAGTGCGAATGTCCCAACGAACAGTGGCAGAAGCAAAATAGCCTGGAAAATTCCTAACGTTCGCAGTGCGAACACCCAGCGAACATTCGCTGCCCCATTCGCAGTGCGAATCCCCCGGCGAACCGTGGCAGAAGCAAAAATAACACAACATTCGCAGTGCGAACCTCACGCGAACGCTCGCCACCCATTCGCTGGCCACTCGCAGTGCGAACCTGTGATTTCAGCAAAACCCAGCAACGCTATTGATCAACCCAAAACCCAAATTTTCACCACCAAAACCCATCCAAACCAACACATAGCAATCAAAACATGACTCAATCATAGTAACAAGTATTCTACGACATCTACACTGATTTTCAACTGCGAAAACATCGATTTCTCATCATTTTTCTCATTTCCAACCTAGAATCTAAACTATGGAAAGACAAGAGAAATATGCAAACATACACATACATAATCATACACAAGCATAAGATAATCGAGTTTCACACCCTTACCCGATTACTCGCGATTTTAACCGTCGGTTCATTCGATTTCTTACTCCACAAGTTTCCTTTCTTTTCTTCTCTTCTTTTCCCTTCTTTCTCTTTTTCTTCTTCTCTTTTTCTTTCTCTCTACTTTTCTCTCTTTCTATTTCTATATGTTTCTAACTTAAGAAAATAATTGAAAAGACCAAAATACCCCTACACTCAAATATCTCGCAAACGCTCCCAAAACGCGATACAACATCACAACAATGAAAAATAACATATTTTCAAATAAAAGTCAGAAATAAAATAAAATAATAATAAAATAATCAAAACAACTCAAATAAATAAAAACGACAAAACTGGGGCGTTACACAGACCATATACCTCTCAGCAAAAAGCCATTCTCTCCCTTTTTAGCCAAAAGATGGCAAATGTGGCCCATGCATACCCAAACCAAAATGATGCTTACCCACATCCGAACATAACTCATTTTCCCTCAACTTAAGACGAGTGTTTCCACCTCTTCTTAAAAAGAAGGCTATGTAGATAGAGCCAAAAGACTTTTCAAAGATTCCATCATTTCTGACTTGTCCTCGAAACTACTTCTGAACCTTGTCCTGATACCTAACCTGATATTGTCAGGCTTATGTTCCCCACAGATAGGACTTCCTTAATCCAGATTTAGCAGACTCGATTACAATCAGAATTCTTTCATTAGCGCAGAACCAATTTCTTCCTGTCAGCAACCAATATATTTATGTATTGAATAAACTCTTCACAGTTTTCGTGACTACAATCTGCAAAGAAAAATAAATTCTCCCAGATTCATCAATCATTCTTAAGCATCCAATAAGAACTATTCAGCATGCACTACCAAGTTTCCCACAACTTGCAACAATACAAAATGTCAAGACATCCTCCTTGACATCTCAGTTTGCTTGACGCACAAATTTAAACTGGAAATTCAACAATATTGTCAAGCCATCCTCCTTGACATCTCAGTTTGCTTGACGCACAAATGCAAACTGGATCTTCAACAATAATGTCAAGCCATCTTCCTTGACATCTCAGTTTTCTTGACGCACAAATGCAAACTGGAACTTCATCTCAGATCAAGAGGCCTTTCCCCCTGACTAAGGTAAGTGGTGCTCCTCCATAGAACACCCAAGCTAATGACTGGAAAACATAAGACGCATCTTCATGTCTTCAAGAGCGTACCCTCTATTCAATGCACCTGCTGAACGCAATCATCAACTCTCTTATTGTTCCCTCTGACAAGAAACAATAATCACTCACACATGATCACCATCATGCTACCCGTGAGGAAGTGTATACCAACCATAACAAACTCTTGGCTTGAGATAAAAGTCCCATTGATCCCCCTCATCCTGCAACCATCTACACACCACACGAACTCCTCTTGAATTCTCATGTATAGACCTCCAGCTGCTTGAGGCATAAACCAATTAAATCAGAATGCTTCACATTCCTCAAAGAGACGCACAAGGCCCCTTAGTTTGTTACAACGATGTCAGCTATGTATGCATGCTCCAGAACTTCACAGCTACTAAACTGATCCACTACTAGCATGACTTGCTCCAAGGGCTCCAATGCCGTATGCAAGATTTTCCACTGACCTCACCCAGCCAGCAATAGAGATGAACACCCCGCAATCCAAGACAGTCATTCCTTATCATTCTCCCATATGATAACCTGGAATACTTCTGATTTATGGTGAATCTTCATTTCTGAACGCATTCAGGAAACAGACTTCCATGCAATCAACACATGATCCACTTCAGTCTTCACAAACACTTACATCCTCCTTCCAAGGGACCCTTCTACTCCATCATTCTCCCGGATGATCATGTAGATACTTCTTGGACACGATGCAAGTAACTAGTTCATCATAGAACCTGAAATCCTTCACCAAGGATAACTAACCCAAAGATGTTCTAACATCAGTTAGGACATCTTCCACACATCACAGACACCACACACCATGGTTCTTGATATGTTCCACCACTGGTCTTACTATCAGCATAGTAATCCACACTGAAGATCTTCACACAACACTGCACCACCAGCTTGAACAAAGAAGACTTCAGAAACCCAGAGAGAAATAAACTCTCATCCACCAAGAAGGTATGCTTCCATCCTTAACCCAGAACTTTTGCCACAAGCTCCCAAAGAACTAGAACCTCCTTACAATTCTACAAAAGAGCAATCAGTTTCAAGCATCCTGCTTGAACGCACATTGTGAAACCAATCAAATGCCACCTTTTGATTGACCTCACTCATCTTCAGAACTCCCACAAGATACCCTAATCTTCTAATGAAATCAGATCTTCAAGTCACATGAACTACTTGCCCTATAGCAAGACATCTTGGATCCACCAAGCCTCTTAGTCATGTAACATCTCATCCACAGCTCCCGCAAACTGCATGAGATAAACCTTTTTGAAGAATAAATCACTCTCATTCTCCTGTAGATCACCTTATCTTAAGCTGATGTGCCACATCACCAGCTGAGACTTCTGATGTTAAGTTAGATGTCAGAATATTATGACATCCAACTGTGAAATTCAACTCTTCCTTCTGCCACTTAGAAGAACCTCTTCCCTTTGCAGAAACAGATTTCCATGCTCTCACAGACTTGATTCAACAACCAATTTTTGAGAAGACAACCTCCATTCTTCTTTGAAACTCCAAACAATTCAAACCTGCCACATCTGAATCTTTAGAAAATAAGTAGTCCAAGACTACCCCATAGCAATACCAAAGAATGTCACTTCCCTTATTAGAGCCGTCAGTAGAAAGCCAAAGATAACTGCCACTTATCCTCGACCTTCACAACCAGAGCAAGCACTATGCTCCAAAGCACCTGGATCAAAAATAAACTGAGCCAAGCAGTAACCATCAAGATTATGATGTCTTTATAGTCTTCCATCTCCATCTTCAACAGCATCACCATCTGGACAAGTCATTCACAATACTTTCCAGGAACATATGTTAAGCCAATAATCCCAGGTCAACACCTAGGAGACTTTTGAGCGAATGCAGAACCCCTCCCATGATTCTCCAAGCCTCTGATGAAAAGATGTTAGAACATCTGACAGAACATCCTTAATCTTAACTTTCAAGGATAATTAATTAAATACATGTGGATTCCACAAGTAGCAATTGATCTTAAATCCTTGTACAATAACCCTTCTTCATTGTTGTAGCTGAGCTCCACCAGATCATGTCATGAACACTTATACAGTATTCAATCTTTTTGCAAGTATCTTCTTCAAAGGACAATGTTGAGATACCAAGGCTACCACCCTTGACTCAAGTAAATAAGACTTTCTCTGAACAAGTCTTATTTACCTCAACAACTCTTCAATCATATTGGATCCACTCTTAGGGTCAAGAGAGATGAATCCTTCCTTGCTGTTTTTGGGTGGTGAAAATAAATCACCTCCACTTTCTTCAGATCGTGTTTCAAAGAAACACATTCTAGTCAGAAGAGAAACTAGAAGACTCCAGATACACGACATAGATGCCTTTATGAGTGGACTTGAGAGAATTCTCAAGTATCTTTGACAACCTAGCCGATCAAACATTTATCAAACTCCTAGAGCAAGAACTTGATAAACTTTAACTCAACTCTTTTCCTCTTCAACTGACTCCAAACTGCACTAAGAAACCAAGCTTCCAAGTACCAAGTCACCATACCAGATATCTAACCACAACTCCCTTTACTCCATTGCTCCCGACTTTGGAATAAAAGAATGCAGATATCTTCAAATATAGAGGCCGACGATTGAGACCTTCCACCAACTGTCTTCAGTAACAACTCCAGAATCCCATACTTCTAGAGTTCTTCCATCAGAAACACATGTAGCGGAACCACCAAGGAACGAATCCTGCTTGCCCTAATAAGATGTCACAACATCTTATAAGACATACCAACAAGAGAACTAGACACTTCTCCTGTAGATGTTGTAGAATCTCCTCAGAAACATGACCAACCTCCGGGTTGCTCCCTTTGATCCAGAACATCCATCTCATCCATTAATACCCTTGGGTATGTTTGAGTTGATTGATCTGATCTCCAAAACTCCTCCTTGTTTAAACGCCAGAAAGTATCTCCTAAAGATCTCATCCAGAACCAAACAGGATGCCTGCTCTGATACTAATTGAAATTCTGGCCTATGCAGATAGCAGATGTCCTAACACATGTCAAGACATTGTGCTACATAATCTTTTAAGCTTGGAGGCGTAACAGTAGACTAATACCTTGAATATCAGAACTGCACACACACAGATTTCACGACATCTGATCCAACATGTTTATCATGAACCCTAACAGAAAACATAAATCTGTAGAATGATAAAGAACAGAGTAAGTGTTAACCCAGTTCAGTGAAACTCACCTACATCTGGGGGATACCAATCCAGGAAGAAGACTTCACTATCGTGTATACTGTTACAAAGTTAAACTCCCACGTTTACAACTTTATCCCAAACATCTACCCCATGAACATCTTTACCAAGGTTAAACTTAAACGTTTAGAACCCTGATACGAGATACCTCACTCACTTCCCTTAATCACCAACTGTGATTTCTTCATCGTCCCTATCAATACAAAATTCTGTCAAGCAAACTTGACAAACATGCCAACTCAGATTTTCTTAAAAGCTTCATCCAAGAACAATACACAATCCAATACCCCAAGGCTTATGGATATGTGTGACACCTATATCTACTACAGTGTATCAACTGATACAAAGGGTGACTTACAAGAGAAACCTACGACTCTCAAACCTAAAACCTACTTTACAAAATAGGATTCCTAAGTCTATATCTTCGTCTCTCTCTTTTGTCTAGGTCTTGGTCTTCTTTTATAGTCTTCTGCTGAGTTGGGCTTTGTATCTTTCTTCCTTGATCCATTGCTAGTCATGCCTTGAATCATGGAACAGATTTAAACAAAACCTGATATGACAGTCATGATGTCGAGTCTTCATGCTGTGACATTTCACTCGACATATTTAGTCTGGGTCTGAATCCTACATGTTGAAACATCTTTCCCAACATTATGTTTTACCAAAATTTAGCCAAACCCTTAGAGCCATCGCCAAGGATCCAACTTTTCTTTGATAAAAATGATGATGTGCAAGCCATTGAGGAAGTGTACAACTCTGGTTGTTCTTGGTCTCTCACGAGTTTTCTACTTTCTCTTGTGTGATGTGTTTGTTGTGTGTTGATGATAATGTTCTGTTATGTTTAAGACAAGGGTTAGACTCTCCTTTTATAGCCAGAATAAGTTGGTCCTTTCTTAAAGACACAATTGTTCTTCACTTTGTCTAAGAGAACAAGGAATAGGTTTGAACCCTACACGCATGGCCCCTCCTTTTATCAACTTTGAGCCAAGTGAACTCTATCTTGTTGCTTATCTTCAAGTTTAAGTCAAAAACAAAAATCAAGAACCAAAAGGTTGTGGTGCCAGGAATGTTTACATAATGGTTCATATCTTCGAAACATGGCAAGTCTATGTGTGTCAACCATCAAGTACTTAGCAGCTGAGACTTTCTGGATTCACTTTCGCAGGTTTTAAGGGTAAAGTACACATTGGAAACTGATGAGAAGGTCAGTAAGGTGTACTATGGCAAGTGGTTAGGATGGTGTTTGGATTCAGATTTTGGTTCAAGACAATGGCATAGTTTGGTGTTATGGAAACAAAGCCAAGGTCTCTACTTTGATACACGATAATTTCATGCTCTTTGAACCAATTGAAGTGTTTTTTGTTCCTCTTGAAAGATGGCATGGAATAGAGTAAGTTTGGTGTCGGAGAAAGGTTAGGATTGAATTTGGAAACAACATGAAAAGTAGTGGGAAAGTTTGGTAATGCTATGATTGAAAGAACAAAGTCCGAATTTTTCTAAGTTATAAATCAACATTGCAACATCACGACCTTAGAGTACTATTACTTGAAGAATACTACCCCAATTCATGAGATTTTTGGTTCCATGCAAAGTAGGGAGATCATAGAACAACTTTCATGTGAAAAACATCTTGAGATGAGACTTGGATGGTTGAGAGATAGCCATGAAATCGTGTCCAATATGATGTCAAAAAGACTTAGAAAAAATTCTACGTTATAAATTTTTCCAACATTGAAACACCAACTTTGGAACAACATAACTTGAGATTGATTAATCCAAATGAGGAGTTCTACATATGCTTGGAAAGCTTGAAGAACAAGGAACAACTTTCATGCTCATGAATTTTGGTTTTGGAACTTGGAACTATGAGAAAAATGGCTATGAAGCTGAGTGAAACTAGAGCAAAAATGAGTAAATTTTCACTAAATCAAGCCTTTTTTTGAAGAAGGACCCTATAATACACTTTGAAGTTCATGGTGAGAGCTTCAATTTGAGCTTTGACTCACAAAAATGTGATGTATGGTTTGAAAGTTATGACTCTTCAAAGTTTGCACAAGGAGTGAATTCTTCCACACTTAGAAAATTTCAAGGACTAAACCTTGCCCTTTTTGCAAGAAACCTTTCAAATGTTAATCTTTCATGCTCTAACTCAAGAATCAAGCATGTCTTGATGGAATATGGCTTGAACACTTCATCTTGGATCAAAATCATCAAAAGTCAAAGGTTTGACTTTTCAATCAAAACCCTAGTTTCCTCGAGAATCCAATTAGGTGATCCTTCATGATTTTGCTTTCTCAATCTCTTCAAATACCAATGGATGGCCTCTAAAGATGCATATGAACACATGGAATCATGTATCAAGGCTTGGGATCATGCCCTGACTAACAGTTAAAGGCATGATTGACTTTCTTGACAAAAACCCTAATCTGGGGCCAGATAAACTAGAGACTCATTGCACTTGTGAAGGGAGACAAACACAGTTGATTTCTTGTTGAATAAGGCATCGTGAATGTATGTATGCTTAGTTGGTTGATGAACCAAACAAGGCATTGACTGATCACACCAAGACTCCTTTGTAATTCTTCAGGTTAAAACCCTAATTTCACAACTCTTGATCTTATGGTTTCTCTTTGATTTCTCTTCGTCCAATCACATGAGCTCATGGAATATGATTTGAGAACCTCATGATTAGTCTTCAAAACTAAATGGTTGAAATTTGGAACCAGAGTTGACTTTCTTGACCAGATGACTTCAAACACCAATCTCAATCACCTAGTAAACTCTTGGGATCATTGTATGGAGCCAAGAGGTGTCTTAGAAGACCTTGAAACATGTGAGAGCTTGGATTATTAATCTTGTACTATTTCTTGTGCAAACCCTGGCTTTCACATAAAAGAAACAGCTAGCAAGATATGGTGGTTAGTTGACAATGCATAGATGATTGATCCCTAATGCAAGTGCAAGATGTTATGACATCTAAGGGGTAAAATTTGGGGTATCACACATACCATACACTAGTGAGAAAGAGGTTGCCCCTGTTGACGTATGCACCGAAGTATGATAACCATGAAAGGAAAATGGAAACATCTCATGCCAATCCTTATACGTCACAACCATCTTCTGCACAATCTTCTTAATATTCTTATTGACTGCCTCAACAACACCATTCATCTTCGGACGATATGGAGAAGAATTGTGATGTTAGATCTTGAAGCTCTGGCACAACTCCTTCATCATTTTGTTATTCAAATTCGAACCATTATCAGTAATGATTCTCTCAGGGATACCATAGCGACAGATGATGTCCTTCTTTATAAACCAGACAACTACCTGCCTGGTAACATTGGCGAACGAGGCCACTTCCTCCCACTTGGTGAAGTAATCGATGGCAAAGAGAATAAAACGATGCCCATTGGAAGCAATCGGCTCAATATTTCCAATTATATCAATGCCCCGCATAGCAAAGGGCCAAGGAGATGTCAATACATTTAGAGGAGTCAGTGGTACATGTACTTTTCTGCATAAATTTGGCATTTATGACATTTTCGGGCATATTTAAAACAACCAGACTCCATGGTCATCTAGTAATAGCCCGCTCTCAACAGTTTTCTGGCTATGGCCTGCCCATTGGCATGGGTACCTAAAGAACCCTCATGAACTTCCTTCATCAACAGGCCTGCCTCGTGTTCATCAACACAACGTAGCAGCACCATGTCAAAGTTCCTTTTATACAGTACATCATCCTCATTCAGAAAGAAATTACTAGCTAGTCTCCTTAGAGTCTTCTTGTCTTTGCTGGATGCCCCAGGTGGGTACTCTTGGCCCTTGAGGAAGCATTTGATATCATAAAACCACGACTTACCACATGACACTTCTTCAGCTACAAACATAAAAGCATGTCTATCAAGACGCATGATTCTGATTGTCGAGACTTTATTCCAGAGATTCACCTTGTACATCGATGCTAACATTGCTAACGTATCTGCCATCTGATTCTCAGCCCGGGGTACATGATGAAACTCGACCCTATCAAAGAAAGGTAGCAACCTTCTGGCATAATCCTTGTAAGGTATCAGATTGGCCTGACGAGTCTACCATTCTCCTTTAATCTGATTAATTACCAACGCTGAATCTCCATATACATCAAGATTCTTGATCCTTAGATCAATGGCATCTTTCAACCCTGTGATGCACGCTTCATACTCTGCTTCTTTGTCGGTACAGATGAATGTCAATCGGGAAGTGAAAGGGATATGAGAACACTTAGGAGTAGTAATGATTGCCCCAATTGCGTTGCCATATGCATTAACAACTCCATCAAAAATTAACCCCCACTGGGATACAATTCCAGGTCCTTCGTCAGGCAAAGACTCGTCACAATCTTTCGCTTTCAAGTACATAATATCCTCATCAGGAAATTCAAACTTCATCGGTTGATAGTCTTCAATTGGTTGTTGAGAATGATATTCTGACAGAACACTTCCCTTAATAGCTTTCTGGGAAAGATACTAGATATCGTACTCTGTCAAAACCATTTGCCAACGGGTAATCCTTGCAGTGAGTGCTTGTTTCTCAAACACATATTATATCGGATCCATCTTCGATATTATTAGGATTTTATGGTTTAACATATACTGCCTCAAACGCTTGGCTGCCCAAGCGAGTGCACAACATGTTTTTTCCAGCATTGAGTACCTTGCTCACAATCAGTAAATTTCTTACTCATTTAGTAAATGGCATGCTCTTTTCTATCCGTCTCGTCGTGTTGACCGAACACACACCCCATTGAATTCTCAAGAACCGTCAGATACATTATCAATAGTTTTCCTGCTATTGGAGGCATGATGATCGGAGGATCTTGCAAATATTCTTTTATTCTTTCAAAAGCTCTTTGACAATTTTCGTTCCACCTGACGACTAGATATTTTCTTAAAAAATTGAATATCGGTTCACACGTGGCTGTGAGATGAGAGATGAATCTAGCTATGTAGTTCAACCTCCCACAGAAACCACGAACCTCTTTTTCTATTCTCGGCTCAGGCATTTCTTGTATTGCTCTTATTTTAGCAGGATCAGCCTCGGTACCTCGTTCACTGATAATAAAACCAAGAAGTTTACCAGATCTCACCCTGAAGGTGCACTTGTTCTAATTCAACCTCAGCTTGAATTTTCTCAATCTTTCAAACAACTTCTGTAGATTAACCAGATGCTCTTCCTCCGTTTGGGACTTCGCAATCATGTCATCAACATAGACCTCAATCTCTTTGTGAATCATATCATGAAAGAGAGTCACCATAGCCCGCTGATAAGTTTCCCCAGCATTTTTCAATCCAAAGGGAATTACTTTGTAACATAATGTTCCCCACGGTGTTATGAAAGTTGTTTTCTCCATGTCTTTTTGGGGCCATCTTAATTTGGTTATACCCACCGAAGCCATCCATGAAGGAAAACACAGAATATTGAGCAGTATTATCCACTAAAACGTCAATGTGAGGGAGCGGGAAGTCATCTTTTGGGCTTGCTCTATTCAAGTCATGGTAGTCAACACACATCCTGACCTTTCTAACCTTCTTAGGTACAGAAACAATATTAGCAACCCACGGAGGATAACTAGTCATAGCAAGAAACCTGGCGTCCAACTGTTTCTGAACCTCTTCTTTAATTTTGGCAGCCATATCTCATCTTGTTCTTCTCAGCTTCTTCTTGACCGAAGGACAACCCTTTTTGAGAGGCAAATGGTGTACAACAATGTCCGTATCAAGCCCAGGCATATCCTGGTAAGACCAAGCGAAGATGTCGACATACTCTCGTAGCATTTCAACCAATCTCCTCTTGACACTATCTTCCAAAGCGGCCCCAATTATGATTTATATTCCTGGCATCCTCGGTACCCAGATTAACAACCTCAATATCCTCCTGATGAGTTTGAATGACCATTTCCTCATGTTTCGAAAGTCTGGCCAATTCTTCAGGAAGTTCATAGTCTTCATCAATATTTTCTTAGGCTTGGTAAATTGGATTTTAAAAATCATACTGAGCCATAAAAAAATCATTATTGATGGTATCTGAGATGATTAATCTGCATTATTGATGTTTTATGGTTTGTTAAGAATGAGAAAATGAATAAAACACAAAACACATTGCCATTTTTAAAGATGTAAAAGCAAAATGAAAAACAGGGGACGAAATATTGAAAGTAAAAACATGTGGCCCTACAAATGAGTCACTACGTCTTGGGCAGAACGTAGGACTTGTCATATGTAAAAACAAGAAAATTACTCTTCACGAGTGACATGGAAGATTTCCTCAAAAGACCAGTTGCAAAACTCTTGGCATGGAATACAGGGGCGGATCCAGCTATCCACATCGCAGTTGTTGTCGACTTGTCTTCCTCTTTGGTATTAATCAGGTTAAAATGACCCCAGCACTTGAAAATTTGACAGGACCACCGAACCTTGGAGGAGCTTGTGAAGGCTTGTATCCCAATCCCAACTTGTCCAGCTTCATTGAAACTTCGAGAGTTTGACCCCAACCCTGGGAACTACCGACTTCAACTATAGCATAAGCTTCCTTCAATGAAGACATAGAAACCTCAGGCTTTTAATCCTCCACCGGAGGCTCTTTCTGAATCTGAACCGTTTCAAACGCCTAATACAGAGTTTCATGTATTTCACCATCAACCTCCACATATTTGAACGAAGATAAATGAATGACCGTAATTTCCTCTTAACTGCAGACGGTAACCACCTTCTATTCGACCACATATTTGAGCTTCTGATGTAAGGTCTAGGTTACTACCCCTGTAGCATGTATCCATGGAAGGCCCGAAAGACAGATGTAGTTCAGTTGGATATCCATGATAAATAAGGTCGTATCGAAGACCTCGGGACCAACTTTAATGGGCAATACCACCTCACTAAACACAGACCTCTTCGGTCCATCAAAAGCTCATACCACAAAATCACTGGGTCTACAGATCACCCACTGTCTATCCAGCTTCATGAGGGCTTTCTTTGGCAAAACGTTCAATGAAGATCCAGTGTGTAGCGGAAAAATCGTGAGTGTAAGCTATTGATTAACTTAACTCGAAAAGCAAGAGTCGCCACCGCACTTTTATTTTATCCAGAAAAATGGAAAGGAAAAAAGAGCGAAAAAAACCAAAAGAGTTCTAGAAAAAAGAACAAACAGAGCCTGGGTAAGGGGGGTTGGTTACGTTAAGGGAAGGTATTAGCACCCAAAACGTCTATAGTACTCTATAGGAACCCTTTGAAATATTTACGCTTTTGGTCTGAAAATGCTTGCTTGAAAAGTGATTGAGGAGATGAGAAGAGAAATTGTTTTTTAAGATTTTTGTGTTTGGAGAGACTTGTCGTCTCATGCCTACGTACCTACGAAGTGCAATGTAGGATCAAAACCCCGTACTACGTGGCACAAAGAATGAAATTTGTTTGTTTTGGTTGATTTTAAAATGTAAATAAAAATCGTCATTTCCAAGCGAATAATTCCGCTTAAAGAAATGAATCATGTCTAAACTTGTGAAAAAAAAGTTAAAGGAAAAAGTGCACAAGGGCACAAGAGAGGTTGATGAGTTTAGTGTTTTTTTAAATCTTTTGAAAAAGGTGTTAACATGCTTATGTAGTTTAGAATTTGTTAAGAAATTAAAAGAAAAAGAGTAAAATCACTTGACAAAGTCAAGGTTTGATTATGAAAGAGGTGATAGTTTGAAATCAAGAAAGTTTTGAAAAAGGGAGAAAGTTTTGAAAATTGAAGAATGGGTGGAGAAGAAGTGACTATCCTAAAGCATAAAGTAAAAGATAAGGATAAGAATAATCTAACCACAAATGTAGTTGTCTTAACCATAAACCAAGCAAAATCACAAGGCTTCAAAGTCTTCGAACCATAATTCCAAAGCAAAGGGAAAAGGTCCTAGTTCTAAGTCCATGGATCCAAGAATAGCATTGAAGTCCAAGGTCTAGGTGCAAAATTCCATGTCCGATGCAAAGGATAGTAACCATAGTCGAAGATTAGAAGCACAAGTTTTTTAGAGGTTTTGGCCTTTATTAATGTTTTTGGTCCAAGTGGACAAAGAGAAATAGGCATAAACATAAACACGTGTCCAACGGACAAAGGAAAAATTACGGAAGCATAAACATGTGTCCAACGGACAAAGGAAAAATTGTGGAAGCATAAACAAGATATGATATGATATAATGACATGAAGCATAAAAAATAAAGAGAGATAGGGAGCAAGAAGGAAGCATAAAGGTAAGGTTAGAAGTTAGTGATTAGTAGCACAAGGGCTCTAGTGCCATAAGCCTTCACCGAGTATTCCGTTTCGAATCTTGAACTATAATGATTAAACGATGTACTTAGGTCAAGGTTAATGAAGACTTGTTAGAAGATTGATAGAATCAAAGCTTCTACAACAACAATCTTCAAAGATTTTGAACCTAATACAAAAGATTAACCTTCATTGGGTTGACGCGACCAATCAAGGTCCGAACCACGAAAGTTCAAGTTCCGAATTGGATAAAGAGGGACAAATGTAGCGCTATGTTAAGCAATCGCCGAGTAATTTATGGAGTAATTACCCTACAATGAGGCCGGTCAATGGATCTTTGTGCTAATGCATGCTAGATGGACGATATGTTGATCGTCATCCGAAAGCAATACCCCACGAAAAGAAAAAAAGATAGCGATCTAGTCTTGATCAAAATTCAACAAAGGAATTCTATGACCCATAAGAATTTCATCGATCAAAATAAAAGAAGAAATAGATGAAGAGAAAGCCAAATTTAACCACAAAATTATGTGATCTAAGGCTAAGAACAAAGGAAAAGGGAAGAAAATGGAAAAGGAACCAAAACAGTCCCAAAAACAAAGCAAAAACTGCATTCTGACTCAGAGTAACCGGTTACTCACTAGATGATAACCGGTTACTTGGTACAAAATAAGCGCAATTTTTCAAAATTAACACAGAGTAACCGGTTACTCACCAGAGGGTAACCATTTACTCTACACCAGAATGCAGAAATTTGTGCAGAATTCAGCATGATCCTCATTCAATCTTTTTTTCAAACACTTTATGATCATGAACTGAATTTTGCACGAATTTTAAAGTAAAAACAACAGAGAAACCTGCAATTAAACACAATTACAAGATCCAAAGGATCAAGTAACAAAGATCTCCAAAGATCTACATTATGGAAGATGAAGATGAAGCTTCAACAATGGTGAAAGACGAATTACCACTTCAAATTTGAAAATTCCTTCAAATTGCTTCAAGATCCAAACACCAAACCCTTGATCTATGAGAATTGATGAAGAAAACAAGTTTGGATGAAGGTTTAGCTCAAAGTTGAACAAGATTCAATGTGAATTCTTGTTAACTTTCAAAAGAAGAAAAGTGAGCTTTGAGTGAATTTTGGTGGTTGGGGAGAGAATTTGCAAGAGGTTTTTTGGCTCTCAAAAGCTTGTGGAATGAATGAAATGAGGCCTCTATTTATAGAGTTTAGGCTTGGAAAATTTGGTGGTTTGGAATATGGTTTGGAAATGGAAATTAGGCTTGGAATTTGAATTTGGAGGGAAATCATCAAAAGAGTGGTGATTAGTGAAGGTACATGGTGGAAAATGAACAAAGTGATGTAGGGGAATTAAAATGAGGTGGTCTAGAATATTCCAAATGTGATCAAGGGTTGTGATTGGTGCAAAATGCAATGAAACTTAATTTTTTTCCATTTTGCACGCAAGTAACCGGTTACTCACCGGGTGATAACCCGTTACTCTGTTCAAATTTTCAAAAATAGAGTAAAAATACACTGAGTAACCTGTTACTCACCAGATGATAACCCGTTACTCTGTGTAAAATTTGTGAAAAATGAGAATTTTGCTGCACTGTTGTGGTTCCGACTCGATGCTTTTGCTTGTCAAAAAAGGCATGGAAATAAACATTGGAATTCCTTGAATAATAATCAATTAATACTTGGGGAATCCTTGACCAGATAAATTTGACATGATTGCGGATCAACTTTGACTTTTCTCAGATAAAATTCATTCGAGCTATGGGACTGTTATTTTGGCATTTTTAACATGTTCTTCCCCTGAAAATGTCAATAAAGAGAAAACAAAAATATTTTTGGGTTTTGGTTAAGGTTAGTAAAATATAAACAAATAAAGTAATAAAGTGAATAAGAAACACACATATGCTCGGTAAACCCTGCAAGGCATAAACCCAAAGATGAGAGGGATAAGGGAACCAATGTGTGATCTTGTTTGTGGTAAAGATGCAAAATGAGATGTGAATGATATGTGGAATCTTAGGGGGTCAAAAATTACGGTCTTACAGCTGCCCCTATTTAAGTCTCTTCTATCGGGAGATATGAAGATACTTAAGCACAAAAAGCTATATTTTTTAGCCCTAAGATGCCACAAGATGAAATGAATGCAAATGATAAAACACCCTGCGGGGAAACTTGAAACAAGAGATTTACGATACGTTGAGAGAGATGACGCGAAAAGATACGCCGGGGAACACAAGATATTTCTGGATATCTGTCAAGGTGACAAGAAGTATCCATCAATAGTTGCAAAGAGAGGGACAAGACCATGGAAGACGTGTAGTGATATCCAAGAATAGCATTGGATGGAAACTATGAACGAGTCAAAAGTGTGCTCATAGATGTCCAAGAATGGCATTGGACAACAACAAGGAAGTTTCTGGTAAAAACAAACAGTGTCATCCAAGAATAACATTGGATGGAGGTGAAAAACACTCTTTTGGGGGTAAAATATCCAAGAATGGCATTGGATGAAAGGAACTACAATATTCAAAAATGGCATTAAATGAGGCAACAGTAAACATCAAAGACATCCAAGAATGGCATTGGATGGAAACAAACTTCCATATGAAAAACTTCACTGGGGACATCCAAGAATGGCATTGGATGGCAAGGTTAAACATCAGAGATATCCAAGAATAGCATTAGACTTGGCTAGGGAAAAGGTATCCAAGAATGACATTGGATAAAAGAGGGTAAACATCAAAGATATCCAAGAATAGAATTGGACTCTGTTGAGGAAAAGTTATCCAAGAATGGCATTGGATTGAAGAAAGGACTTTCAGGAATGGCACTGAAAGTAAAGGTAAATCACTATATTCAAGAATGGCATTGAATGATAGTGAGAAAAGTTCTGGGAAATACATCAGGAGCATCCAAGAATAGCATTGGATTAAAAGAGTTCACAATACCCAAGACTGGTATTGAATAAAGTGAGTAGGGACTTTCAGGAATGGCACTGAAAGGCAAAGGTAAATCACTACATTCAAGAATGGCATTGAATGATAGTGAGAAAGACATCCAGGAATAACACTGAATGCAAAGGAGAAAACTCATTCAGGAATGACACTGAATGAACAGGTAAAACTTTAGGAATGGCACTGAAAGATATCCAAGGAAATCTGTTAAGGATTACAGTAGATAGGCAAAACTTCCAAGAATAGCACTGGGAGAAACAAGAGGAACAAGATATCCAAGAATGGCACTAGAGATCAAAAGAGACCGACATCCAGGAATGGCACTGGAGTGAAAGAATATAAAGATCCAGGAATAGCACTGGAATGAAAGAAGACAAAGATCTAACAACAGTAATAGATGCACAGGGAAACGACAACATCCAGGAGTGGCACTGGAAAGAAAGAAGATAGATAAACAACAACATTCAGGAATGACATTGAATGAAAAGATATGTAAATGTTTTGGTAGGCGCCAAGTAAGTTGGACTTTGATCACAAGGTAAAATGTTGATAGCAACAGGACCTCAGGAAATGCATATGAGCACGAAACACACTTTGAGCTATGAAAATCTTTCTATGTATGGTATATGAATGATTTTTATATGCAATGCAGATGATAGGGACAACTAAGACAGACTCCTTTGTGAGGGAAGAATGGAACTCTGATTCCTCAACACAGGGAACATTGCCAACTCTACTTGGAGAGAAGATGTTAAACATATCTCTATCACACTTATAAATCATATCAGGATGATAGTCTTTCGAGGAAAGACATCTTGAGGATTCTTGAAGAAGACTGCCCCAGACTGATTGACTGATGAGGATAAACTGATCATGGCTTCAGTTTGACTATTGCAGGGGAAAAAGATTGATCATGGCTTCAAAAAATGAATGTTGAGGATAAACTGATCATGGCTTCAGTTTGACTGTTGTAGGGGTAAAATGAACTGATCATTGCTTTAATTCTTGAAAAGAATATTGAGGATAAACTGATCATGGCTTCAACTTTGCTATTGCTGGGGATGAATTGATCATGGCTTCAGTTCTTGTATGTTGGGAAGGCTAAACTCAGTATGGGTCTTGAAAGAGATCTTCTAGCTAACCAATTCTGAGAGTAACTTGCACTGAGCAATAAATCTTGAACTGATTCACAACAGGATTTGGAAGTAATGTGCTCCTGATAGGATCACTGACCAAGTTTCTCAGCTTTTTAAAATTTCTTGATGAGGGAAGTTTGCCTGCAAATAAGATCATCCAAACATGGTAATTTTAATGCAAAGCTCATGCAATTTTTGAAATCAAAAATAAATTTTGTAAAGCAAATGAAATCACTCATCAAAACACGGCGGTTTAGACATTCAAAATGAAAGAGAAAGCAAAACAAATGATTGGCAACAAATGTAGGAGTCAATTTACGCAACCTTGTTGTTGTATGCTTTCAAAAGAAACCTGGCTTCAATTAGGTCTTTTGAGGGTTGTAACGTGGTCTGGTTCACGGTTTTTGAACTAAAGGATATAGGCTCAAAGTTTATTTGTACCCAACCCATTCTTCGCGATGATCTTCAATCCTATGCTCAGTTAATTCAAACTACGCATTTATGTTCCAAGCGATTTTGGAATTGCAACACTGTTAGGATGATGGCTCAATCGCCAAGGTATTTTTGAGATGGCACTCACTTTTTCTTACAACATTTTATTGTTTTTGATGAGGACCTTAGTCAACTCATTTTGTATTTGAGGATTTTGGTAACCTCTTGGTTTTTCTTTTGTTATCCCTAACTTTTGCCTGAACTGTGTCATTTGAGCTTACAGTCACCGGGATGCCCCAATTTTTGCCTAAGTCTCCTTCATAGGTTTTGACTTAGCGGGCTTTTTTTTATTTTTTATTTTGAAAGATAGTGACTTCCTGGCTTAATGATTATAGTGAACCATCATTGGCTTTTGATTTGAAAGACATCTTCGATACTTCTTTGATGTGTGCGAAGGAAAACTTGTGATTGCAATGATTCTCTTGTGTTTAAATACACAGTCAAATTAAATGAGAACTACCCATCCCCAGGTTAAGATTGCGGGTTTTTTCGTACAGAAAGAAACTCCAACTTCTAGGCTCAAAGGGGTTGGCAAGGGATTAAATTCCTTATTTCTCCAGTGTTTGGGAGTTGAAACAATGCATGTACATCATCAACCAAGTTTTAATTGAAAGCATACAATCCAGCAATTTTAGGTATTTCATTTTCATCGTCCTCCATCCAATCTTTGCATAAACAAAAGCTTGATAAAGAAAGTGAACAGGAGATATATTTTGTTTTGTGAAAAAGAAAACATAAAGATGCACATAGTGGATATAAATGAATTGAATCAAAACATTGCAATGCTCATTTCATTGAAATTACCATGAAAGTACAAATAAAGTTCGAAAGCAAACAAACAATACAATCAAAGAAAAGTTCGAACAGAAAGAAACAAGGCCTAGTGATTAATCAACAACAAGGATGAGTTGTCCTGTCTGAAACACTGTCTTTAGGGGATGATCCGTTTGAATTGACTCAAACTTCACTTGGCATGTTCTAGCAAAGGATTGTTGACAACATTGGGATTATCATCAAGAAAATTCAGAACTTTTGAGTTCACCAATTCTTGTACTATAGCTTTCAATGTATAGCAACCTTCCAAGTTATGGCCTGCCCCACCTTGATGGAACTGACAGTGAAGATCAACCCTATAACCGGCTGGGAGAGGATTTGGAGGAGGAGGTAGAGTCCTTGTTGTAATCAAACCTTTCTTTACAAGACATGAATACAGCTCAGTGTAGGACATCGAGATAGGATCATAGTTAACCCTATTGCGATTCTGATTTTTGTCTAACAGTCTGACGAGGAGCTTGAACTGGTTGAGCATTAACAACAGGAGCAACTGCAGCTACATATTGTTGTTGTCTGTGACGAGGTTTCCCTTCAACTGAAACAACATGGGTATCACCATCCTTCTTCTTTTGAAAATTCCCAGCATACTTTTTAGCACCACTATAGGCTTCAGCATTAGCGATCTTTCCTTGATACCTTCTTCTAGTCTTTCTCCAATAGTGACCAGGTCAGCAAAACCAGATGACACACTGCCTATCATTTTTCCCAAAAGAGTGGCTGAAGAGTGTCCATGAATAATCCAGTCAATTCTTTTTCTGCCAAGGGTGGCTCCACTTGAGCAGCTAGCTCTCTCCAGCGCTGAGCGTACTCCTTAAAGGATTCTTTTTCTTTCTGAGACATATTTTGCAATTGACGGTGATCAGGTGCCATGTTCAAATTGTATTTATACTGCTTTAAGAAAGCATCGGCCAAGTCTTTCCAGCATTGGATACGGTTCTTCTCAAGTCCCATATACCATTTCATTGAAGCCCCACTCAAGCTGTCTTAGAAACAGTGAATGAGCAGTTTGTCATTTTTGGTATAAGCATCCATCTTGTGGCAGTACATCACCAAGTGGCTTCTGGGACAGGTGTACCCCTTGTATTTCTCAAAATCAAAAGTTTTGAATTTTGCAAGCATAACCAAGTCTGAAACCAAGCACATGTCCATTGCGGTAGCACTAAAGACATCATTTCCTTCTACGGCTCTTATCCTTTTGTCTGGGGTTTGCCATTGCTCTCTGACTTCTTCAATGTATCCAGGTTCTCCCTGATTTTCAGATTGTGGACCGGCATCATGGTACACGAAAGGAGGGTTCTCAGGAATAACTTGAGCAACAGAATGCACAACAGACTGAGGTTTAGTGAATAATGGAGCTGAAGATACTGGCAGTACAGACGGGACAACCATAGGAGTAGTTGCAAAGGGTGGCGAGTAATTTGGAGGTAACCCAAATTCTGGCCAAGTAGAAGCTGGTTGCTGAGTCAGTGGAGGGTCAACAACAGCAGTTGAAATTTCAGAGATCACGGTCCTCTGAGGTGGTTCACCTCTAGCAATCAGAACTTGCATCATTTCTGTGAGTTTGTTCATGCTGGCCTTCAACTCATCAATTTCCATTATGACTTCAGTGTTGTGTTGTTCTTGGTTTTCCATTCTCAATCTGACGGCAGCTCTAGTTTCGTAGTCATGTTGAGGAAACAGCTTGACGGTGAACAGATAACTATAGAAGGAGACAGTTGAAATGAGTTTTTGAGGCAACTTGGATAAATGCAGATGTATGCTCATGGATGCAAGAGTGCATGGATGCAACAACCACAAACAAGATCACTCAAAGCACACGGTCAAAGGTTCGAGTCACGAGCATGAAGCCAAGGGTAAGAACCTCCCACAATGGTATGTACTAAGGTTTTGTCTTCATTGTACCTGCAGAAAACAACGGTTCTAACAGAGTGCCCAGGGTCCACAATCCACTATCAGACACACCAGGGCACCGATTTACTCGGAGGTTAGTAGTTATCCTCAAGAGAATCTAACCTGAGTGTGGCATCGCGTAATAGCTAAATCGGATTTTCATCCTCATAGCTTCCGCGCCACGATCCTAAAAAGGCTAAGATAGGATAAGGGTTACTACGGTCCTCAGTGTTATAGGCTTCTATGGAAAAAGTAATGCCTTCAACGATCGCTCGATTGACATCAGTAATTCCAAAGAGGCAACCACCGAGTGGATAGATTCTCAAGTTCTTCTTTTTTGAGATTCGACTCCCTCAAAGCTCCCTTGACTATACCATCCTCCTATCTCAAAGTACACTCTGGTCCGGGTATAGGACCTATCTCACACACAGAGGAACTCCCAAACAGAACAAACAAGTAACAAGCAAATTAGACGAAAAGCAGTAAATAAAACAAAGTAGGCTAAACCCTTCAAGGGAGGACTTTAAATTTCCCCAGCAGATTCGCCACTTCTCTGTAGCGGAAAAATCGTATGTGTAAGCTATTGATTAACATAACTCGAAAAGCAAGAGTCGCCACCGCACTTTTATTTTATCCAGAAAAATGGAAAGGAAAAAAGAGAAAACAAAACCAAAAGAGTTCTAAAAAAAGAACAAACATTGCCTGGGTAAGGGGGGTTGGTTACGTTAAAGGAAGGTATTAGCACCCAAAATGTCTATAGTACTCTATAGGAACCCTTTGAAATATTTACGCTTTTGGTCTGAAAATGCTTGCTTGAAAAGTGATTGAGGAGATGAGAAGAGAAATTGTTTTTTTAAGATTTTTGTGTTTGGAGAGACTTGTCGTCTCATGCCTACGTATCTCTGAAGTGCAATGTAGGATCAACACCTCGTAGTTCGTGGTACAAAGAATGAAATTTGTTTGTTTTGGTTGATTTTAAAATGTAAAGACAAATCGTCATTTCCAAGCGAATAATTCCGCTTAAAGAAATGAATCATGTCTAAACTGATGAAAAAAAAGTTAAAGGAAAAAGTGCACAAGGGCACAAAAGTGGTTGATGAGTTTGGTGTTTTTTAAAGTCTTTTGAAAAAGGTGTCAACATGCTTATGTAGTTTAGCATTTGTTAAGAAATGAAAAGAAAAAGAGTAAAATCACTTGACAAAGTCAAGGTTTGATTATGAAAGAGGTGATAGTTTGAAAACAAGAAAGTTTTGAAAAAGGGAGAAAGTTTTGAGAATTGAAGAATGGGTGGAGAAGAAGTGACTATCCTAAAGCATAAAGTAAAAGCTAAGGATAAGAATAATCTAACCACAAATGTAGTTGTCTTCACCATAAACCAAGCAAAATCACAAGGCTTCAAAGTCTTCAAACCATAATTCCAAAGCAAAGGGAAAAGGTCCTAGTTCTAAGTCCATGGATCAAAGAATAGCATTGAAGTCCAAGGTCTAGGTGCAAAATTCCATGTCCGATGCAAAGGATAGTAACCATAGTCCAAGATTAGAAGCACAAGTTTTTTAGAGGTTTTGGTCTTTATTAATGTTTTTGGTCCAAGTGGACAAAGAGAAAAAGGCATAAACATAAACATGTGTCCAACGGACAAAGGAAAAATTACGGAAGCATAAACATGTGTCCAATGGACAAAGGAAAAATTGCGGAAGCATAAACAAGATATGATATGATATAATGACATGAAGCATAAAAAATAAAGAGAGATAGGGAGCAAGAAGGAAGCATAAATGTAAGGTTAGAAGTTAGTGATTAGTAGCACAAGGGCTCTAGTGCCATAAGCCTTCACCGAGTATTCCGTTTCGCGTCTTGAACTATAGTGATTAAATGATGTACTTAGGTCAAGGTTAATGAAGACTTGTTATAAGATTGATAGAATCAAAGCTTCTACAACAACAAGCTTCAAAGATTTTGAACCTAATACAAAAGATTAACCTTCATTGGGTTGACGCGACCAATCAAGGTCCGAACCACGAAAGTTCAAGTTCCGAATTGGATAAAGAGGGACAAATGTAGCGCTATGTTAAGCAATCGCCGAGTAATTTATGGAGTAATTACCCTACAATGAGGCCGGTCAATAGATCTTTGTGCTAATGCATGCTAGATGAACGATATGTTGATCGTCATCCAAAAGCAATACCCCACGAAAAGAAAAAAAGGTAGCGATCTAGTCTTGATCAAAATTCAACAAAGGAATTCTATGATCCATAAGAATTTCATCGATCAAAATAAAAGAAGAAATAGATGAAGAGAAAGCCAAATTTAACCACAAAATTATGTGATCTAAGGCTAAGAACAAAGGAAAAGGGAAGAAAATGGAAAAAGAACCAAAACAGTCCCAAAAACAAAGCAAAAACTGCATTCTGACTCAGAGTAACCGGTTGCTCACTAGATGATAACCGGTTACTTGGTACAAAATAAGAGCAATTTTTCAAAATTAACACAGAGTAACCGGTTACTCACCAGAGGGTAACCCGTTACTCTACACCAGAATGCAGAAATTTGTGCAGAATTCAGCATGATCCTCATTCAATCTTTTTTTCAAACACTTTATGATCATGAACTGAATTTTGCACGAATTTTAAAGTAAAAACAACAGAGAAACCTGCAATTAAACATAATTACAAGATCCAAAGGATCAAGTAACAAAGATCTCCAAAGATCTACATTATGGAAGATGAAGATGAAGCTTCAACAATGGTGAAAGACGAATTACCACTTCAAATTTGAAAATTCCTTCAAATTGCTTCAAGATCCAAACACCAAACCCTTGATCTATGAGAATTGATGAAGAAAACAAGTTTGGATGAAGGTTTAGCTCAAAGTTGAACAAGATTCAATGTGAATTCTTGTTAACTTTCAAAAGAAGAAAAGTGAGCTTTGAGTGAATTTTGGTGGTTGGGGAGAGAATTTGCAAGAGGTTTTTTGGCTCTCAAAAGCTTGTGGAATGAATGAAATGAGGCCTCTATTTATAGAGTTTAGGCTTGGAAAATTTGGTGGTTTGGAATTTGGTTTGGAAATGGAAATTAGGCTTGAAATTTGAATTTGGAGGGAAATTATCAAAAGAGTGGTGATTTGTGAAGGTACATGGTGGAAAATGATCAAAGTGATGTAGGAGAATTAAAATTAGGTGGTCTAGAATATTACAAATGTGATCAAGGGCTGAGATTGGTGCAAAATGCAATGAAACTTAATTTTTTTCCATTCTGCACGCAAGTAACCGGTTACTCACCGGGTGATAACCCGTTACTCTGTTCAAATTTTCAAAAATAGAGTAAAAATACACTGAGTAACCCGTTACTCACCAGATGATAACCCGTTACTCTGTGTAAAATTTGTGAAAAATGAGCATTTTGCTGCACTGTTGTGGTTCCGACTTGATGCTTTTGCTTGTCAAAGAAGGCATGGAAATAAAAACATAAACCTTGAAATTCCTTGAATAATAATCAATTAAAACATGGGGAATCCTTGACCAGATAAATTTGACATGATTGCGGATCAACTTTGAATTTTCTCAGATAAAATTCATTCGAGCTGTGGGACTGTTATTTTGGCATTTTTAACCTGTTCTTCCCCTGAAAATGTCAATAAAGAGAAAACAAAAATATTTTTGGGTTTTGGTTAAGGTTAGTAAAATATTAACAAATAAAGCAATAAAGTGACTAAGAAACACACATATGCTCGGTAAACCCTGCAAGGCATAAACCCAAAGATGATAGGGATAAGGGAACCAATGTGTGATCTTGTTTATGGTAAAGATGCAAAATGAGATGTGAATGATATGTGGAATCTTAGGGGGTCAAAAATTAGGGTCTTACACGGTGTCCACCAAAACGTGGGACAACCAATAACCCCTACATTCCATAGAGATGTATATGGAATTGTTGTGGTTCCTCCCAGCTGGAGTCAAGTCAAAATCAGTGAACCCTAAACCATTACCTTCATTGACACGGGCCACAACCCCTTTTAACTAATTCACAGAAATCTCTTGTGGTACATATGCAACATTCAACACTCTTAGCAACACATTTCTATGGGCCTCTGAACACAGCAATAAAGACAGAATGGAGATTTTAGATGGAGTTTGATTCAATTGGTCTACAATTTTATAATCACTTTTCTTGATTATTCTCATAAATTCCTCAACATCCTTCGAAAAAGAAGCTTAACTAGACTATTTTTACGTGGAATCTTCCACAACCTGCTTACCTTTACCTTTATCAAAATTATCAACATTACTATCTGTCAGAGAGAAAACTCGGCCACTGCGCGTAATACCTCTAGCCCTAACAATGTTATCCATATTAGATCCAGCATCTGAGGGACCCATTAGTTCCTATTTTTGACCATTATAAAATACATCGACTTCGTAATTCCACGGAATAGCCTTGGTGCTTTCATATGGTACTGGCCCCGGTGTGGTAACAACGACGGGTGCTTGCCGCACTGGTGCCGATATGTAAATAGTATTGTACGAAATGGAAATGGTTGCAACATCTTTATCATCATTATTATTATCCACAACGAGAGTTCTATCAAACTGAAGATGTCCTTTATCTATCAACTTCTGTATACCTTATTTTAACAAATCACAACCCTCTGGCCATAATACACATTCTTGACAATCAAATGCACACCCTAGGAATACATCCCCCTTAAGCAAACGTTCTTTTACAAACAACAGTGTAGTCTTCAACATATTGACATCGGTCACCAGATTCAACCTCTCCCCATCTTCAATAGCATATACCCTTTCGCCGCCATGAGGTGGCATAGGGTTTTGTATCACATTGGGCCCATTATTGGTAAAGTCAATGGCTTTTGAATCAAGCTGGTCCTGAACCTTGTGCTTGAATGCTTTACAATTGTCGATGTGATGCCCTGGTGCCCCAGAATGGAACTCACAGTGGGCGTTGGCATCATAACTAGATGGAGGATTACCGGTAAATGGAGCCAATGTTCTTTTTTGAACCAATTACAGTTGAAGCATATGTTGTAGCAATTGAGTGTAAGGATTAGGCGGAGTGTCAAAGTTCCTATTAGCCATCCTTGATCTGTTTAGATACTGACGGGGAGCATAAGGTTGCTGTTGAGGTGCAGCCGGGATGGCTACAGCAGCTACCTGTTGATTTGCTTAGCTCTTACCTCTGTAGGATGACACAATATTTGTTTCCCCTCCCTCTTCTTGGGGGGATAGCATATGGATTCTTTCCTCCTCCTGATGAGGAGCCATTACCAGTCTGAATCTTTCCCATCTTTATCCCAATTTCAACTCGTTCCTACACCATAACCAAATCTAAGAAACCTGCGGACGTACAACCAACCAGCCTGTCATAGTATGGACCCTGAAGTGTGCCCATAAACATATCCACCAGTTCCCTCTCCATCATAGGAGGTTGAACACGTGCAGTAAATTCACGCCACCTTTGGGCGTACTCTTTAAAACTTTCATTCGCCTTCTGAGTAAGGTTTTGCAGGCGTGTTCGGTTGGGAGCCATATCACTATTATATTGATAATGCTTGACGAAGGCCTCTGCCAAATCCCTGCAACTTCTAATATAGGTCCTTTCCAATCCCATGTACCATTCCAGGTATGCCCCAGCTAGGCTGTCCTGGAAAAAGTGCATGAGTAGTTTCTCATCATCAGAATAGGCGGACATCTTCCTATAATATGCTCTAATGCGGGTTTTGCGACATGTTGTCCCATTATATTTGTCAAAATCTGGGACCTTGAACTTATGTGGAATCCTCACACCAGGAACCAAACTAAGATCAGTCATATCAATTCCCAAAGCATTCTGATTTTAGTAAGCTCGCATCCTCTCCTCAGTCATCCTAAATTTCTTTTCTTCCTTCGACAGGAGACCTGTTTCCAGATCATGCATAGAAAATGCGTCTTCTTGTCGGTCTTCCTCCCAATGATGGTTGTGACTTCCACCAGATCCATGACCAGCGCAAACACGCCCTCCGCCAATACCACCTCCACCAGGAGGATTAGCACCACCAGTAACACCTCCGCCAGGAGGAATAACAATGCCAGCACCTCTGCCAAGAGGAATAATAACATCGGCACCACCTCCACCAGGAGGATTGGCGCCACCAGCAACACTTCCTCCACGAGGAATAACACCATTGTCTTCAACTCTCAAAGGATCAATAAGGAGTTGGACCAGAGTTCTCAATTGCTCTTGACACTGAGCCATGTTTGCTTCAGTTCCATTAACTGGTTCATACGGGTCCGTACTTCAAGTAGTTCTGCCTGAATCTGTTCCATTACTCGTTTCTAATTTCCCTGCGTACCGTACCTATGAATATGAGAATCCGCTATCCTGCTGAAGAAAACCAGGTAGAGATAAGAAAACCAGCCAAGAACACCTGTTATGCATATTATTATGAGAATGTAATGTAAATGTCATGTTTGAGTATTCCTAGGGCGATCTACACCTTAATTCAAGTTTAAACAAGTAATAAACGCGAGATATGGATAGAACACTGGTGAAAACCACTCATACATTAACTGAACAGGAGATCAATAAAGATTCAATACAAACAACCTATACAGAAGAGATATCAATCAAATACAGCAGCCACTAATCCCAATTAACAAGTCTGGCGGTGATCAGATACAAAAGAAGAAAAAGCAACTAAGGCATATCATCAATATCCACTAGAGACAACCCTCTCCAGCCACTATACTCTCTACACCAGGCTTGAACCCCCTTGAACAACTTCTTGGTATCGGGATGCTTTGGTCTCTAAATCAGCTCCTGAATAAGGACATCTCGCCTGTGCATGATCCCCTCCAAATAGCGACAGTGTAATTCCCAAGCATCTTCTCCAAAAGCATCTTCAAGTTTGGGTTTCTTCACCTCTGCTTGATTTTAAGCTCTTCCATGGCTGACAAGGTATCCTTAAGTTGATTCTCGCTTCTGAGCCTGTGAGACGATTCTTTTTTGACCTCCCTCTCTATATCCTTAAGCTGTTGCTTCAACTATTCAATTTGGTCTTGGAGTTCATCTTTTTTTATCCAGTGAGAAGTCACTGTGGCGTTTCATTGACTATTGAACTTGGAAATCTCTCGATAAGCTTTGCCTAGCTCTTTCTTCTTATGCTGGAGAATTCTACTGGCACTCCTCAAATCCTTGCCAATCATTTCTCTACTCTTGACTTCTTCTTCCAGTTCTTGCTCTCGCTTAGCTAGCAGCTCTGTCTTTATCTTGGACACATATACTGATTCATTCTTAGCACGTCCCAACTGGTACACTTCCATATTCAGTTCTTCGTTCTCTTTGCGAAGTTATTCCTTCTCAACCTAGAGCTTATTATACCTTTCAATATCCACTGCCCTGGGCTGCTCAATCTCTAGAGGGTACATAAGTGCTTCTACGAGAAAAGGTAAATGGACAATCTCAACTCTGCTCTGCACCCACTCCATATAGGGAGGATAAGCTCTAGAATTACTCTTGCCAAGGGATGACTTCCCCTTACGTTGAATGGTACCCCAAGCTTTTACAACTCTTCTTATTATTTCAGAATCATCTGTCCCACTGTAGAACAAGGATTCCTCCACTTCTTCATCTGTTGGGGGACCTCTCAACGCGTACCCCAACTGTCTCTTAGCAAGGGACAAGTTGTATTTGATGCCACCCCTTACCGCCATAAGAAGCACGTTGGGAAACTCACCATAGCTATATATCATTTTAGCACCCAACAACCTCTTGTCAAACCAGTGAATGTCTTTAGCAGCAATGCCCATTATTCCTTCTAACCACTTCAAATGATCCTTGATGTCCATAAAAGCACCTTCACACGGTAAATGGCTCATGAACCATCTACAGAGAAGAGGAGCACAACAGTAAACTAGTCCACCTTTCTTATTGTAACTCCTTGAGTGCATTGAGAGATATACATCACCAAGGAGAGTCGGCACAAGAGTTCTCCTTATGAAAATCTGGATGGTGTTCATATCTACAAAACCCGACACGTTAGGGAAGATAGCAATCCCATAGACGCACAAAGCAAGGATGGAGTTGAAAGTAGTTCAGCTACAGGGCTCAGCATACACCAGAGCTTCACTTATCAGAGAACTTAATTGAAAACTAGATAAACCATCTTTAGATCGTAGATTACCCTTCACCCCAGATGTGCTCAAATAAGAGCCTCAGCAATATCTTCGGGAGCATGAACGTTCATAGATTCATGAAAGGGCACCTAATCTTTGGTCTGAATGTCCAAGATAAGTGAAAACTCATCCAAAGTAGGAGCCATTTGATAATCTATGAATATGAAGCATCTTAATAAAGGATCATAGAACTGTAATAACGTGTGAATAGCCATCCTTTCATACTCTATGATTGTATGCAACATACCCAGGATCTTCCCATAATCATCTTTAAATGATTCCAAATTACTCTAAATGGTCTTGGCAAGCAAACTATGGTGCCAACTCAAATCTGGCGATTAAAATTTAAAGCTGACAGTACCCTTCTTACCAGTGTCCATCTCTACAAATCCTCAGCAACTAGAATCAAGGATAAGATGTGAACCCTGGAAATAAACAAACATGAACGTTAGGATGCAATAATGATGCTATGCAAATGCAGACATGGGATCAAGATTTCCATATACTCTGAATAGCTGTTATGATGTTGACTGAATAAGTCCAAAAGTTCACTCTGACGAGAAAACCAGAAAACTAGAATACTGGATAATCAGAATACCATGTTCATAAGTCCACATTGATAAGAAAACCAGAAAACCAGGTAGGTTGAAGGTCAAGGTTTCCTTCAAAAATCCATCCCCTCTCACATGTGGGTTCTAGTCTTAGACAAGGCATCCTAGCAGGTCCTCAGTCTCACGGGGTCTCAATTTGAGAAATGATAATATGTTTACCATTTTTGGTTTGGCATTATCACCTCTCAAGGAGGCCTCCACTGATTTCCCATGAACGGTCTTCAGAGTCATGAGTCCTCCATGGAACACTCTGGCTACTGCATAGGCATACAGGACAAAGCATCTCCCAAGAAAACCTTGTTTGAATGCAGATCTCGTGTCGACAATACGTATCAAGCGCTACGCATGCCAACACAAGTCCACTATAATCCTACGTGTGTACTCAAGCCTAGGTAATGGCATTATCTCAAGTGGAACAAACCACCCAACAACACAACAACAGCAGAACAGTATGATAATAATAATCAAATGCAATAAATGCAAGTAAATGTAATAATATATAACAGATAAAGCAAATAAATCATAAAGATAACCACCCAATGACAAGAAACAGACAAGCGCTAGGATTTACTCACATAGGGAACCAGAGTCGCCAGCTGTCACAACGCGAAAAACAACCGGCTAAAAAACAGAGTCGCCACAGAACGTTATTTATCCCGATGGGGGGAAGGGAACGATCGAAAAACCTCAGAAAGGGAGGGGAACATGGTCTCGCAACTAAATCCTGGGTTCGGGAGTCGATTACGCAAAAGGAAGGTATTAGTGTAACACCCCATTTCTACCCGGTAAATTATATTAAAATCAGAGTTATAAAATTTTCGACATAAAACGGGATATCACATTTTCAACTTTAAAAATCAACCACATAATATTTAATCATAAAAGATACATAACGCTTCGGGGAAACATAAAACAACAAATGGTCTTCAACTTTATTCAACTTAAGCAAAACACAACGCAGCGGATTCATTGACAACTTAGTAGCATCTTTATTCAACATAAAACAACTTCAAATTTAACAACAAAGTATTTTTCAGCAATTTCATAAAAAAATTCAGCATGTAGACTAATAAATAAAAGACATGCGTCATCCCCCCCGAGTGCTACGTATCAGAGCGACAACCACCGACTCGAACTAAGGTGACCGGCTACTCCTCTTGATTACCTGCACATTGCCAACATAGGGACAACATTCAAACAGAAGGGGTGAGTTACCGAAAATTATAAACGGAGTATGATAAATAATATGTAGGCAATAATCATACAAATAATCACCACTTCACATCAACAACCAACAAATAAAGAAAATCAACAAAAACTTAAGAAAATGCGACTTAATGCGACTCGACAATGTTATGCATGTGGTACCATCGGAGTAAAACTCCCAACTTAATATTGCCAGTTTATCGAGGCATCAAGGCATAAGCCTTCAACTTACAACTTTCAACATATGCCAATCCAGGCCAACGTGGTGTGAGCAACGCTCCGACACAAAATGCAATGTATGTTCATGACACGCACTAACTCAACAACATAAACAACTCAACAACATCCACACATGATCAACTTAACAACATAGCAACTTTTCGACATAAACAACTTAATCAACTTTGGCTATTACGCCTTCAACTTAAAATTCGTCCGTGTACCGGAACAATATTAAAACTCAGCTGTACCTGAAATTCTACTTTTTAAACATAATTTCAACAAAACAATTCCACAAAAGTCACCTACTATTTTACCCGACTTACCCCGACAATTTTCGTTAAATTCCGGACAACTAAGTTTTTCGCCTAAACCGACTAAAACAACACTATTTTAACTTCTGTCATTTAATCCCAGTTTATTACAAAATTCTACTTCCTGTTACGACTTCCTTAATATTATTTCCGAGCTTCTGTCATGAATTGTTATTAATCCTGTTGCTGTCAAAAATCCAGTTTCTGTCAAAATCCAGTTATTTAATGTCAAGTTACCACTGCTACTAAATTAGACTTAATTGGATGTCTGCCAAAACTTTAGCATGAGCTTTTCAAGTAATACATACACGCAACCACGGCAAACAATATCAGATTTTACAAAATTATGTATTACTTTATGACCCAACATTTACAATACACCATATATTATATTTTTTAAAAGTGACAACACTAATTATCACGTTACACACAGGATTAACACATGCTCACAGCAATTATATACCATGTGAAAGCACACACCAATTAATATAATAATCACATGATAGAAGAATGTTACTACATATACCAATGGTAAAAAAAAATGTAATAGTATAAAGAAGTGAAAGTGCATTCCCCCTTCCCATGGGTGGCTTGCGCCACCCTTTAGGAAAACACCCTGGCTTGCGCCAGGTCCCACCTTGCCACTCATTATCTCTCTTTTTCTTGGGTTACTACTACTACTAATTTATGGATTAATAAGACAATTTTCATGATAATGATAACAGTAGACAATTCAAGCGCATAGTCCCATTTTCCATGATAATGATAACAGTAGAGACAACAAAACCAAAGCATTACTACGCATAAAAACAAAAAAGACCCAACCTCTTAAATTCATGTCAAACAAAGATGACCCAATTCCTATATCTTTTTATCCAACTTACACCTAGTAAATATAATAAGTAATTCCAGATTCTCAACCTCAATGGGTACCCCAATTATTAAATGGGTCTCTAAACTATCACCAAAAAAATCAGTTTCCAAACATCAAAACTAATAATTTCAGAGACTAATTTTAATCGATATAACTTCCGCTTTCACAGGAAATTTTTAGGGTAATTCTACTACTAGTTCTACCCAATAACCATCACCCAAATAACATTCATCATAACCCAGTTATAATAATCGAACCCACCCTTACCTGATTGGATTGAAGGTAGCTCGAAACTTCGGACTTGGTTACCGGCAGAAATTTTCCTCGTATCGTCTTCTCCCCTCTATTCCCTTCCAACCTTGTTTTTCAATTGCTTCGTGTAACTTCTTTTTCCACTGATACTACAAAACTCCCCCACTCTTTTTCTATTTCCCTTGTTTTATTAAAATAATAATATTTTAATATAATGTCTAATGGGCCTAAAACATACACACCCTAATTTACTAATTCCGACACGAAATCAAGCCCACTTAATTCGAACACACTCCAACTACGATAATATTACTACTAATATTATTCCGCGACTATAATATTATTTCTAATATTATTTCTACGACTTACCAACTTAACAATTCCGACTTAACGACTTAATTCACCGCAACACCAAAATCAACCGAATAATTCACAACAATTAAATAAATATCCAACTAAATAAATAATTAAATATTTGGGCATTACAACTCTCCCCTACTTAGAATATTTTCGTCCTCGAAAATTTACCTAATTCAAACAGCTCGGGATAGGAGTCTCACATCTTGCTCTCCAATTCCCACGTCACGCTTTCTCCGGTAGCTCCCAACCAGACAACTTTCACCAACGCGATCTCTTTCCCTCGCAAGGTCTTCATTTCACGATCCGCGATTCGCACAGGCTTCGTCTCCACCGTGAGATTATCCCGTACTTGCACATCATCCATATTAACCACATGAGACGGATCTGAAATGTATTTCCGAAGCTGCGACACATGAAATACATCATGCAGATTCGAAAGATTTGGCGGTAACGCCATTCGGTAAGCAACTTTCCCGACTCTGTCCAAAATCTGATATGGCCCAATAAAACGAGGAGTGAGCTTCTTAGACTTCAAAGCTCTCCCAACACCAGTCACTGGTGTGACTCTCAAAAACACATGATCGCCCGCTTGGAATTCCAAATCCTTCTTCCGCTTGTCATGGTAACTTTTCTGTCTACTTTGAGAAGCTTTCATCTTCTCTCGGATCAACTTCACTTTCTCGGTAGTTTCTCGGACTAATTCCGGTCCAAGTACTACACTTTCACCAGATTCATACCAACACAACGGAGTTCTACACCTCCGACCATACAGCGCTTCAAAAGGTGCCATTCCGATACTAGAATGGTGACTATTATTATAAGTGAACTCTATTAATGGAAGATGAGTATCCCACGAACCTCCCTGCTCAAGCACACAAGCTCTCAACAAATCCTCCAACGACTGAATAGTTCTCTCAGTTTGACCATCTGTCTGAGGATGATACGCCGAACTCAACCTCAACTTAGAACCCAACGCCTCCTGTAGGCTCTTCCAAAACTCCGACGTAAACCTCGGATCTCTATCCGACATAATACACAAAGGAACACCATGCAACTTCACAATCACTCGGATATAAATCTCTGTCAACTTCGCAATCGGATAGGTGATGTTAATAGGTTGGAAATGAGCCGACTTCGTAAGCCTATCAACAATCACCCAAATTGAATCATGTCCCCTTGAAGTCATAGGCAACCCTGTCACAAAGTCCATAGAAATGCTATCCCATTTCCATTCTGGAATCTCTAACGGTTGCATCAACCCAGCAGGTTTCTGATGCTCAACTTTCGACTTCTGACAAGTCAAGCATGCATACACAAATCGTGCCACATCTTTCTTCATTCCGGGCCACCAAAATATCTTCTTCAAGTCTTGATACATTTTAGTAGCTCCCGGATGAATACTCAGATTACTTCTATGACCCTCTTCAAGAATATTCTTTTTCATATCTGCATCATCTGGTATACAAATTTGATCATGCAGTCTCAACACACCTCGTGCATCCATCTTAAAGTCACTCTCATCCGATTGACCACAACTATTCATGATGTCCACTAGTTTCACATCCCGCTTCTGAGCCTCTCGAATACTGTCCAGAAAATCAGTGTTAATTTTCAACATACCCAGCATAACACTCTGCGGTGTCACTTCGCAAACCAAACTCATATCTCGAAACTGCTCAATTAATTCCAATTCTTTAATCATCATCGCTGACATATGCATGGTCTTTCGGCTTAAAGCATCAGCCACAACATTAGCTTTGCCCGGATGATAATTTAAACCGAAATCATAATCTTTCAGCAATTCTAACCACCGTCGCTGCCTCATATTCAACTCCTTCTGGTCAAACAGATACTTTAAGCTCTTATGATCACTATAAACTTCAAATCTAGAGCCATAGAGATAGTGCCTTCAAATTTTCAGCACAAAAACCACTGCAGCAAGCTCCAAATCATGCGTAGGATAATTCCTTTCATGAGTTCTCAACTGTCGAGACGCATAAGCAATTACTTTATTATTCTGCATAAGCACACCTCCTAAACCCATCAACGAAGCATCACAATAGACCACAAACGGTTCTTCTGGATTCGGTAATGTCAAAACCGGAGCCGACGTCAACCTCTTCTTCAATTCTGTAAAACTTTCTTCGCACTGAACATCCCACACAAAAGCTTTACTTTTACAAGTCAATCTAGTTAACGGAAATGCCAACTTAGAAAATCCTTCAATAAATCTTCTATAATAACCAGCTAGTCCCAGAAAACTTCTAATCTCAGTAGCCGACCTTGGAGTTTCCCATTGCAACACAGCATCTACTTTAGAAGGATCCACGGCAATACCACTACCTGAAATCACGTGACACAGAAAACTAACTTCTTTCAACCAGAACTCGCACTTGGACAGCTTCGCATACAACTGCTTGTTTTTCAAAACTTCCAACACTGTTCTCAAATGTCCCTTATGCTCTTCTTCTGACTTAGAGTAAATCAGAATATCATCAATGAATACAACCACAAAACGATCCAGATAAGTATGAAAAATGTGGTTCATGTATTCCATGAATACTCCCGGCGCATTAGTAACACCGAAAGGCATCACCGAATACTCATAATGTCCATACCGTGTTCTGAACGCCGTCTTCTGAATATCCTCATCTTTCACCTTAATCTGATGATAGCCCGATCTCAAGTCAATCTTGCTAAACACACGAGCACCCACCAACTGATCCATCAAATCATCTATTCTCGGAAGTGGATACTTGTTCTTGATTTTTACTTTATTCAGCTGTCTATAATCAACACAAAGTCTCATACTCTCATCCTTCTTCTTTACTAATAACACTGGAGCTCCCCACGGGGATACACTTGGTCTTATAAACTTCTTCTCAAGTAACTCTTCCAACTTCTTCTTTAATTCAGATAACTCGGATGCCGACATTCTGTATGGTGCCATCGAAACAGGTCTAGTACCAGGTACAAGATCAATTGCAAATTCAACCTCTCTCTCTGGCGGCACATCAGGAATTTCATCAGGGAAAACTTCAGGAAATTCATTTACCACCTGCAATTCTTCAATCTTAGCTTTGCTCTCAATAGACAACGTTGCCATCAACGAAAACATCTGAGCTTCTTCTTTCATCAATTACTGTAACTCTCTGAAAGACAACAATCCGACCCCTTCCTCTTCTGGAGAGGAAAACCTCACCGACTTGCGATAACAATTTATATGAACATAATTATACTCTAACCAGTTCATACCTAGGATTACATCTATTCCGGTCAGCGGCAAACAAACCAAATCAACATAAAAGTCTTTATCGAAGATCGATAAAGGACACCTTAAACACACAAGAGAAGTAGTCACCGATCCCTTAGCCGGAGTCTCGACGACCATTTCTCCATTCAAAGCAGATAACTTAAGACCCAATCTTTGAACACAATCAGCAGAAACAAAATAATGTGTAGCACCAGTATCAATAATAGTAATTAAAGGAGTACTATTAATGAAACATGTACCTCTGATAAGTCTGTCCTCATTAGCTGTCTGAGTTCCTGCTAACGCGAACACTTTTCCGGTCTGAGCTTTCTTTGGCTTCGGACACTGATTACCAATATGTCCCTCTTCACCACAATTAAAACAGATCATCTCCTTGTGCCTGCAATCAGATATTGCATGCCCAATCTTACCACATCGGAAACACCTCTTCGCCTCAGCAGTACACACAGTACTCTTATGACCAGATTTTCCACACTTGAAACAAGTTATGCTAGCAGGAGCATCTCCCCTACTAGTCTTCTTGCCCTCAGTCGCTCTCTGTTTACCTTTTCCAGCTGGAGCATCATAAGGCTTGCCACGGTTCTGTTGTTGCTTGCCTCTTCTATCACTAACAATCTTGTAGTGAGCATTATTGTCCTCTTCATAAATTCTGCAACTATCAACCAAATCAGAAAAGACACGAATCTTCTGATACCCAATAGCTTTCTTGATTTCAGAGCGCAAACCGCTTTCAAACTTAATGCATTTAGAAAACTCAGCATCATCACCGGTATAGTACGGATAAAACTTAGCCAGCTCAACAAACTTCGCCGCATAATTAGTAACCGACATAGTTCCTTGCTTCAGCTCAAGAAACTCAATCTGCTTCTTACCACGGACATCCTCTGGATAATACTTTCTCAAAAACTCTCTTCGGAACACATCCTAAGTGATAACTTCACCTGTAGTCTCCAACCTATGACGAGTCTCTAGCCACCAGTCATCAGCTTTGACTGCTAGCATATGAGTCCTATAACGAACCTTCTGAGCTGGAGTGCAGTCCATCACACAGAAGATCCTCTCAATCTCTTTCAACCAGCCCAATGCTCCATCAGGATCATACTTGCCCTTGAAGGTAGGCGGATTCTCCCTCTGAAAAGTTGCCAGACTACGAGATCCATCATTCTCGCCAGCATTCGGTAAGTTCTGCACAGCCTGAGCCATTGCTTGCATTGCAGCAGCCATTGCAGCATCGTTTCTTCCAGCCATCTCAAATTATCACTACAACATAAGCAAAATTTAGAACCAAATAACAATACTCGAATGTTATACAACTACGACTCGACACTTGGCCGGACGAACCGACCTGCTCTGATACCACTAATGTAACACCCCATTTCTACCCGGTAAATTATATTAAAATCAGAGTTATAAAATTTTCGACATAAAACGGGATATCACATTTTCAACTTTAAAAATCAACCACATAATATTTAATCATAAAAGATACATAACGCTTCGGGGAAACATAAAACAACAAATGGTCTTCAACTTTATTCAACTTAAGCAAAACACAACGCAGCGGATTCATTGACAACTTAGTAGCATCTTTATTCAACATAAAACAACTTCAAATTTAACAACAAAGTATTTTTCAGCAATTTCATAAAAAAATTCAGCATGTAGACTAATAAATAAAAGACATGCGTCATCCCCCCCGAGTGCTACGTATCAGAGCGACAACCACCGACTCGAACTAAGGTGACCGGCTACTCCTCTTGATTACCTGCACATTGCCAACATAGGGACAACATTCAAACAGAAGGGGTGAGTTACCGAAAATTATAAACGGAGTATGATAAATAATATGTAGGCAATAATCATACAAATAATCACCACTTCACATCAACAACCAACAAATAAAGAAAATCAACAAAAACTTAAGAAAATGCGACTTAATGCGACTCGACAATGTTATGCATGTGGTACCATCGGAGTAAAACTCCCAACTTAATATTGCCAGTTTATCGAGGCATCAAGGCATAAGCCTTCAACTTACAACTTTCAACATATGCCAATCCAGGCCAACGTGGTGTGAGCAACGCTCCGACACAAAATGCAATGTATGTTCATGACACGCACTAACTCAACAACATAAACAACTCAACAACATCCACACATGATCAACTTAACAACATAGCAACTTTTCGACATAAACAACTTAATCAACTTTGGCTATTACGCCTTCAACTTAAAATTCGTCCGTGTACCGAAACAATATTAAAACTCAGCTGTACCTGAAATTCTACTTTTTCAACATAATTTCAACAAAACAATTCCACAAAAGTCACCTACTATTTTACCCGACTTACCCCGACAATTTTCGTTAAATTCCGGACAACTAAGTTTTTCGCCTAAACCGACTAAAACAACACTATTTTAACTTCTGTCATTTAATCCCAGTTTATTACAAAATTCTACTTCATGTTACGACTTCCTTAAAATTATTTCCGAGCTTCTGTCATGAATTGTTATTAATCCTGTTGCTGTCAAAAATCCAGTTACTGTCAAAATCCAGTTATTTTATGTCAAGTTACCACTGCTACTAAATTAGACTTAATTGGATGTCTTCCAAAACTTTAGCATGAGCTTTTCAAGTAATACATACACGCAACCACGACAAACAATATCAGATTATACAAAATTATGTATTACTTTATGACCCAACATTTACAATACACCATATATTATATTTTTAAAAAGTGACAACACTAATTATCACGTTACACACAGGATTAACACATACTCACAGCAATTATATACATGTGAAAGCACACACCAATTAATATAATAATCACATGATAGAATAATGTTACTACATATACCAATGGTAAAAAAAAATGTAATAGTATAAAGAAGTGAAAGTGCATTCCCCCTTCCCATGGGTGGCTTGCGCCACCCTTTAGGAAAACACCTTGGCTTGCGCCAGGTCCCACCTTGCCACTCATTATCTCTCTTTTTCTTGGGTTACTACTACTACTAATTTATGGATTAAGAAGACAATTTTCATGATAATGATAACAGTAGACAATTCAAGCGCATAGTCCCATTTTCCATGATAATGATAACAGTAGAGACAACAAAACCAAAGCCTTACTACGCATAAAAACAAAAAAGACCCAACCTCTTAAATTCATGTCAAACAAAGATGACCCAATTCCTATATCTTTTTATCCAACCAACACCTTGTAAATATAATAAGCAATTCCAGATTCTCAACCTCAATGGGTACCCCAATTATTAAATGGGTCTCTAAACTATCACCAAAAAAATCAGTTTCCAAACATCACAACTAATAACTTCAGAGACTAATTTTAATCGATATAACTTCAGCTTTCACAGGAAATTTTTAGGGTAATTCTACAACTAGTTCTACCCAATAACCATCATCCAAATAACATTCATCATAACCCAGTTATAATAATCGAACCCACCCTTACCTGATTGGATTGAAGGTAGCTCGAAACTTCGGACTTGGTTACCGGCAGAAATTTTCCTCGTATCGTCTTCTCCCCTCTATTCCCTTCCAACCTTGTTTTTCAATTGCTTCGTGTAACTTCTTTTTCCACTGATACTACAAAACTCCCCCACTCTTTTTCTATTTCCCTTGTTTTATTAAAATAATAATATTTTAGTATAATGTCTAATGGGCCTAAAACATACACCCCCTAATTTACTAATTCCGACACGAAATCAAGCCCACTTAATTCGAACACACTCCAACTACGATAATATTACTACTAATATTATTCCGCGACTATAATATTATTTCTAATATTATTTCTACGACTTACCAACTTAACAATTCCGACTTAACGACTTAATTCACCGCAACACCAAAATCAACCGAATAATTCACAACAATTAAATAAATATCCAACTAAATAAATAATTAAATATTTGGGCGTTACAATTAGCACCCCCTCACGTTTGTTGTACTCAACGGGATCCACTCTTGTTGTTCTAATCAAAGGGTGTGTTTATCTAAAGCCTACTTGCTAACAAAAACGAAAAGGGAAAAAAAAAGAGACTCGATAGGACTTCGTCGTCATATGCCTACGTATTCCCTTGTTCAACAGGAAAGTCAGAGTCAACGTAGTTTTGAGGACTACGAGTGAATGGGGGGAAGGTTGCTCCCCAAGACTTCGCCGTCTTGTGCCTACGTATCCTCATTCAGGCGAGAATGAGGAAATCAGAGCGTTCGTAGTTCGGCTTATGAATTGTTAAGTGTTTTTTTATGAGCGGCTTACCAATTATAAGGTCAAAAATCACACCACATAAAGATCAACTCATTTCAAAGACAAAAAAAGAAGCATAGTACCATCCAACATGAACCACAACAAAGATTATGCATTTGTAAATCATTATCTCATGAGAAACAAGTCACAAATGGTTCAAGCAATGAAATTGGGGCATGGTATCAAGATGAGGAAGTAGTATGAACATGAATATCAATTCAAACAATAACTCATGGGTAACAAGAAGAATCATCAAGGGTCAAGTTCAAAACATGCATCAAAACTAGGAAGCAACATTTATTATCATCTTCAAAGGAAGGCAAGTATTGAAGTAAAGTATGGGGAACAAATGATCAAGTAATGAGCATCAAAGCATAGAGGTCGGAAACATACACAAATGATTCAATTCAAAATGAAATTCCAAGATATCAAGTAAGTTCAAGAGGGATCATGTTCAAATCATGCACAAGAAACTAGACAATCATCAACTCAAGTCATCCGTAAAAGGAAACAAATGATCATGTGAATAAAGAGGTGAGAAGTGATAATACAATGGACATCAAAATATGAGGATCAGAGCCTTAAATAAGTCATTTGAATCACACAAGAATCATGACCCACAAGAAAAATCCAATCAAGAAGCAAGTCCTAAAACTAGGTCAAGAATTAGGCAAGTTCATGATCAAACAACATCACATTGAAAAGTCAATTTGAGGCATTTATATGATCATACAAAAATGAAACCAAAGCACAAACTCATGCTAAAACAATCAAGAACAAGTATTGAAAAGATCTCAACAAGGATTGCATGAATGCACCATCAAAAGAAATCCACAAGTCAAGCATGTCATTAATCGAGAATGAATCGAGGGCTAAACAAAACCAAATGATAAACATCCAATAAATGATCACCCAAACACCAAAACAACACTCAAATAATTATCAATCATGTGTCAAAACATGTGAGAAAAATTGGCTCAAGAGGGTAAGCAAAATTCATTAAACAATCAAACCCTAGCCAAGGACAAAGTTGTCAAACCACTTCACAAATTAAATCAAAATAAAATAGTAAAAATAAAATAAAAAACCAAAATTATCTCAAGACATCAATGGACCAGAAACATATTTTTAGTTATTTTTAGAATGAATTAATCAATTAAAACAAAAATAAAATTGAAAATAAAATGAAAATAGAAAGTAAAAAGAAGAAACAAGCATGGGGGTGCAAAAGAAATTCCCAGTAATAACAGGGTTTTAGTTCATACGCGCATGGACCACAAATGCAGGGGTGGGAAACGCAATGACACACCAAGCCCAAACCAGACTCAGGCACAGGCAGCCAGCCACATAACCTCATTAATTGAAGTGGCGCTGACTCATACATGATAGAAAATAAAACGGAAACACGCACTATCATTTGAAATAAAAAGAGTGGCACAAAGTCCACGTCAGGTCGTCCCTGACCTCAGATGTCGGATCCCTAGCTCCGGTCGTCTTCTCCGGCGAGACGCCATGGGATAAGATCCTAACCACCCAGAAACAAGAAATCCGGCCACCATTCCCTTTGTTTTCCACGTAGATCAAGATTTTGGCCTTAGAATTTTCATTAGAACCCTCTAACACAGAGAAATCAGGCCACACAAAAAAACATGTCATACACTGAACTTGTTTAAACTAGAACAATAATTAATCAAACATGTTCAATAATGCCATAGCCTTTCAAAGACAACAAAAAAAACTTAGAATGCACATGAAAAGAGAGAACAAAGGTTGATAAAGTTACAAAGTGGAGAAGGTCCAATGCCTCTTGATATGAGCTCAAAACTTCAGATACCCCTCCCAAACGATTCAGCAACCTTCAGAGAATATAAATCCACCAATAAAATGAAGAAAATCCTTTTAAATGAAGAGATTCGAAGCTGAGAACACTTGATGAGCTTTTTCATATTTGAAATGGTGCCAAATGAAGTTGTTTTTCATTTTTTAGGGTTTGAAGAAGTTATATAGTGGGTTTGGCACGTGAGAGGGTTGTTACAAGTGTGTTATGCAAATTTTGAAATCTGAAGTGAGATAATGGTACACACGGTTATTGAACATGATGAGGTGATTATTTGTGTGATTGCTGAGCAAAAATGAGGGCATGAAATAAGTGAGAGAAGTGGCATGTGGGAAAGAAAGCAAATGAGGTCAAAATGTGTGACTTGCTTCTTTTCCCCTTATGGTACAAATCCAACATGATGTGTGCATGAAAAATATGACTTGGTTTGGTTGATTTTGGCAAGAAAATGAAGTGTTATGCGTGTGGAACCAAAATGGTACAAGTTTGGTGCAAGGAATTCAAGCCATTATGCCAAGAAACAAACATAAAGTGTCATGAACTCAACATGCATGAAATCCATTTTAGATGATCATAACTTGATGAAGGAAACTCCAATTTGATGAAAATTTGGTTCAAGTATTAAGTAGGAAGAAAGGTCTACAACTTTCCAGTTGATGTAACTCAAGAAAAGACTTGGAAGATGGATAAAAATGGCCTTGAAGTTATGTCCAACAAACTTCCCAAACATGCATGAGAATTCTAAGTTACAAATGCATTCTGACAACTTTGTGACACCACCTTTGAAGTTCCATAACTTGGGGAATTTTAATCCAATCGAAGAGTTCTTTATATGCATGGAAATCTTGAAGGAATCTCTACAACTTTCATGTTGATGTAAGATTGAATTGAAGCTTGGATCATGATGGAAATTGCCCTTGAAGTTAGTTTCATGAAGTTAACAAATGACTTGTTAAATTTGACACCTTGAAAACCATAACTTTGGGACACCATAACTTGAGTTCTAAACATTCAATTGGAGAGTTCTTGTTATCAAAAGAAAGCTTGGAGAATGAAGAACAACTTTCATGTTGGAGGAAAAGTGAGATGAAGCTTGGATCATCAAGAAAATAGCCTTTGAAAACATGTCTTCCAAGCTGAATTTTCTTACTTAGAAAAATTCTAAGTATTGAAATTACAAATCTTGATTTTTCTCAACTTTAAGCCAACATATCTCTTAATCTAAACATCTTTTGGATTTGCTTCCTTCTACAAACTTGTAGTTCATGATGTCCTCATTTGGATTAAGAATGATAAAGATATGGTTCTTACAAGATGGCTAAAACTAGGGCTTTCCATACTTAGAAAAAATTCACTAAAACCCTAATTTTGCCCATTCTTGATCAACCTTCATGATAACACTTATGATGACTTGAAATGCCCATGATTGACACAAAACTCAAGAGTTTGACTTTGTGAGGCCACAGTTGACTTTCTTAATCAGATGAAACCCTAATCCTCTTTCCATTGACTGAGGCCAATGTTATGACTTGTGATGCGACATGATACATGTATGATCCCCTTGAGATGTATATTGAGCCATAGAACCAAGATTTGCTCCAAGAATCAATCATAAGAAGCCTTTGATCAAAACCCCAATTCAGGCACAAAAGATAGGAGAGTATGATCAATGCTTGAAAACCCCTATCCAGATGATTGTGTGAGGGTTTTGAGAATGCATTGATGAATAAAAAGACTTTATGAATCAATTATGACATGATGTTGAGATTATATCCTTACTCCTTACTTTGAGAACCATATCCTCCTTTTGAGGACCATGAAAGATACCTTGATCTCGTGTTTAGAGCCGATGCTATGCACAAATGAAGATGCAAATGGAATGAAGCATAAGCCAAAAAGGTTAAAGAAAATGAGAGAAAATTTTGGGGTGTTACAGCAAGGCAATATAGTGAGTTTATATAAGAAATGATTTCTGATGAAAGAGCAAGGTTTGGACAAAGTCAAAAGCATTGTTTAATGGATATTGCTCCTTTTCCATAAAGTTGGTGAAAGTACAAGTAGCCTTTTGCTTTCTATTGTGGATGCAAGTTGACATTTCTTGAGTGCTCTTATGGTTTGTACATGTTATTTCTGAGTTGTAGATCAGATCCCTTGACTTATGAGACAAGCTTTGGCCAAAAGCACTTTTCACAAATTGTCTACTAAGCAATCCAAGACAGCACACTGGGTCAAGTTTTTCTCTTGTGTATTGAGATCAATCTCCCACAACTTTGGTACCAATCTGAAGATATCATGGAATACAACAAGTTTTATGTTGATAGCATCTTAATAAGAGGCTTGGAAAGTTGTCAAAAGATGCCTCAAACTCGTGTGGCACAAACTGACTAGGACTTGGAAAAATCTGGTTCAGTTTGGACTATGTTGATCATGATGAAACCTCTACTTTGCACCAACCTATCTTTCAATTGGTAAGGGCTTTTGGATACATTCATTCACCAAAATGAAGTAGGATGTATGATCTTTAATTGCAACTATCAAGCATCAAAAGTGGTGGCTTGAATTGTTCACAAAGGATCCACAAAGTCATATACTTGACAGTGTTAAAAACTTAGAAACATTTCTAAGTGTTTTGGATTTTGTAACAAATTGAACTCTCAACTTTTGCCAACCATTTCTTCCACTTCAAGAAGGCTTTTCGCCACCAATTTTCATCAAATTGTAGTATCAAATGTCCTCTTTTGAAGTAGCCCTCAAGTGTTTTCATTGGATGCTTGAGAAAGAAGTTATAACCATAGAAAATTGGCCATTTGATCATGGAATTTTATACTTAGGGAAATTTCAAAAACCCTAATTTCATCAATTCTTGATCTTTTCTTGATTTATTTGATCTAACACGATCAAATTAAATAATTTTCCAAATTTTTATGATCCTTGACTTGTGAAGTCCATAATTGACCACAAATTCCAAAAGTCAAACTATGACTTTGATCATCAGTTGACTTTTCATCAGTTGAATCAAAACCTTTCCATTGTCAACAAATCAAACTTCTTGAGCTAATCCAAACACATGAATCAACTATAATGATGTACGTGAGGATTTTAAATCATGTCCCAAGCCATGAGATCAAGTTTAGATGAAAAAAGTCAACACCAAGTCGTCTTTGGTAAAAACCTTAATTTGGCATACCAGATGAATTTGAGCTTGATGAACTTGAAGTGAAATAAACTCAAACTTGATTATTGATGAAGGGAGACTCTTGATCATGTTGAATGAATTCAGGATTTGAGAAGTTGAGAATCACACAAATCCTTGATTGATCATCTGCTTGGCTTCTTGTGTGCAAAACCCTAACTTGTAAGCAAAGCTAGCAAGGCACATATTTTTGTATTTTCAATGGGGTTAGTAATGCATAAAAGGCACACACATGAGATGCTTGATGTTATGAAAATAATGAAAATGAGGTGGGATCTTAGGGTTAAAAATTAGGGTATGACAGATGTCCCTATTTAAGTTTCTTCTATCCGTAGATAGGGAAATTGAGATCTTCGTCTCGACTTGATAGGAGACACTTGATTACAAACATGCACAATTTTTGGCCCTAATATGCCAAAAAGATGTTTATGATATGATATGATATGAATGTAAGACGAGGATTCTGTGGTGAAAGATGCCACGGGGGATGAAATATTGGGGTAAAGGCTGCAAATCCACTGGGGAAACATAGACAACTTTGACAATCGAAATAATAACAAGTTCCCACATAGGAATAGGATTCCGCTTCAAATAATCAAAAAATATGTTTGAAAGGATAATAAACCTGCCCACGCCTTGGGTCACAAGCCACAAACGGGTCTCAGTTTCTTCTTTAATCAAGTCTTCCACTTGAAACGGGTAACGATAAACCTTCCCACGCCTCGGGTCACAAGCCACGAATGGGTCTCAGTTTCTTCTTTAATCAAGTCATCCACTTGAAATGGGTAACGATAGACCTCCCCGCGCCTCGGGTCATAAGCCACGAACAGGTCTCAGTTTCTTCTTTTACCAAGTCTTCCACTTGGAAAAGGTGTATACAAGCCCTAAGAAGGTAATCACTTGTGGGAAATTATCTTCACCAAGGATCAGTAACTTCACAGGGGATCTTCAAAAGAGATGTAGGCCGGCTGACTTTGCAAAAGAGAAAGATCATTTGTGATAATCTTAACCAAACTTCTCTAACGGGACATCTAGAGATATGCCATTTGATGGAAGTAAATTTTGATAAAGAGCTCACTAGGGAGGGCAATACTAGCTGCAGTTTTAAAATTGCATTTGAGCAGATGAAATTCTTTTAACAGGGTATCTTAATTAAAGATAAAAACACTTATAAAAGTCTTTAACAAACTTCTCTGAAGGGACTTCCGAAGATATGCCATTTGATGAAACAACTTGTATTGGTCTCTGACGGGAATTTTGAGGGAGTGTTACGACATACCTGCTGGAGAATAAGGTTTGTCTTCAATGGGGATCCATAAATAGATTCTTCCTGGAGAGACAAGGTATCTAAACGTGCTAAATAAATTCACTCTCGATCTAGGTTTAACTGCCTAGAGAGTTTTGAAATCGAATAATTGTCAGAGACCAAGGTTCTATCCAGGAATAAACTGGAAAGAAGCGGTCAAACAAGACTCTACCTAATGAGGAATGAACTCGACTAGAGATTTATCCTATCCAAGGATGGAAAAGTAAAGTGAGTGAAGTAAACAATGTAACACCCTTTTTCTACCCAACAAACATCACGAATAAAAACAACAATATAATCAGAGGAAAGTCCCAAAAGGGCGCCATATTTCGTCACAAAACATCAAACCACCAAAACAACTTTTTCAAATCCTGGTAAATCTTCATAGCACCGGGATGAATACTCAATCTACTTCGATGTCCTTCTTCAAGAATGCTCTTCTTAATCTCTGGAACATCTGGGACACACACACTGATCGAAAAAATAGCAAGTGTACTATTTTTACCGATGTAGTAATAGTTGGGGTTATCCCCAGAATCGATCTCTCGAGGACAGCGTGTAATTATAAGTGCAGATTCTATTTCAATTAAACAAAAATGCCTTTAGGGTTTGTTTGTTTGAAACTTATAATAACAATTAAGAAAATAAGCAGAATGAATAAAATGACTTAAGCAAATATGAGAAGCTATGTTAGGAGAAGTGTATAAATTGCTCTGCAATAAACCCAATTATTATTCAAAGAGACATGCCTCAAACCTTAGCTTACCCAATCTTATTAGTGTTTTTCCTTAATTCCTTAACAGAAAAACCTTTGATATTCTCCCTTGACCCTAATTCCTTAGCAATCTCAGAATAACATCAAGCAATAGTTCTGACAAGATTTTTAAAGGTTATTGCGGGGTATCCTCATTCCTAAGCAATATCTACCACAATATTATTTTACAAAAGCATTAGGGTGGTTTGTCTGACCTAATCCTAATCATGAATCAAATTCAATTGGTCCTATCGAAAAAGCATTAAAAACATTGCAAAATAAAAGCTTAAAGGAAAAAGGCATAATCTCATAGAATGATTCAAAATAGGTTCATTACATTGCAATTTAGGGACACCCCCTAACATTGGTGGGTTTAGCTATTCATAATATTAAAAAGAAATACAATACGAAAAGTAGACATTACAATAGTAATCGGATGATTTTGATCTTCAATTGTTAGCACTCATGAAGAACCTCCCTCCTCCTTATCACTTGATCGCATGAAACTCTAACGTAAAATTGTTCGTCAAAGCAAAAGTGTTTTCTCCCTTCTCAAAAACGATCCTAAGTAACAAAAATTCACTTAACAGCAACAGGAAATACCCAGAATGCCCTTTGGAGGACCACAAACAAAAAATATGAGAAAAATCAGAAATTCCTCGCCCAGACCAACACGGGCCGTGTCAGGCAACACGACCGGCCGTGTTGGCTTTCTGTCTTGATAATGGAAGAATTTCTCCATGCCAGACTTGTTGACATGGGTCGTGTCAGCTGACACGGGTACCCGTGTTAGCCCTCTGCCTCTTGATAAAAACTACTTTCGCTCCAGACCTTCTGACACGGGCTGTGTCAGGTGAATCGGGCACCCGTGTCACCCCACAGTCTTCATTCCAATTTCATTCTGAATTTTGCAATTTTTCTCGATTTTTTGCTCCGATTCTTCCTGAATGTTTATGTGAACCTGAAAACACTAAAGAACACAACTAAGGCATAAAATGCGGTAAAAGAGATATAAAACAAATAAACAATAACAAAATAGTAACTAAAACAAACAGCAAAACAACGTATGAAAACCACTGATCAAACTCCCCCAAACTTAAACCGTTGCTTGACCTTAGGCAACAAGCCTGCATAATTTTTTTTCTGATCAAACGGTACATATAAAATGAAAGACTTGTGAAGTTAAGGTGTGTTTGTACTCATACGTGAGCCTTTGTTCCAATCGGCGAAAACTAGTTTTCTTGGTAATCGTCCGTTAACGAAGGTATTACACAAACACAAATCGCGGTAAAACCACGGACCTACATCCCCCTTTTCGGTTACCTCTCCAACTATGCTTTGGGCTTAAGTCTTTTCTTCGATTTTATACCCCTTTCATTCGGATAATCAGATTAAGGCAATTTTTTTTTCGTTTTCCCTCACATGTACAAGATTGATCGAAAGTTTCTCTAGGCACCATTATCTCTTTTTCTCGCTCATTGGAGTTTATTAGTCCACTTTGGGACGACAATTGAGACTCAACCATGTTAGGCTAAGTAACCGGGTGAGGGTTACCCAACTTAGGAGGACTAGTTGTCTTTATCGCCATTATTCACTTTTTCGGTGCCTTAAGTCATTCTATCAATCAACCTTATACATGCAATTCTTTCTCGTCATGCCGAACTATCACTAAGAACTAATAGGGGAATACTTCTCAAATCCAAGTACTATGGCACAAACCTACACGTTGGACTCGTTTTCTTACTCCGGAGAATCTAGGGTGTTCGGGTCATTCCTAATTTTTCAACCTTTCCCAATGTCCCTAGTTCTAACTCCTCTTCCCTCAAACTCTATATACTTTCTTGACCATCTCAAAATCACAGTGTTCACAAGAAAAATTTTGACGGTTCTAATTCGAGGAGAATTCAGAGAGGTTTTCATAAAACAATGCACAAAACAGACATGACCCGAACAAAGAGGAAAAACTAAAAGCAGTAAATCCTCCCCCAAACTTGAACTACACATTGACCTCAATGTGTTAGAACAAGAGCGAGAGAGGTCACTCACATAGATCCTGATTCAGGATGCTGACGGTAATGCCACACCACTACTACATCATCGTTTGCACCTGTAGGATCCGAATTATTTCCTGCAACCAAAACAAAAAAAACAGCAAATAGAAAGTAATTAATCATACAAGCGTGGGTTGCCTCCCACGTAGCGCTTCGTTTAACGTCGCATGGCTCGACGGGTTACTCCCCAATGCTATGGGGGGTACTTCAGCTTACACGTTTTGTTGTTTTTGTTGCTTGACCTTTCCGCAACCGAGCACCGGTCAGATTCAGGACTAAGAGCTACATTCTGATTCAACTCACATCCAACTTCCACATTCTTCCTTTGATGTTTTTTTCTCTTCTTTCTTTGATTTTTCTTCATTTTATTGACTTCTTGACTGGATGTTGGAGTCTTGCTAGGTGCAAAAGATGACTCAGATGTTGCAATCTGATGGATTATTCCAGAGACTTTTTTAAGAAGTGGTTTTGAGCTTTTGCTTTTTCCCGCTGTTCGGATCATTCCAACTGAGAGGTGATTACTTTCCTCTTGACCTTCCTTCTCGAGTTCCATCACTTTCAATGTTACTTCTTCCGCAAAATATTTCAAGGTTAAAGTACCAGCCTCAATGTCCACACTGCACCGACTAGTCATCAAGAATGGTCGACCCAATATGATAGTCATCTCCTAATCCTCAGGTAGATCAATGATGTCAAAGTCTACTGGATAGGTGAAGTTATCAATAGTCACAGGCACATCTTCTGCTAAGCTGTATGACCGCTTGGTTGTGAGGTCGGCAAATTTCAGATTTGTTCCCGTTTCACTTATTTTCTGTATACCCAACTTTTTAAAAATTGAGAGGGGCATGAGACTCACGCTAGCACCCGAATCAATCAATGCTCTCTTAAACATTCTGTCCTTTATGGTACAAAGGATTGATACAGAACCAGGATCTTTCCGTTTGATTGGAATTCTCCTACCTTGTGATTTCCCACTACTCTCCTCACTTAGACTCTTGACCTCCTCTCCACTAGGTTTATTTTTCCCAATGACCTCTTTCATGAATTTCTTATATAGAGGCATTTGTTCAAGAGCTTCGAAGAAGGGCATATTAATCTCTAACTTTTTGAACAATGAGCTGAATTTCTCAAAGTCTTTTTCTTGTGTCTCCTTCTTTGTCACTCTTGAGGGGTACGGTAACTTGATCTTAGGTTTGACCACTTCTTTTCTTTTCTCTTCGTAATTCTCACTTGACTCACCACTTCCAGTCATAATGGCATTCACATTCTGGTTATCTCTTGGGTTTGTCATTGTTGCACTCGGTAAGGCACATGGTATTTCAGAACGTGCTAGTTGTTGTGCTATCTGGCTCATCTGAACTTCAAAATTTTTAATGGAGGCTGTGGTATTCCTATAGCTATTACGGGTCTCTTCCTGAAATTTCATGTTATGAGCTGCCATTTTCTCAATGGCAATCTCCCATTGTGCTTTTCGGGGAGCTTGTTGCTGTTGTGGGTATTGTTGTTGATTCTAATCTTTCCAGGAGAAGTTAGGATGATTCTTCCACCCTGGATTATAAGTTTGAGTATAGGGATTATTCTGCTTCGGGAATTTTATCTCTTCAATTTGTTGTGGAGTCGCAACATAATGTGCAGTATAATGGGGTCCACTGCAAATCTCACAACTCATGGGTTGACCAGTTTGAACTTGTGCCACACTTTGAGTACCCACATTCATAGCCTGTAACCTTCTTTCAACTTCCGCCGCAATCTGATCTTCCACCTTCACAACCTAATTATTCAACTTCAAGTCAATCACACCCTCAAATTTATTCACACTTCGATCATATAACTCCAAATGTTCGTTGGCTACAATAGCTTCAATAATTTTCTTGATACCCGTCGCGTTGGTGAAGTTGGATGATCCACCAGCAGCTGTATCAATAAGTTGCTTAGTTTTCATTCGGAGGCCATTGACGAACACCTGCATCTGCTCAGTTTGATCCATGTTGTGAGTCGGATAGGCTACCAAAACCTTCTTGAACCTCTTGTATGCGTCTCCGAGAGATTCTCCGTCCTTCTGTTTAAAGTTCATAATATCATATTGTAGCGAGCGATTTTGGACGCGGTTCTTAAGCGTTGGTCGCTCTCTGCGGTTTGAGCTTAAAACTACAGGTCCATTCATTTTTTATCCTATTGTGAGCTGAATAAGGAAGGGAAATAGATGTCTCCAATTAACCCTGCTTGCATACCGAGTTTAAACAGCGGTCTGTTAGGTTACGAATGCTATCAATGTGGGGGGGCCTTTGTACTGGTTATTCGTATTTCGCCAATACAGGTTCTTTCTTTCTAGGGCTTGGGCAAAAGGTTTCTGGTGGGGAACAAGGATTAGGATGTTAGGACTGTGCTTTTGAATTACTGCTTTTGATTGACGGAGATATGGGATTTGGGTTTTTTGTTGATTGCGCTCGCTAAGATCTTTTCTTTCGATCTTATGCCTACGTATTCCCGTTTACCGAAATAGGGAAATCAGAGCGTTCGTAGTTCCTCCTATTCTACGGGAGGAAATGGGTGTTTTGGTGTCTTGTTCAAAGCCCAAGACGTGAAGCGAAAGGTGATTTGTATCTTGTTCGAAGCCCTAGATGTGAAGCTAAAAGGTCTATTTGTGTCTTGTTCAAAGCCCAAGACGTGAAGCTGAAAGACCTCGGCTTTAGAGAGAATTTGTCATCTCTAAAGAGGGGAGAAGGAGAATTACTTTAACTGGGATACGCGGATCCGAGTAATGCCATAATTTCCGAAGAAAGGGTTTTAACCTGAAGGAGAAGACTTTAACTCAGTGTAGAGCAATGCCATCTTTCCTTAGGAATTTCTCAAGCTAAAAGAGGGACAGTGGCATGGATGTAGATGATCCAGAGGCTTGCCGCTTACAGCGATTAGATGAAGGGAAAGAAGTTGTTGATGTTTGTGTACTGCGAACGAGGCACAACTTTGATGCTAAAAGGTTGATTGGATCAACCAGTGGTTTTCTTATACAAAGCCTAAGAGGAGGCTAATTTCCGCTAGGAAAATCATTATACAAAGCCTAAGAGGAGGCTATTTTGTGTCTCATACAAAGCCCGAGAGAGAGGCTAAAGGTTTTTGACCCAGTGGGGCATATCGTTATACAAAGCCTAAGAGGAGGCTAGCAAAAAGTTGACTCAGTTGGAGAATCTTTTATACTCAGTAAGAGAGTGTTTTTGTATCTCGTACAAAGCCCGAGAGAGAGGCGAAAAGGTTGTTTTGACTCCACTGGGGAGAATTTTGGTATCTCGTATGAAGCCCGAGATGGAGGCTATTGTAACTGTTTCAGTTGAGTGACAGATCCAATATACTGATTTAAAATAGAAAATCAGTTCTTATATGAGTAACACTGTACTCAGGGATTTAATTTGAGGATCAGGGATATTTCCTTCTCTTTGAGGAAATGGGAAATCCAAAGGGTATCGAGACTGTCCGAGTCTGCGGGTTTCCTTCCTATTTAACGAAGGGTGCTTGAGAATGTCTTTGAGACTCAAGGAGGTTAGACTGTCCGTGTCTAGAGTTTTATCTTTTGTACTATGCTCCGAGAAACAGTAGTAGACTCTATGAAAGGACTGTTCTATGAGGATGACTAAGTTCTGTTCCTATACCTCTAGGAGGTCGTCGGGACAATTTGTACGAAGCCCAAGAGGAGGCTAGAAACTTTTAAGAAGCCGACGGGTCCTTGTACGAAGCCCAAGAGGAGGCTATCATTCCCGGAGGAAGAGATCATTATACGAAGCCTAAGAGGAGGCTGTGAATACTTCTAAGAAGCCGTAGGGTCCTTGAATAATGCCCAAGAGGAGGCCGATGCTTTTAAGAAGCCCGTGGGTCTTATCATCTCCTTTCCATTAGGAGAGATAACTCTTTTAAAGATAAAAACCACTGGTAAACGTGCGAGGTTTACTATCCAGCGACTTTTAACTTTTAAAGAGGGTTCCTTAGTTAAGGTCCAAGATTATGACCGTAGTGGGTACCCAAACCCCGAGACATTCAAGGCAAGCTATCCACAAGGAATAGATCAAGTCAGGAAAGTTCGAGAATTGGGAAGAAACTCAAAGATGCCATTCACGGAGAATACATTCATCTTGGGGAGTAGAGTTTCTTGACGATTCCTAAGGAGGACAGCCGAAGAGAAGACTGTATCTGGTGCTCCTATTGGGGATCTAGGCATCTATTTCTACGAATAAGTGAAACGGCGTCACCTAGTTCTAGACGTAGTTGCCGGGGAAACTCGAAATATCTATACTATTATTACACAGTAGATATGAGTTTATGAAAGGAGACTTACAGTGAGCATCCCCACAATACAGTTTATAATATGAAAGCAGTAAATGAAAGCGATAACCACTTACTCGGTTGTAGTGCTTCCATGCTGTTTGGTTAGTTGTTCAACAAAGAAAGATTGAAAACAACAGTATATTCAAAATCAAAGGAGAAAGTGCTTTGAAAAAGAAAGATTTGGGGCTTACAGCTCAAGGAGAGGCCCAGGGTTTTATCAGTGAGCGCACTGTTGAATTTGTACAGAGGGACTTATACAAGTGACTGGGGCCCAAAATGGTTTTCTGTACAAAGGGATGGGTCTTACACTCTCTCAAGAGGCCCAGAAAGGTTTAAAGAAAAGAGAAATGGGTCTTACTACTTGAGGGTAGGCCCAGATGGTTTTTATTTTTAAACGGGCGACGATCGCGTCGTTTACTTGTACAGAGGGACTTATACAATGAGTGAGGCCCAAAAAGTTTTTGTACAAGGGGGGATGGGTCTTACACTCTCTCAAGAGGCCCAAAGAGTTTTGAGAAAAATAAATGGGTCTTACTACTCGAGGGTAGGCCCAAATGATTTTTCAAAAGGCGACGATCGCGTCGTTTGTTTTTTGACGGTATCGGGACTTATACAATAAGTGAGGCACAAAATGATTTGGTCAAAAAAAAGGATTGGGTCTTACACTCTATTAGAGGCCCAAAGTGTTTTGAAAATGATTTATGAGGGTTGAATTAATCCAAAACCCTAATTTGTTTTCAAAAATGTATTTAATTGAATAAAAATTCAATTAAAATGATCAAAAATTGTTTAACACATGGAAAACAAATTGTGATCTTGGATTAATGCTTCAAAAATTAAGTATTGACCTACAAAATAATTAGAAAGCATTAAAAGTTGCAAAATCAATGTAGAAAAAATATTTAAAATGCCAAAAACAATCAAAATATTAATTCTTTACAAAAATATCAATTATATGAAATAAATAATATTTTTGGGATTTTTTGATAAAATAAAATATTTTAAATTTTTTGTGAATTATTAAAAAAAGAATCAACTCAAAATCATTAAAACTCAGAGAAAAATTAATTTTTGAATCAATTAAACAAAATCACAAAATTCAAATATTCAAATATATGAAAATGGCGCCAAGAACAACACCAAGAACACGCGCGTTTTTCAGTTTGCCCAGATTTGCATTTTCCATCCAATCTCACTGAATACGTAATTATAACATGCAATCCACATATCATTATGCTCGCCTCAACCTCACGATCATGTCTATGTACTTTAATTTCATTTAAATTAAACATACAACAAGAAATCACGAAGAGACCTCAAGAACCCTAATTTCTGCATGAAGGCTAGGATTTTTGATACACGATTCAAACAATGCAATTAATTGAGGGAAAACATTCCATGCATGATTATGAACATATGGCCAAATTATTGTGCGAGGAAATATGCATAGATTGAGAGATGACCAAGTATGTGCTTACCTCCAAGTCGTGACAGCAAGAGCAGATGTGATTTTGAGTTGGAGGTGTTACAGATGAGTTGTGATGATCTGGACAGCTTCCCTACACCATATGGAGTGTGTTTGAACACTTGGATTGAATTGAAATGGACTGGATCAGTTTATGGCTTCTCAACTGCACCTTGTTTGAAATTTTGAGCAACCAGCTGGTGATTTCATGAAATTGATGTTTCAGAAGTTATGTGAGTGTTTGATCAGATCATATGTGATGTATGTGAGGTGTGTGAGTGATTGGTTTGTGCAGAATTGCTCTCAAACTCAAAACCCGATAGCTACCTTGCTAAGAAAGGCATTTTTGCCAAGAGAAAGAGATTTTGAGGAAAGCATATGTTAGATGGCTTTGGTGTACTTAAACTGACCACAATTGAGCTCTATTTATAGTAGAGCAAGTTTGTTTTGCAAGGAATAGTACATGGCAGCTGGTAAGTAGGTTTCCTCAATGTTGGCCAATGGAAATGAAAGTCTCCTCTAGCCATTGACTAGAGGTTAGGGCACAGAGCTTTGGTCCCCTTAGTCTTGGATAAGTCTTGACTGATTTCAGATGAGAATGGCTCAGTCCATGCCACCTTGATGGTTCCATTGAATGCCTCATTCCAAATTTGAAGTCTTGTCCCTATTTTGGCCATTCTAGGTTCAACATGCTATTCTTTGTTCCTTGGACCTTGGAGGCTTGGCTCAGTGATTGTCCCCTTTGGATTCAATCCTCTGAGGTGTCCAAGTGGATTGGAGCAATTGTAATTGGCTGATTTTGGCAAATCGAGCCAAAATGCAAATTCTGCCTTGCCTTGACAGATTTCAGCAAGGCAACTTGCCAATGTTGTATCTCATGATGTAGGTTGAATTTGGCAATGTTCTTGGCCATTTTGGAAAGCCCTAACATGATACAACAACTGTTTGAACAAGTTTGGTTTTGATATCTTTTGATTCCAAGTGAAAAATCCCCCTACATTTGGCAAAAAGTGAAGGCAAATCTGACTTAGTGAAAATTTCACTAAGTGTTGGAAAAAGTGACATTTTCACTTTTCAGCCACTTTGATCACTCCATAACTCATAATCCTTAATGAATTGGAATGACTTGTAGTTGAAGTTTTTGTAGGTGATAATGAGGGCTACAAATCCATCTTTGGATGAGAAAAAATGGCCTTGTGGTTTAGGAGTTATGGTCCTCCAAAGTTGGTACCTTTGCCACTTTATTTTTAACTTAGAAAAATTTCTAAGTTTTATGGTTACCCCTTTTACAAGTTATCTCACTTTTCCTTGATTTTTCTTGATGAATAATGATTAAAATCATACATTAACATCATTTTAGGGTTAAAAATCCATTTTGGTGAAAAATCTCAAAAAGTCAAAGTTGACTTTTGTGCACAGTTGACTTTTTATCGGATGAATTCCAAACTGTGCAATTCTTCAGGAAATCATGTCCTTGACCTAAATCAAACTTGATGGACATGTTCCATGGGTGTCATAGGGTATATTCAATCATGTATTAGGGTTTGGGAGCATGTCCTGGTCAAAAGTCAAAGTTACAGTTGACTTTTCCCTTAAAACCCTAATTGGGGTGCAGATGAAATTGAGACTTGTTGCTCAAACTTCTTGGATCAATCCATTGTTCCAAATGGATCAATATGGTATATTAGAGACCCTCAAATCATCTCTTGAGGTCTTGGCTCATGGTTTGTCCCAAAAGTCAACTTAGGGGTGAATTAGGTCAAGAAACCCTAATTCCTGATTTTTGATGAATGCATCCCCTGAGGAAAAATTGACTTGATGCATGGGTTCATGAGGTTCCATGAAGCATATTAGGTCATGTTTTGGATCATTGCCTTGTGCCTAGATGAAAATTTCCATCTGGAGACCCTGGTCGACCAAAACCCTAATTTGGTGACACTGTCGATCTTGAGACTTGATCCACCTAGAAGGGAGCAGCCTTGTGCTTAATTCTTGAAGTGGGAGTCCTTTTTGATCCATTTTGGATGTTTAAGAGATTAGACAAGTTGAAGATCATGTCATTTCTTGATTGATCCTTTGTCTAAGCACTCAGAGAGGGCTTGAAACCCTAATTTTGATTGTATTGGATGCTCACCCATCTTTGGGGAGACTAATGAAGCATAAAGGTACATCCATATTGTGATGATGATTTTCACAATGATGGGAAATCTAAGTGGTCAAAATTTGGGGTATTACAAATGCCCCTATTTAATCTTCTTGGACCCGAAGGTATGAATGACGAAGGTATGAATGACGAAGGTATTCGAGCATTCGGGGTGCAAGAGGATTAAATATCGGAATATCCGAAATTTTGATGGTGGTTATGAATGGTAGCTTACGTATTCATCTTCTTTAGCTAAGCGATGATGCTTAGAAAAGGTAAACTTCCCCTCGATCCTGGTCTTCAGCCAAGGAAATGGTCTTAGTTTCTGATATAAACTTCCCCTCGATCCTGGTTTCCTACCAAGGAACTGGTCTAAGTTTCTTTTGAAATAAACTTCCCCTCGATCCTGGTTTCCTACCAAGAACTGGTCTTAGTTTCTGATTTAACTTCCCCTCGATCCTGGTTTCCTACCAAGAACTGGTCTTAGTTTCTGATTTAAACTTCCCCTCGATCCTGGTTTCTTACCAAGAACTGGTCTTAGTTTCTGATTTAACTTCCCCTCGATCCTGGTTTCCTACCAAGAACTGGTATTAGTTTCTGATTTAACTTCCCCTCGATCCTGGTTTCCTACCAAGAACTGGTCTTAGTTTCTGATTTAAACTTCCCCTCGATCCTGGTTTCTTACCAAGAACTGGTCTTAGTTTCTTTTGTCAATAAACTTTATTAACAAGGGACGCTATTAGCAGCAGTTTTCCTTCAAACTTCTCGCCGAATTTTCCTGGGGATATGCCATTTGAGTGGAAAAAGTATTGATGTCAGACTTGCTGGGGAACCCATTCGTCTGAGTTGTAGAGGTACACAAACTTCTCTGTTTTGGAGACGTCATTTGTCGATTCTACTAGGGAAAGCGAGTCTCTTGAGAGACTGTTTTCGTTTCGGGTTACATCATACTTTTCTCGGGATCTTCCCGGAGAAACGCCATATGATGGGGTCCAATTTTGAGGTGTCGATGACCTTTTCATCAGCGACTTTTCGGAGAAAAACTGGCGTGCTGCCGAATCTCTGATCACGAGGCTTTCTCTGTGGATTTTCCTTAATCCGGGAAAACAAGGATATCATCTTCAATGGCGAAGAGTGATGTTTATAGAGAGTTTTCTCTGGCTTTTCAGAGGTTCAAGTTATCAAAGTGGCCAAGTGCCGGCTCTGATCTAAAGATACACTGGTGGCGAGATTGTGCAGATGCAACACTTCCTGACGAGGAAAGAACTGACAAACTCGATTGAGAAAACTGTTTATCACTAGGGGACAAGACCGACTCAAGTGATAGTGATGCAATATGAAATGTAAATGCAAATCAAATGCATGAAGTATGTATGTATATGCTGACAAAACAGACGCGACATACAGACTAATGGATGAACACAATTGGATACTCGGCCATCGCGGGACGAAGAAGTACCGTTGATTCAAAATAGAAATTCCACCTTGCTTAGAAGAGATAGTCCCGTTGGGAGCTATGTTGATCGGGCTTAGGAGATGAGAACTCGGCCGAAGATGTCAGACGAAACAAGGTCTCTGACACAGTTGATCCCTTCATTCAAGCATACTGGCTTAGAAGGAGTACTTTGATTCTGCACTTTGAAGTTCGCTTACTTTGGGAGAAGCGATCGATGTCCTTCTGATGTTCAACAGTCAAAAGAAATTGCCATCTTTATTTTAAAAGCAGAAAAAGTTTTAACAAGTAAATTCATTTTTGTTTTATTTCAAGAATCGCTGATTAAGTTTAAACAACGTCGTTCTGTAAAGCTAAAACAAGCAAGAATTACAAACAAAAGCACAAGGGCTCAAATTTTATTGATAAGATGGAGATCAGCCAAACGCGTGATTCCAAAGAGTATATACAAAGTTAGAAAACGGTAATTTACAGGGAAAAGGGCTACGTTGAAACATAACGACCACTATCCTTCTACCAACTTTGAATTCGGGACATCCTGAGCTTCTGTCGAAGATGACCTTTGAATGGAGATTTCCTCCGATAGATGATGCCGTAACTGCTGCTGAGGGACTTGCCTCTATTGAACATAGTTACTTGCCATTATCCCTTACTTTTGCCTGGATTGTACAATGAGATTTCCAATCCATCGGGATGATTATTTTTTTTTCATGTCTCTAACTTTTGCCTGGACCGCCCTTTCGGGTTTTCAATCCACCGAGACGTTTTTTTTTGTTTTAGGCGAAGTATTTCTTGACTACATCAACATTCGTGGGGTAGGCAAATTCCTCTCCGTCCATGGTTGCAAGTCTCAAGGCGCCGCCTGAGAAAGCTTTCGTGACCACATAGGGGCCATCATAATTTGGGGTCCATTTGCCCCGAGAGTCAGTGAGAAATGATTGTATCTTCTTGAGCACGAGGTCTCCTTTTCTGAAAATACGAGGTCGGACCATTTTGTCGAACTCCCTTTTCATTCTCTGTTGATATAACTGACCGTGGCATAGTGCCGTGATTCTCTTTTCTTCGATCAGGTTCAGTTCATCGTGTCGACTTTGACACCATTCAGCTTCGGTGAGCTGAGCTTCCATCAATACCCTGATTGACGGGATCTCTACTTCTATGGGAAGCACTGCCTCCATGCCATATACTAGAGAGAAAGGGGTTGCCCCTGTTGAAGTGCGGACAGATGTTCGATAACCGTGAAGAGCAAAGGGTAGCATCTCGTGCCAATCTTTATAGGTTACAACCATTTTTTGAATGATCTTCTTGATGTTCTTGTTAGCCGCTTCTACCGCTCCGTTCATCTTGGGTCGGTAGGGAGATGAGTTATGGTGTTCGATCCTAAACTCTGCACACAACTCTTTCATCATCTTATTGTTCAAGTTAGATCCATTATCAGTAATGATCTCGCTTGGAACACCATAACGGCAGATGATATTGTTTTTGATAAATCGGACCACCTCTTGTCGGGTTACATTGGCGAATGACGCTGCTTCGACCCACTTGGTGAAATAATTAATAGCTACCAGAATGAACCGATGTCCGTTTGAAGCCTTGGGCTCAATCATGCCAATCATATCGATTCCCCATATGGAAAATGGCCACGGGGAAGAAAGAACTTTGAAATGTGATGGCGGTACATGAATTTTGTCGGAGTATATCTGACACTTGTGACACCTCCTCATGTACTTGCAGCAGTCGGATTCCATTGTCAACCAATAGTACCCGGCCCTGAGAATTTTTCTCGCCATTGTGTGTCCATTGGCATGAGTACCAAAGGAACCTTCGTGAATTTCTTTTATGAGCATGTCTGCTTCTGGTCTGTCTATGCATCGGAGCAAGACCATGTCAAAATTTCTCTTATAAAGAGTGTGACCGCTCAGGAAGAAGTTTCCAGCCAATCTTCTGAGGGTTTTCCTATCTTTTCTGAGTGCCCCAGATGGGTACTCTTGTTTCTGAAGGAAGCATTTGATATCGTGATACCAAGGTCTGTCATCTATGACTGCTTCAATCGCGAAGACGTAAGCGGGCCGTTCAAGGCGCATGATGTCGATCTTAGGTATGTCATTCCATGGACCTACACTAATCATGGAAGAGAGAGTGGCTAATGCATCAGCCATGTGATTCTCATTACGAGGGATGTGATGAAAGTCGACTCTATTGAAGAAGGGTAACAACCTTCTTGCATAGTCTTTGTAAGGAATCAATCCTGATTGGTATGTGTTCCAATCTCCTTTTATCTGGTTAATAACCAGGGCTGAATCGCCGTATACGTCCAAGTTTTTGATCCTTAAATCAATTGCTTCTTCGAGACCCATAATACAAGCTTCGTATTTGGCCTCGTTGTTCGTACACTTGAACGTAAGTCTGGCAGTGAAAGGAATGTGGGAACCCTGAGGGGTAACAATGATTGCCCCAATTCCGTTTCCATAATGATTGACTGCTCCGTCAAAGATAAGTCCCCACTGGGAACCTGGTTCTGGCCCTTCACTGGGTAGCGGTTCATCGCAATCTTTCATCTTTAGATACATGACATCTTCGTCTGGGAAGTCAAACCCGATTGATTCTTGATCGTTAATCGGTTGATGAGCCAAATGATCGGCTAAAATACTTCCCTTAACGGCTTTCTGAGCATGGTACTCTATGTCATATTCTGATAGTAACATCTGCCAACGGGCAATCCTTCCCGTGAGAGCAGGTTTTTCGAAAACGTACTTGATTGGATCCATTTCGGAGACCAACCAAGTAGTATGACGAATCATGTACTGGCGAAGACGTTTGGCTGCCCAAGCCAAAGCGCAACAAGTTTTCTCAAGCATTGTATACCGAGTTTCACAGTCGGTGAATTTCTTGCTCAGATAGTAAATGGCAGACTCTTTCCGTTTAGTTTCGTCTTGTTGGCCAAGTACACATCCCATTGATTCCTCTAGGACTGTGAGGTAAATGATTAGTGGTCTTCCTTCCACTGGAGGTGATAGAATCGGCGGATTCAATAGATATTCCTTAATACTGTCGAAGGCAGTTTGGCAGTCTTCTGACCAAATGCAATCCTGGTTCTTTTTCAATAACTTGAAAATCGGCGCAGAAGTGGCGGTCATAAGGAATATGAATCTGGAGATGTAGTTTAAACGTCCCAGGAATCCTCTGACTTGTTTTTCAGTTTTCGGAGAAGGCATTTCTTGAATGGCCTTGACCTTGTCAGGATCAACTTCAATTCCTTTCTGGCTGACGATGAACCCTAGTAGTTTCCCCGAACGGACACCGAAGGTGCACTTGTTAGGATTCAAGCGGAGCTTGAATTTTCTTAGACGTTCGAACAATTTTGACAGATGTTCAATGTGCTCATCCTCTGTTCTCGATTTTGCAATCAAATCATCGACATATACCTCGATTTCCTTATGTATCATGTCATGAAACAGAGTAGTCATGGCCCTTTGATAGGTTGCCGCGGCATTCTTCAAACCGAACGGCATTACTTTGTAACAAAAGGTACCCCATGGGGTAATGAACGAAGTTTTCTCCATGTCTTTCGGTGCCATTTTGATCTGGTTATAGCCCGAGAATCCATCCATGAAGGAGAATACTTTGAACCTTGCTGTGCTGTCAACCAGCATGTCAATGTGTGGTAAAGGAAAGTCGTCCTTTGGACTTGCCTTGTTTAGATCTCTGTAATCAACACACATTCTGACCCTTCCGTCCTTTTTGGGAACGGGTACGATGTTGGCTAACCATTGAGGATATTCAGATGTAGCGAGGAAACCCGCGTCGATCTGTTTTTGTACCTCCTCTTTGATTTTGATGGCCATGTCCGGGTGAGTGCGTCTCAACCTTTGCTTTACTGGTGGACATTCCGATCTTAGTGGTAAGTGATGTTCCACGATGCTGGTATCCAACCCTGGCATATCCTGATAGGACCAAGCGAACACATCGGGGAATTCTTTGAGAAGCTTTATCAAACTTTCTTTGACAGTTGGACTGAGCAGTGCTCCGATCCTGATTTCTTTTCTCTCTTTTTCTGAACCCAAGTTTACCATTTCCAACGGCTCTTTGTGAGGTTCAATGGACCTTTCCTCTTGTCTGAGTAGTCGGGAGATCTCTTCTGGAATTTCGTTATCAACTTCTTCTTCAGCCTCGAATACCGAGAACTCAAAGTTGGGAGAAGGCATCGGATCGTATGTTTCAACGGGGTATAAAACAAGCAATCTGCATGACGTGATGATTCGTGTTTAGAAGAGATAGAGAAAATGCAAGTGTGTGCAGTGTTTTGATTTTACTGCTTGTTTTTATTTTTGAATTGTTTTTTAGGATTACCATTTTCTGAAAAAACAAAAAGAGAAAACAACAATTAATGCGGAAATTACAGAACGACATTATTTTATTAATGAACAAGTCGATTCTTGAAACTACAACCCTATAAAACAAAACTCTGTCGCTTTGGGCAAAGCGAAGAGGGAAATTTACAGAAAACGAGCCCTATCAAAACATTTTTTTCACTTGGGCAGGGTGAAAGGTTAAAGATGGCAATTACTTTGACTGATGAACGACCTTCGGAACCTCGACGGCAACCCATTGGCAGCGAACTCCTCGGTGAATCACAAAGTCTGGCACCTTCCTTGATTTGTCTTCAGAAATGACGCTGATTTCTGGTGGAGCAGGATCATTGGAATCTGTCTCCCAAGCAGAATTGTTGTAGGAGGATTCCTCTGTTGCATTTTGCATAGCATTGGTGCTCTCAGCTGTATCTCCCCATCCAGTTGACTGGATATCTTCGAGCCTGATACGAGAGCTTTCGGGAGCAGTGTACTTGACCATAAAGTCGTATTTTCCACTTGGTTGTCCCAAAGTGTCCTAAACTTCTTTGGAACTGGAGAAGTCATCCCTCTCGATGACGTTGACCTTGGGAAAAGCATAATTGATGAATTCTAGTCCTGCAAACGTTGCGAATTCATCTTCATGTTGAGTAGTTTCTGAATGACCTGAGTGTTGATCCCATGACAGGGTGGGGACACAGGTATTCTGTTCAATGACGCTCAGCTGAGTTTCATTACTCGGCTGACTTTCTTGCCCCAAGTTTCCTGGGTAAGGCTGCCACATTGGCAGACCATCCATTGGGCCATAGTAATTGTGATCAAAGTTTTCTTTCATCAGAGTGTCTTCCTCTAATGAATTTGGCGGAGCACGGCATCCTTCCGGATCACAATCTCCGTAGATCATTTCGACATCTGATCTTGGTATAAATCTCGGACTTTCTGTAGGAAAGCAAAAAGGCATAGGCACCTCTTCCTGAGACATATAGCCGTCCTTGTTAAGGTAGGACCTCCATTCTTCATCTGTGTCAGAGGGATCTTCCTCATTGATAGCATGAACTGTCTGAGACACTGGGTGAAGAAAACCTCCACTATGGAAGAGGTTTTGAAGGGGATAAAGACTTTCATCGTTGGTGGTTGTCTGGGTACAGGTCGCAGAAAAACCAAGACCCTTCTTTGTTTTATTGTCAATGGGAATGACAAGCCGTCCCCATCCTGTCGTATCGGTACTCTCGACCGCTTTGATAGCATCTTTGTATGAAGAAATTGAAGTTCCTTCTTTGAACTGATTATCCTTGCTCACCGATAGTGCTTGGAACTGAGTTCCAATAACCTCCTCGGGTTCTATACCAGTAGATGATGATAAGTTGCTCACAAGCAAGGCTAGTTCTCCACAAACTGTGACAAGTTGATTGTTCTTGACGAACTTTAGCTTTTGGTGGAGGGTCGAAGTAACCGCTCCAGCCTGATTATCCAAGGTCTTCCTAATAAACAACTGTATGTTGCCCGGATATCCATGACCTGGAAAGTGATTTGGAAAGTGTGAGGACCAATAGTTATGGGAAGATCCACTTCGCCGATAACTGTTTTTCTGGATCCGTCGAATGCTTTGACGACGACCTCGCTGACTCTCATCGGAGGGCCCTTAAATGATAATTGCATCAAAGTGGACTTCGGCATAACATTCAGGGTTGACCCTGTGTCTACCAGTACGTTGGCTAAAGCATCGCCCTGGCAGTTAACTATGATATTGAGCGCCATGTTATGACGGCGATCCTTTTCAGGTAATTCCTCATCACTAAATCCCAAATTATTGTAGGAAGTGATGTTAGAGACAATGCTATCGAATTGTCTGATTGTTACATCCTGTTCCACAAAGACTTGCTCCAAGACTTTCTATAGAGCCTCTCAGTGTGCTTCTGAAGTGAGTAACAGCGATAATACTGAGATCTTTGAAGGAGTCTGTAACCGTTGATCAATAATGTTATATTCACTCCTTTGGATGAGCTTTAGCATCTCATCTTTGTCTTTTGAAAAGTCGGGATTACCAGATTGACTGACTGGTGGATCAGGAATTTCCGCCTGAAGTTCCTTTTCTTTGTTGGATTCTCCAACCCCTCGGTTGAAGATTCGACCGCTCCGTGTTACACGACTGATGTCTGCAATATTCACGACAGAAGGTAATGGAATTTCCTTTCCATTTTTAATTGTTGTTGCACCGTATTTGTAAGGGATCGCCTTAGCTGATTCATACGGTAGTGGTCCCGGTAGATAGATGACTATGGGAACCTTCTGATTTTTCTGACCATCATAAGTAATCTCGACCCGTTCCTGGTTGGGAACTCTAGATTCATCAAATAGAGGGATGATGGCAAAAACATCCCTGATCTGGTGATGACCAGAGATGGTGACAGCATCCTCAACTTGATCAGCAAGGTAGTTCGGCGACCAAATGATGGGTCCTGAACCTGGATATGGATGAATTTCTCCATGATCGATCTGACCCTGAAGAGCTGCTCTCACAAGGTAACACCCTTGGTTTCTTTCCGAACAGACGCTACAACTTTCATAGTTGTGTGGTGGCACCTGGCCATGCCCACTTTGAATGTAATGTAACCTCACTAGGTTACCTTCCATTGATCGGACATCCTGACTTTGACGACGAGTAGGATTCCTGTTATTGATACTAATCTGCTGAGTATCTTCGTCCATATAGATTGGCATCCACCAGTGATTTAACAAGTGCTGAAGTGCCTCTTGGACAAGGGTACAACCTCGATCGTTTTCGCAACCTGCTTTACAGTTTTGATAATCGTGTGATATTAAGAATCCGAGTCGGACCTGCTCAGCATGTAACTCTACCAGGTTGGTATTCATCACGCGAATGTCGAAGATTTGAACCATGTTGATTTGATAGGAGTTCCTATCATGGTAGTCTTGGATCCATCCAAGATCCATCTGACGCTGGAGGGCCTCTTGTATGAAAGAGCATCCCTGTTTGTTTACCGAGCAAATCAGACAGGAACTGTAATCGTGCCGCGGTAGATTATGATACTGGCTTTGCCTTGAGTGCATCGCCACCAAGTTGACATTCATCGCACGGATGTCGTGGTTTTGAATGACGTTAGAATTCGTAGAGACCATGTTAACTCCACGAACTCGGTGCTCTTGGATCCATCTAAGATCCATTTGTTCCTGTAGAGCTGATTGCACTACAGAACACCCGTGGTTGTCTTTAGAGCAGATATCACACTGGTGATAATTATGAGGTGGCACATGGCCATATCCACTCTGTCTACAATGCATCTTGACCAGATTGGTCCCCAATAAGAGTACATCGTGAATTTGATAGACATTGTTAGTCTCTTTCTCAATCAGATTGACTGCAGCTTTCTCGTGTTGAGGCAGCGGGTTCGTGAGAACATTAGGATTCGTATCTTTGAAAGATAAGAGCCCGCTCCTAACAAGCTTTTGCACGTTGGATTTGAAATTGAGACAAGTCTCAATGTTATGCCCTGAACCTCCTTGATGATAAGGGCATGTTTGATCCACCTTAAACCAGAAAGGCGGATTTTCCGGAACTAAAAGGGGAGACTTAGTCTAGATGTGCCCCTTAGCCAGCAGTAACGGAAATAATTCTACGTACAACATGGGTATAGGATCAAACCCTGATGGTCGTGTTGCACGGTTGTTGTTATATGGGGGACGAGCCTGCTGAAGAGGTTGTTGTGTCCTTTGCTGGTCAGGTTGGCTCTGCGCAACCTAAGGTTGATACGTAGGAACAGGCGCGGGGCCGATAGCAGGAGTAACAGCTGCTACTGGCTGATAACGACGCCTTTGCTTTCCGAGAGAGATATTCCCAATATCTTGCTCTTTTTTCTTAGGGAGAGCACTACCGTATTTTTTAGTACCGCTCGTTGATCCAGTGTCTTTTACCAAACGTCCTTCTCGGACGGCTTCCTCAAGACGTACACCCATGCCGACCATTTCGGTGAAATCACTGGGCGCACTGGCAACCATTCGGTCATAGTAAAATGAGCTTAAGGTCTTTAAGAAGATTTTTGTCATCTCTTTTTCCTCAAGAGGTGGACAAATTTGAGCGGCAATTTCACGCCACCTTTGAGCATACTCCTTAAAGGTTTCCTTGTCCTTTTGCGACATTAATCTGAGTTGATCTCTGTCGGGTGCCATGTCCAAATTGTACTTGTATTGTTGGACGAAGGCAGTACCAAGATCTCTGAAAGTACTGATCGTAGTACGGTTTAAACCCATGTACCATTTGAGTGCGGCACCGGTTAAACTATCCTAGAAGTAGTGAATCAGCAGGTCCTGATTCTCCGTCTGAGCTGACATCCGCCGAGCGTACATCACCAGATGGCTCTGAGGGCAAGAGTTACCCTTGTATTTTTCAAAGTCGGGCACTTGGAACTTGTGCAGGACTTTCACATTGGGGACCAAGCAGAGGTCTGCGGAGTCCTTTCCAAATAGATCCTGACCGCGAATGGCTTGCAGCTCTTTCTGCATTTCCAAGAACTGCTCCTGGAATTCATCCATTCTGTCAAACATAGTTTCCTTCTTACCAGAAGGTGTTGGTGAAATCTGTCCTTCCGGGACAGTGTGCACCACAGAGGGTGATACCGTGACTACGGCAGTAAGTCTTGGCGCCTCCCGAAGTTTGTAACCTTCAGGAGTCTTGAGTATGCCCCTGGCATCTTCGCTTTCCCGAAGTTTGTAACCTTCAGGCCCAGCGGCTTCTGTTGCGATTCCCTGATCTTCAGTGATCGGCGGAACATATCCTTCTGGGATATAGTTAACAGGCATGCCCCAAGGACGATCTTTCGGCATCTGATACCTAGGATCATACTTTTCTATGATGGGCGTTGAGGTGATATCTGAAATCACAGTTCTTTGTAGCTGAGCTTCTGCCATGGCTTGCATGTCGTTACGAAGCTTTCTCATATCCTCTCTCAGAGCGTCGATCTCTTCTTTCAACTCTCTATTTTCTTCCTCAAGATCATCCATCTTTTTCTGACGATTGGCCCGAGTATTATACGAATGAGACAGTTTGACTCTAGAATTGAGATACAAACGTGAGATTCGTAGGGAAGAAGAATACGCGATGTGAGAATGATGAATGCAATGATTATATTAATTGTTGTTTGGTTTAATCAAAATAAACTTCGACAATTAGATTGCAAATATCAAACAGTGGGGAAACCCCTTTTTATTGAAATTCAAAGGCTTACAGAAATGGAAATACAGTAGATTACAAAGTGCAGAAACAGAAACCTAAACTAATGGGTCCCGAGTCCTCTCTGAAGAGAAATCAGGTGCTGATTCTGGTATCATCCTTTTCTTTGACCGGGGCGCTTGGGTCGTTGTTGGGTTGTCATTCCTTTGCCAAGTGAAAGGAGTGAGCAAATTCCTTTGGTCATCTTGATTCTCTACAGCATGCTGCTCCAAAATTTCAATCAGAGCATCTTTCTCTTTCAGTAGTTGTTGTATTTGGATACACTCTACGTCGAGGGTGCGGTACTTGTTCTTCCAAGATCTTCTTTCCTTTTGAACTTTGTTGAGAGTAACCTGAAGCCTTTCAGTTTCTGTCATGAAGTACATGACAATTTCCCTCGGCGGAAGAATTCTGTAACGAGGATAAGGCATCTTTAGCTTGAGAGCTCTAGTTTGTACCCAATGGAGATAAGGCTCCACCGAGACACAATCCGGTTTTCCCAGAGACTCTCATCCTTTCTTATGAACCTGTTTCCAAGCATGCACTATTTCCATCTTTAGTGCTCTGTCACTTTCTCCTTCTTTGAAGAAAAGACCTTCCAGATGAACACCCAGTGGGATGTGTCTCATCGGGTATCCAAATTGACGAAGAACTAATGTCGGATGATAGTTGATTCCTCCTTTAGTTCCTATGAGGGGTACGCTGGGGAAGTTTCCACAACGGTCAATGATTCTGATTCCCTCATAAATCCTATTACACCAATCTATATCAGAGTTGGTGAGAGACATGATCTTCTACGACCAACGTAAGACACTCTTGCAATCCCAAAAATCGGCAGACTTGGGCAAGTGAGAGATAAACCATTTGTAGAGCAAAGGTACACAGTATGTGATCTCCCCTCCGCTGTACAAGTTTCCTAAGTGTACAGAATGATACGCATCTGCGAGAAAAGTCGGCACAAGGTTTCCAATGAGAAAAACCTTAATAGCGTTGATATCGACGAAGTTATTGATGTTGGGAAACAAAAATAATCCGTAGGTGAGCAAGACAAAGATGCTTTCAAAAGCAGTCATGTTCCCTATACTAGCAAAGTACAGAGCTTTCTTGGTCAGGAACTGGGCTGGCAAACCTTGGATGCCACCCTTAGTGATCATGTGAGTCTTGACCTCAGACTCGTCCAAATGAATTGCTCTTGCAATAGTCTGATTCTTTGGAATTTCTTCCAGTCCAGAAAATGGAGCTCGATCAGTGATATGTAAATCAGTCAGATGAGAATACTCCTCCAGCGTTGGTGCTAGCTGGTAATCCGGGAATGTGAAACAATGATAAACCGGATCGTAGAATTGAATGAGCGCGTCCATGATTCCCTTAATCACATGGACTCTTAACAGTGGTAGCAAACCACCGTGCTTGGCTCTGAAAGCCTCTGGGTTAACGATCATCCTCACTAACTTTCTCAAATCCCCTAGTTTTGGAACCTTGAAGGTATACTGGTGAGTTCTCCTTCTACCGAAATCCATTAATGCAATCTTTTTTCTCTGATATTTGCAATCACAGTCTTAGTTTAATTTGAAAAACAGAGAGACTAGAAGAGAAGTTTTTTGAATGTTTTAATGTTTTATTAAATGGATGCATGAATGCAGCACACAAAAAACATAGAAAAAACATGGGGTCAAAGGGTCGTTGTCATGAAGTCAAGGCTCTACCCATCCCCCAAAGGTTTACACTAAGGTGATTTTTGTACCTGTACTCATTATCATCAGCTCCTCCCAGGAAGGCAGACAACAAGCGGATCGCCAGCGAGTTGTGTGCAATCTTAGAGTAAGTTCTATTCACCGAGAATAGATCACCAGCCTCAAATGAGGGTAGTATCGCGTAACAGCTATTTCCGATAGCTTCCACACTACGAAAGGGTTGGCTTTTCTAGGTGTATACTCAATCTCACCACATGCGGCATCACACGCATTCCCAGTAGCAGAAAAATAAACACGTATAGCAATTAGGAAAAGCAGTATATATATTTGTCCTAATCATCCTAGACTTATAAAGCTACGATTCTTAAGTTCCTGACAGAAATGGGTTCCCCGGCGGAAGCCCTAATCTGTGGTTCCCTGCCTAAGAGATGGACCAGCATAGGTCAATCTTTCTCTTCGGTAGAGTTCCCATTTTCCGTGGAAAACGGGGATGATGCCCTAAGGCAGAAAAGGAGACTCCCCAGCAGAGTCGCCATTTGTGTAATTTTTCACACAAGAGAAGTAGAAAGAAAGGAACGTAGCCCCACGGTGGGTGCCACTTTTCTGTAGCGAGCGATTTTGGACGCGGTTCTTAAGCGCTGGTCGCTCTCTGCGGTTTGAGCTTAAAACTACAGGTCGATTCATTTTTTATCCTATTGTGAGCTGAATAAGGAAGGGAAATAGATGTCTCCAATTAACCCTGCTTGCATACTGAGTTTAAACAGCGGTCTGTTAGGTTACGGATGCTATCAATGTGGGGGGGCCTTTGTACTGGTTATTCGTATTTCGCCAATACAGGTTCTTTCTTTCTAGGGCTTGGGCAAAAGGTTTCTGGTGGGGAACAAGGATTAGGATGTTAGGACTGGTGCTTTTGAATTACTGCTTTTGATTGACGGAGATATGGGATTTGGGTTTTTTGTTGATTGCGCTCGCTAAGATCTTTTCTTTCGATCTTATGCCTACGTATTCCCGTTTACCGAAACAGGGAAATCAGAGCGTTCGTAGTTCCTCCTATTCTACGGGAGGAAATGGGTGTTTTGGTGTCTTGTTCAAAGCCCAAGACGTGAAGCGAAAGGTGATTTGTATCTTGTTCGAAGCCCAAGATGTGAAGCTAAAAGGTCTATTTGTGTCTTGTTCAAAGCCCAAGACGTGAAGCTGAAAGACCTCGGCTTTAGAGAGAATTTGTCATCTCTAAAGAGGGGAGAAGGAGAATTACTTTAACTGGGATACACGGATCCGAGTAATGCCATAATTTCCGAAGAAAGGGTTTTAACCTGAAGGAGAAGACTTTAACTCAGTGTAGAGCAATGCCATCTTTCCTTAGGAATTTCTCATGCTAAAAGAGGGACAGTGGCATGGATGTAGATGATCCAGAGGCTTGCCGCTTACAGCGATTAGATGAAGGGAAAGGAGTTTTGATGTTTGTGTACTGCGAACGAGGCACAGCTTTGATGCTAAAAGGTTGATTGGATCAACCAGTGGTTTTCTTATACAAAGCCTAAGAGGAGGCTAATTTCCGCTAGGAAAATCATTATACAAAGCCTAAGAGGAGGCTATTTTGTGTCTCGTACAAAGCCCGAGAGAGAGGCTAAAGGTTTTTGACCCAGTGGGGCATATCGTTATACAAAGCCTAAGAGGAGGCTAGCAAAAAGTTAACTCAGTTGGAGAATCTTTTATACTCAGTAAGAGAGTGTTTTTGTATCTCGTACAAAGCCCGAGAGAGAGGCGAAAAGGTTTTTTTGACTCCACTGGGGAGAATTTTGGTATCTCGTATGAAGCCCGAGATGGATGCTATTGTAACTGTTTCAGTTGAGTGACAGATCCAATATACTGATTTAAAAGAGAAAATCAGTTCTTATATGAGTAACACTGTACTCAGGGATTTAATTTGAGGATCAGGGATATTTCCTTCTCTTTGAGGAAATGGGAAATCCAAAGGGTATCGAGACTGTCCGAGTCTGCAGGTTTCCTTCCTATTTAACGAAGGGTGCTTGAGAATGTCTTTGAGACTCAAGGAGGTTAGACTGTCCGTGTCTAGAGTTTTATCTTTTGTATTATGCTCTGAGAAACAGTAGTAGACTCTATGAAAGGACTGTTCTATGAGGATGACTAAGTTCTGTTCCTATACCTCTAGGAGGTCGTCGGGACAATTTGTACGAAGCCCAAGAGGAGGCTAGAAACTTTTAAGAAGCCGACGGGTCCTTGTACGAAGCCCAAGAGGAGGCTATCATTCCCGGAGGAAGAGATCATTATACGAAGCCTAAGAGGAGGCTGTGAATACTTCTAAGAAGCCGTAGGGTCCTTGAATAATGCCCAAGAGGAGGCCGATGCTTTTAAGAAGCCTGTGGGTCTTATCATCTCCTTTCCATTAGGAGAGATAACTCTTTTAAAGATAAAAACCACTGGTAAACGTGCGAGGTTTACTATCCAGCGACTTTTAACTTTTAAAGAGGGTTCCTTAGTTAAGGTCCAAGATTATGACCGTAGTGGGTACCCAAACCCCGAGACATTTAAGGCAAGCTATCCACAAGGAATAGATCAAGTCAGGAAAGTTCGAGAATTGGGAAGAAACTCAAAGATGCCATTCACGGAGAATACATTCATATTGGGGAGTAGAGTTTCTTGACGATTCCTAAGGCGGACAGCCGAAGAGAAGACTGTATCTGGTGCTCCTATTGGGGATCTAGGCGTCTATTTCTACGAATAAGTGAAACGGCGTCACCTAGTTCTAGACGTAGTTGCCGGGGAAACTCGAAATATCTATACTATTATTACACAGTAGATATGAGTTTATGAAAGGAGACTTACAGTGAGCAGCCCCACAATACAGTTTATAATATGAAAGCAGTAAATAAAAGCGATAACCACTTACTCGGTTGTAGTGCTTCCATGCTGTTTGGTTAGTTGTTCAACAAAGAAAGATTGAAAACAACAGTATATTCAAAATCAAAGGAGAAAGTGCTTTGAAAAAGAAAGATTTGGGGCTTACAGCTCAAGGAGAGGCCCAGGGTTTTATCAGTGAGCGCACTGTTGAATTTGTACAGAGGGACTTATACAAGTGACTGGGGCCCAAAATGGTTTTCTGTACAAAGGGATGGGTCTTACACTCTCTCAAGAGGCCCAAAAAGGTTTAAAGAAAAGAGAGATGGGTCTTACTACTCGAGGGTAGGCCCAGATGGTTTTTATTTTTAAACGGGCGACGATCGCGTCGTTTACTTGTATAGAGGGACTTATACAATGAGTGAGGCCCAAAAAGTTTTTGTACAAGGGGGGATGGGTCTTACACTCTCTCAAGAGGCCCAAAGAGTTTTGAGAAAAATAAATGGGTCTTACTACTCGAGGGTAGGCCCAGATGATTTTTGAAAAGGCGACGATCGCGCCGTTTGTTTTTTGACGGTATCGGGACTTATACAATAAGTGAGGCCCAAAATGATTTGGTCAAAAAAAAGGATTGGGTCTTACACTCTATTAGAGGCCCAAAGTGTTTTGAAAATGATTTATGAGGGTTGAATTAATCCAAAACCCTAATTTGTTTTCAAAACTGTATTTAATTGAATAAAAATTCAATTAAAATGATCAAAAATTGTTTAACACATGGAAAACAAATTGTGATCTTGGATTAATGCTTCAAAAATTAAGTATTGACCTACAAAATAATTAGAAAGCATTAAAAGTTGCAAAATCAATGTAGAAAATATATTTAAAATGCCAAAAACAATCAAAATATTAATTCTTTACAAAAATATCAATTATATGAAATAAATAATATTTTTGGGATTTTTTGATAAAATAAAATATTTTAACATTTTTGTGAATTATTAAAAAAAGAATCAACTCAAAATCATTAAAACTCAGAGAGAAATTAATTTTTGAATCAATTAAACAAAATCACAAAATTCAAATATTCAAATATATGAAAATGGCGCCAAGAACAACACCAAGAACACGCGCGTTTTTCAGTTTGCCCAGATTTGCATTTTCCATTCAATCTCACTGAATACGTAATTATAACATGCAATCCACATATCATTATGCTCGCCTCAACCTCACGATCATGTCTATGTACTTTAATTTCATTTAAATTAAATATACAACAAGAAATCACGAAGAGGCCTCAAGAACCCTAATTTCTGCATGAAGGCTAGGATTTTTGATACACGATTCAAACAATGCAATTAATTGAGGGAAAACATTCCATGCATGATTATGAACATATGGCCAAATTATTGTGCGAGGAAATATGCATAGATTGAGAGATGACCAAGTATGTGCTTACCTCCAAGTCGTGACAGCAAGAGCAGATGTGATTTTGAGTTGGAGGTGTTACAGATGAGTTGTGATGATCTGGACAGCTTCCCTACACCATATGGAGTGTGTTTGAACACTTGGATTGAATTGAAATGGACTGGATCAGTTTATGGCATCTCAACTGCACCTTGTTTGAAATTTTGAGCAACCAGCTGGTGATTTCATGAAATTGATGTTTCAGAAGTTATGTGAGTGTTTGATCAGCTCATATGTGATGTATGTGAGGTGTGTGAGTGATTGGTTTGTGCAGAATTGCTCTCAAACTCAAAACCCGATAGCTACCTTGCTAAGAAAGGCATTTTTGCCAAGAGAAAGAGATTTTGAGGAAAGCATATGTTAGATGGCTTTGGTGTACTTAAACTGACCACAATTGAGCTCTATTTATAGTAGAGCAAGTTTTTTTTGCAAGGAATAGTACATGGCAGATGGTAAGTAGGTTTCCTCAATGTTGGCCAATGGAAATGAAAGTCTCCTCTAGCCATTGACTAGAGGTTAGGGCACAGAGCTTTGGTCCCCTTGGTCTTGGATAAGTCTTGACTGATTTCAGATGAGAATGGCTCAGTCCATGCCACCTTGATGGTTCCATTGAATGCCTCATTCCAAATTTGAAGTCTTGTCCCTATTTTGGCCATTCTAGGTTCAACATGCTATTCTTTGTTCCTTGGACCTTGGAGGCTTGGCTCAGTGATTGTCCCCTTTGGATTCAATCCTCTGAGGTGTCCAAGTGGATTGGAGCAATTGTAATTGGCTGATTTTGGCAAATCGAGCCAAAATGCAAATTCTGCCTTGCCTTGACAGATTTCAGCAAGGCAACTTGCCAATGTTGTATCTCATGATGTAGGTTGAATTTGGCAATGTTCTTGGCCATTTTGGAAAGCCCTAACATGATACAACAACTGTTTGAACAAGTTTGGTTTTGATCTCTTTTGATTCCAAGTGAAAAATCCCCCTACATTTGGCAAAAAGTGAAGGCAAATCTGACTTAGTGAAAATTTCACTAAGTGTTGGAAAAAGTGACATTTTCACTTTTCAGCCACTTTGATGACTCCATAACTCAAAATCCTTAATGAATTGGAATGACTTGTAGTTGAAGTTTTTGTAGGTGATAATGAGGGCTACAAATCCATCTTTGGATGAGAAAAAATGGCCTTGTGGTTTAGGAGTTATGGTCCTCCAAAGTTGGTACCTTTGCCACTTTATTTTTAACTTAGAAAAATTTCTAAGTTTTATGGTTACCCCTTTTACAAGTTATCTCACTTTTCCTTGATTTTTCTTGATGAATGATGATTCAAATCATACATTAACATCATTTTAGGGTTAAAAATCCATTTTGGTGAAAAATCTCAAAAAGTCAAAGTTGACTTTTGTGCACAGTTGACTTTTTATCAGATGAATTCCAAACTGTGCAATTCTTCAGGAAATCATGTCCTTGACCTAAATCAAACTTGATGGAAATGTTCCATGGGTGTCATAGGGTATATTCAATCATGTATTAGGGTTTGGGAGCATGTCCTGGTCAAAAGTCAAAGTTACAGTTGACTTTTCCCTTAAAACCCTAATTGTGGTGCAGATGAAATTGAGACTTGTTGCTCAAACTTCTTGGATCAATCCATTGTTCCAAATGGATCAATATGGTATATTAGAGACCCTCAAATCATCTCTTGAGGTCTTGGCTCATGGTTTGTCCCAAAAGTCAACTTAGGGGTGAATTAGGTCAAGAAACCCTAATTCCTGATTTTTGATGAATGCATCCCCTGAGGCAAAATTGACTTGATGCATGGGTTCATGAGGTTCCATGAAGCATATTAGGTCATGTTTTGGATCATTGCCTTGTGCCCAGATGAAAATTTCCATCTGGAGACCCTGGTCGACCAAAACCCTAATTTGGTGACACTGTCGATCTTGAGACTTGATCCACCTAGAAGGGAGCAGCCTTGTGCTTAATCCTTGAAGTGGGAGTCCTTTTTGATCCATTGTGGATGTTTAAGAGATTATACAAGTTGAAGATCATGTCATTTCTTGATTGATCCTTTGTCTAAGCACTCAGAGAGGGCTTGAAACCCTAATTTTGATTGTATTGGATGCTTACCCATCTTTGGGGAGACTAATGAAGCATAAAGGTACATCCATATTGTGATGATGATTTTCACAATGATGGGAAATCTAAGTGGTCAAAATTTGGGGTATTACACATATCTTTTTCGGATATAAACAGAAGACGGAAAATACTCATTCAGAAATGCCTTCTCTATCTCTTCCCAAGTGGTAATACTCCCAGCAGGTAACGAGTAGAACCACTCTTCAGCCTCTTCCGCCAGAGTAAAAGGAAACATTATTAACTTCTTTGCTTCCTCCGTGTGCCCCTCAATCTTGAGAGTGGTGCTCATAGTCAAAAATCTTTGCAGATGTTTGTTCACATCTTCATTAACCTTTCCGGTGAAAGGTTTCCTCTCATGTTGAGTGTGTCATACCCCTAATTTTGACCACTAAGATTTCCCATCATTGTGAAAATCATCATCACAATATGGATGTACCTTCATGCCTCATCAATCTCCTCAAGGATTGTTGAGCATTCACCACAATCAAGAATTAGTGTTTCAAGCCCTCTCAGAGCCTTAGACAAAAGATCAATCAAGGAATGACATGATCTTCAACTTGTCTAACATCTCAAACCTATAATGGATTAAGAGGACTCCCACATCAAGAATCAAGTACAAGGTTGCAACATTCCAAGTGGATTAAGCCTCAAGATCGCCAGTGTCACCAAATTAGGGTTTTGGTCAACCAAGGCCTCCAGATGGAAATTTTCCTCTGGGCATGAGCCAATGCTCCAAAGCACAACCCAAGATACTCCAAGGGACCTCATGGACCCAATCATCAAGTCAATTTAACCTCAGGGGATGCATTTACCCAAAAATCAGGAATTAGGGTTTCTTGACCTAATTCAGCCCTAAGTTGACTTTTGTAGCTCTCATGGCATACTTCAAAAGTGTCAACTACATCTCATTCCAATTCTCCGTGGATTTTTAGTTATGGAGTGATCAAAATGGCAAAAAACATGAAAGTGACATTTTTCCAACACTTAGTGAAATTTTCACTAAGTCACAATCTGCCTTATTTTTTCCCAAATGTAGAGGAATTTTTCATTGTAATTCAAGTTGGTTCAAAACCAAAGTTGGACATCATGTTTAAATAGGATATGTCAGTTTTCCAAAGTGACCAAGAACTCCCTCAAACTCCATCTGAGCTAGGAGTTATGACAGCTGCAACATGCATTGCTGCAAACTATCTTGGCAAGGCAGATTTCTGCATAAGGGCTCGATTTGATCAAATTGTGCAACAATAAGCATGGTTATCCATCTGTACACCTCAAGGGGGAACAAAAAAGGGACAATCACTGATCTATCTACCTCCAAAGTCCCAAAATCTACAAGTAGCATGCCAAACCTAAAAAGCTTAAAAGAGGCCAAGACTCCAATTTTGTTTCCAAGCATTTAATGGATGCACCAAGGTGGCATGAACTGAGCCTATTCCAACTGAATGAGTCAAAGATACGCTCTGAATCAAAGAACCATAAGCCTGTGCTCTAATCTCAAGTCAATGGCTAGAGGAGACTTGAAATTCCATTTGATCCACATTGGCCAAAGGCCTGCTGCAGTTGCCATTCCCTATTGATGCCAAAACAAACTTGACACACTATAAGTAGACCTCATTTCTGATCAATTTGAGTACACCAAAGGCCTATGACACTTGCCTTTCTCAAAATCACACTCTCACTTCCAAAAATGCCTTCTAATGCAAGCTACTATCGGGTTTTGAATTAGAATGTGTTTCCAATCAAACTAATCACACACACACACACACACCTCATAAACATCATATATGAGCTAATCAAACACTAAACCAACAACTGGAACACCAAATTCATGAAATCATCATCCATTTGCTCAAGTTTTCAACAAAGTTGCAGTTAAGGTGCCATAATCTGTTCCAGTTCACTTCAAATTAATCCAAACTTTCAAACACACTTCATATGGTGTAGGAACGCTGTTCAGATCATCACAACTCATCTGTAACACCTCTAACTCAAAAATCAAATTGTTCTTGCTGCCAAGACCTTCAAGTAAGCCTAAACTTGGTCATCTCATAATTTATGCATATTTCCTCGCACAAAACTTTTGCCAAATGTTCATAATCATGTATAGAATGTTTCCCCTCTATTGATTACTTTGTATGAATCGTGTATCAAATTTCTCAGCCTTCATGCAGAAATGAGGGTTCTTGAGGTTTTGTTTTGATTTCTCATTCCATGTTTAAAATAAATGAAATTAAAGACCATAGACATGATCGTGAGTTGAAAACGAGCAGATTGATATGTGGATTGTATGATTCCATCAGGTATTTAGTGAGATTGATGAGAAAATGCAAATCTGGGCAAAACAGGGCACGCGGGCAAGAACAAGGTGTTCTTGGCGCCCTTTTTCAAATATTTGAATTTTTGAATTTTTGTGATTTTATTTAATTGATTCAAAATTTTAATTTCTCTCTGAATTTTAATGATTTTGAATTGATTCTTTTTTTAATAATCACAAAAATGTTAAAATATTTTATTTTGCAAAAATTCCCCAAAAATATTATTTATTTCATATATTTGATATTTTTGAAAAGAATTAATTTTTATTTGTTTTTCAACATTTTGAAAATTTTCTTTCTCTTGATTTTCCAAACTTAAATGGTTTTCAATCATTTTGTGGATAAAAACATGATTCTTGAAACATTGATCCAAGGTCACCACTCATTTTTCACATGTTTTCAATCATTTTTATTAATTTTTAAACAAAATTAATTCCATTTTAAACAAAATTAGGGTTTTGATTGATTTCACCCTCATCAGTCTTTTTCAAAACACTCATGGGCCTCTAATAGAGTGCAAGACCCAATCCCCTTTTAAACAAAATCATTTTGGGCCTCAGATATTGTATAAGTTCTCGGCGTTAAAAGAATCTCGGCGCGATCGCCATTTGAGAGCAAAAACAATTTTGGGCTTACCCTCGTGTTGTAAGTCCAACTTTTCTTTTTCAATACCTTTTTGGGCCTCTTGAGAGAGTGTAAGACCCAACCTCTTTGTAAATAAATAATATTTGGGCCTCAGACGTTGTATAAGTCCCACTGTATTGTCAAAACCACGACGCGGTCGTCGCCTTTTAAAACAAAATCATCTGGGCCTACCCTTGTATTTTAAGTCCCATTTATTTTCTTTAAATATTCTTTGGGTTTCTATTAGAGTGTAAGACCCAACCCTTTTAAATAAACTTTGGGCCTCAGACATTGTATAAGTTCGGATACGGTATTCAAAACAACGGTGCGATCACTGTTAAAACTTGGGCCTTTCTTTGAGTATAAGCCCCAACAATCTTTTCAAAACAATTTCCCTTTTGATTTAGATTCAATATACATGATATTATCAAAACTTTCTTTAATTTCTATGAACAACTAACAATATAGCATGGAAGCTTGCTCACCTGTAAGTTTTAACAACTTTTATTAATTCGCTTTCATATATATATATATACATGTATTGTGGGAAGCAGCGCATGATTAGTTTTCTTTTATATCCTTTTAAATACTTGTCATATATCAACTGTATGTATACTAGTATAGTTATTTAGAGTTTTCCCCGAAAACTAGGTCTAGAACTAAGTAAAGCTAGTTAGTCACTCTTGAATACAATCAAAACTAGATCCCCTTAGGATTTCCAGATACAGTTTTGCCTTCTCTTGGGCTTAAACAATATGGAACAAAGAGAAAGGAAGTATTCCTCATGAACCTTTTCTCAGACTGTCACCCCTAGAAATTGTCAAAGTAATTCTACTCCCCAGAGTTGATCTATTCTGGGTGAATAGCATCTCTTGAGTTTCTTCAAACCTTCGAACTTTCACTAAATGATCTATTCTCGGTGAATAGCATTTCTTGAACTTTTCTTGGTTTAAGACCCACAGGCTTCCTAAAAGCATCCCCGCCACCTCTTGGGCTTTGTACAAGGACCCTTCGGCTTCTTAGAAGTTCTCATGCCTTCTCTTTGGCTTAATACAAGGACCCTGACGACCTCTTAAAGGTATAAGACATAACTTAGTCATCCTTTGCTAGAGCAGTCTTTCCAGTGTCAAATATCAGATTTTAGGGTTGATCCTCATCCCTTAATACCCGTGCCTCCTCTTGGGCATCATACAAAAGATAAAACTCTTCCACGATAATAGACTTGGACAGTCTAAACCCCTTGAGTCTCAAAGACATTCTCAAGTTCCCTACAAAAACATAGGAGAAACCCTGATCACTCTGGATCAATCTCTAGCAGAGCTAAAACCCAGTCTCTCTCCTAAAAATGCCCAAGACAAGATCAGTTTATCATCAGTATAACACTATCCCAAATCAGAACCTCAAGGTATCTGATACCTCAACTCTTCTGCAATCCCCTGCAAGAGTTGATTCCCCCATTTGGACCTGCCTCGGGATCTCAATGATCCCCAGCAAAAGATAGCCTCCGCTTAGGCTTTGTATAATGATCTTTCCTCAGCAAAGTTAGCCTCCTCTTGGGCTTTGTACAATGATTCTCCCCGATGGAGCTAACCTTTTCATACTCTCTTGTTGAGTCAATTACTTTTCAAACTCTCTTGTTGAGTCCATTACCTTTCAGACTCTCTTGTTGAGTCATTTACCCTTTCAGACTCTCTCGTTGAGTCAATCACCTTTTCAGACTCTCTTGTTGAGTCAACCTTTTTAGCCTCAATCTTGGGCTTTATACAAGACAGATAAAAGCACTCTCTTGTTGAGTCAAACCCTTTCAGCGACAATCTTGGGCTTTGTACAAGGCATAAATCTTCATAACCTTCTCTTAAGCTTGGGACCAACACCTTTCCCAAGCAGAGTCAAACTCATTTTTGACTCAATCTAGGGCTTTGTACAAGACAGATAATACTCTCCAGCAAGAGTCAAACTCGTTTCAGCCTCAATCTTGGGCTTTGTACAAGACACATACAAATCTCCCCTGCGGAGTCAAAACCCCTTTTAGCCTCAATCTTGGGTTTTGTACAAGACAGATAAAACATTTTTCCCCGGAAAAGTCAAGCTTTTAGCCTCCTCTTAGGCTTTGTATAAAGATATCCCTAAAGGGTCATCCTCTTTTTGCCTCAATCTCGGGCTTTGTACGAGACAGATAAACACTCTCTTGTTGAGTCAGTCATTTCTAGCCTCCTCTTAGGCTTTGTATAAGGAGTTCCCTAGTGGAGTCAATCAACCTCTTAGCTTCAACCTTGGGCTTCGATCAAGGCACACAAAAATCAACAATCCCTTTAGAGATGACAAGTTCTCTCTCAGTCAAACCTTTTAGCTTCAATCTTGGGCTTTGAACAAGACACAAATACTCAACCTTTTAGCTTTAATCTTAAGCTTTGAACAAGACACCAAAACATCTTTTTCCTCCCTTAGAATAGGAGGAACTAAGATTACTCTGATTTCCCTGTTTCATTTAAATGGGAATACGTAGGCATAAGATTGCAAAATCTTAGCGAGCATACTAATCAAAAAACTTTAGGTCCAGTACCTTCACATATCAATCAAAACTTAGGTCCAGTACATTACCAAAAACATCAACAAAAACTCACTTACTCTCTCATACTCTCCCAAGAAACTTTCCCAACCCATTAATAGATAAACACCATCAACTACAAAGGGAAACCTAAAGCTAATATCCTGTGGATAACCACATATAGGATGGGTAATTGACAACTCCCCATTGTATAACCGGACACCGACTCCCTGAATCTCTTTTAAGCGTTTGTTCAGTTAAACATTCGCGTGCAAGGTTAGTTTTAGATATCTTCCCTTTCCCTTCCAGCTTCATGGGATAAATAAGAAATTAGAAAGTAGCACCCCTCCTCCTCATTATGGTGAGGAAAACCCAGCGATAAGGTGGTCGCGTCACCGACAAAAAATCACTTGCTACAGAAAAATGGCGACTCTGCTGGGGACGTCTTTAATCTGTTAGGATTATAGGCTATAGCTCTTAAGAGGTCTAGGATGTTAGTTTTAGGAATAAATATATATATTGCTTTTCCTAATTGATATCCGTGTTTATTTTTCTGCTAATGGGACTGCGGGTGATGTTGCATCTGGAAAGTTTGAGTGACACCTAAGATAAGTGATGGCACTAGACGAGTAATCTTACAGGGAGTGACTCTCAAATAAGAGACCCCGGTAGACCATTGAATCAGTGGAGATACCCTTTGTGGATTCAATGCCTATATGACTTCGGTTGTTGAAAGCAGATTGTTCAATTGTGGTGTCCATGAAACTGAGGATTTAGTAGACTGAGACCTTGTTACTATTTTGTAGTGCGGAAGCTATTGGAAATAGTTGTCACGCGATACTACCCTCATTTGAGATTACTCTAAGATGCTGCAGCTCGCTCGGGTGAACCAGCCTTTTGTTGTTATCCCAAGAGGGGTCAATGATTTTGGGGACAGGTACAAAAAATCACCAGTACAACCTTTGGGGACGGGTAGAGCCATGACTTCATGACACCGAACCTTTGACCCCATGTTTTTTCTATGTTTTTGTGTGCTGCATTCATGCATTCATTTCATTAAAAAACATTAAAACAAAGAAAAATTTTCTCTTCTAGTCTCTCTTTTTCAAATTAAACTAAGACAATGATTGAAAATGTCAGAAAAAAAGGTTGCATTATGGATTTTGGTAGAAGGAAGACTCGCAAGTACACCTTCAAGGTTCCAAAATTAGAGGATTTGAGTGGGTTGGCAAGGATGATCACCAATCCTGATGCTTTCAGAGTTAAGTACGGAGGACTGCTGTCTCTGTTAAGGGTCCATGTAATTGAAGAAATCCTGGCTACGCTCATTCAGTTTTACGATCCGGTCTATCACTGTTTCACATTCCCGGATTATCAGCTTGCACCAACACTGGAGGAATACTCTCACCTGACTGATCTACCCATTACTAACCAAGCTCCCTTTTCTGGACTGGAAGAAATTCCAAAAGATCAAACCATTGCAAGAGCTATCTATTTGGACGAGTCAGAAGTCAGGACTCACATGACCACTAAGGGTGGAATCCAGGGTTTGTCAGCTCAGTTTTTTATAAAGAAGGCTCTGTACTTTTCTAGTATAGGGAACGTGACTGCTTTCGAGAGCGTCTTTGTTCTGCTCACCTACAGGTTCTTTCTGTTTTCCAACATTGATGACTTTATTGATATCAATTCCATTAAGATTTTTCTGATTGGAAACCGCGTACCGACCTTGCTTGCAGATGCTTATCATTCTGTACACTTAAGGAAATTGTATAGCGGAGGAATGATCACATGCTATGTACCCCTGCTATACAAATGGTTTACTTCCCATTTACCCAAGTCTGCTGCATTTTGGGATCATAAGAGTACTTTACGTTGGTCGCAGAGAATTATGTCTCTTACCAACTCTGACATCGATTGGTACAATTGAATCTATGACGGGATCAAAATCATTGACCGTTGTGGAAACTTCCCTAATGTACCCCTCATAGGAACTAAAGGAGGAATCAATTACCATCCAGTTTTAGTTCGTCGTCAATTTGGATACCCAATGAGGCATATCCGGCGTAATGCTCATCTGGAAGGTCTTTTCTTCAAGGAAAGAGAAAATGACAGAGCACTAAAGAAAGAAATAGTGCATGCCTGGAAACATGTTCACAGGAAAGAAACAGAGTCTTTAGGAAAACCATACTGTGTCTCGGTGGAACCTTATCTCCACTGGGTACAAACTAGAGCTCTCAAGCTAAGGATGCCTTATCCTCGTCAGGAAGTTCTTTCGTTAAAGGAATTTGTCCTTTATTTTATGTCTAATACGGAAAAACTTCAAGTTACTCTCAACAAAGTTTAACAGGAGAAGAAGTCTTGGAAGAACAAGTATCGTATTCTCAATGTGGAATGTAATAAAATACAGCAACTATTAAAAGAAAAGAATGCTCTGATCGAGATTTTAGAGCAACATGCTGTAGAGAATCAAGAAGACCAAAGGAATTTGCTCGCTCCTTTCACTTGGCAAAGGACTGACATCCCGACAACGGCTCAAGAGCCCCGGTCAAAGAAAAGGAAAGTACCAGAACCAGCCCCTAAGCTCTCCACAGAGAGGACTCAGGATCCATAAGTTTAGACTTTTCCTTTTACAGCACTTTGTAAATTATTGTATTTCCATTTCCGCAATCTTTGAATTCAATAAAACGGGGTTTCCTCATTGTATGATATTTGTAATCCAATTGTTGAAGTTTATTTTGATTAAACAAAAAAAATATTAATTAATATAATCATTGCATATCATTCATCATTCTCACATAACGCATTCCTTTTACCTACGAATCTCACGTTTGTGTCTCGATTCTAAAGTTAAACTGTCTCATTCGTACAATACTCGGGCCAGTCATCAAAAGAAAATGGATAATCTTGAGGAAGAGAACAGAGAGTTGAGAGAAGAACTCAACGCTTTGAAAGAAGATTTGAGGAAAATTCACAATGACATGCAAGCTCTGGCAGCAGCCCAGATGCAACAACAACAGACTGTGATCTCATAGATCACATCGACGCCCATAGTAGAAAAGTATGATCCTCAGTATAACATGCCTAAAGATCTTCCCTGAGGCATGCCACTTAACTATGTCCCAGAAGGATATATTCCTCCGATCACGGAAGATCCGGAACCCACAGCAAGAACCGTTGGGCCTGAAGGTTACAAACTTTGGGAAAGCGAAAATACAAGGGGCATGACAGCAACTCCTGAAGGTTACAAACTTCGGGAGAGGGAAGCACCAAGAGTCACTGCCGTAATGACTATACCACCACCCGTGGTACACACTGTCCTGGAAGGGCAGATTCCATAGATATCTTCTTGTGGAAACGAAAGTATGGACAATAGAATGAGGGGATTCCAGGAACAGTTCCTGGAGATGCAGAAGAAGCTGCAAGCCATTCGCGATCAGTATCTATTTGGAAAGGACGCCGCAGACCTTTATTTGGTCCCTAATGTGAAAGTTCCGCACAAATTCAAGGTGCCCGAATTTGAAAAATACAAGGGTAACTCTTGCCCTCAAGCCATTAGGTGATGTACGCTCGGAGGATGTTAACTCAGACAGAGAACCAACAGCTAATGTTCCACTATTTCCAAGATAGTTTAACCGGTGCCGTACTTAAATGGTCCATGGGTTTGAACCGCACTAAGATCGTCACTTTCAGAGATCTTGGCGCTGCCTTCGTTCAGCAGTATAAGTATAACCTGGACATGGCACCGGACAGAGATCAACTCAGAGCCATGTCGCAGAAGAACAAAGAAACTTTCAAGGAATATGCTCAGAGATGGCGTGAAATTGCCATCCAGATCTCTCCACCTCTTGAGGAAAAAGAGATGACAAAGATCTTCTTGAAAACCTTGAGCTCATTTTACCGCGGCAGAATGGTTGCCAGTGCGCCCAGTGACTTCACTGAAATGGTGGGCATGGGAGTTCGTCTTGAGGAAGCAGTCTGAGAAGGACGTTTAGTTAAAGACACTAGACCATCAAGCAGTACCAAAAGATACGGTAGTGCTCTCCCTAAGAAAAAAGAGCAAGATATTGGAAATATCTATCTCGGAAAACAAAGGCGACGGTACCAACCAGTAGCAGCTGTAACTCCTGCTATCAACCCTGCGCCTGTTCCTACGTATCAACCTCAGGTTGCTCAGAGCCAACCAAATCAACAACAATATCAGCAAAGGACACAACAGCCTCTTCAGCAGGCTCGTCCTCAGTACAATAACAACCGTACAATGCGACCACTAGGGTTTGACCCTATACCAATGTTGTACGCATAACTATTTGCACTACTACTGGCCAAAGGGCACGTCAAAACCAGGGCTCCTCTTACAGTACCAGAAAATCTGCCTTTTTAGTTCAAAGCAGATCAGACTTGCCCTTATCATCAAGGAGGGCCAGGGCATAACATAGAAAACTATCTCAGCTTCAAGTCTGATGTGCAAAAGCTTGTCAGGAGTGGGGTCTTATCTTACAAGGATACAAATCCAAATATTTAGACGAACCCGTTGCCTCAACACGAGAAAGCTGCGGTCAATTTGATAGAAGAAGAGTCTAAGCACAGCAATCAAATTCACGATGTACTCTTATTGGGAACCAACCTGGTCAAGATGCATTGTAGGCAAAGTGGATATGGTCACGTACCGTCTCATAATTATCACTAGTGTGATATCTGCTCTAAAAATGATCAAAGATGTTCTGTGGTGCAGTCAGCTCTACAGGAACAAATAGATCTCAGATGGATCCAAGATCACCGAATTCGTGAAGTCAACATGGCTTATACGAATTCCAACGTCATTCAGAACCACGACATCCGTGCAATGAATGTCAACCTGGTGGCCATGCACTCAAGGAAAAGCCAACATCATAATCTGCCACAGCATGATTACGATTCCTGTCTAATTTGCTCGGTAAATAATCAGGGATGGTCTTTTGTACAAGAGACCCTCCAGCGTCAGATGGATCTTGGATGGATTCAGGATTACTGTGATAGAAGTCAGTATCAAGTTAATATGATTCAAATTTTTGATATTCGCTTGATGAATACCAGCATGGTGGAATTACACGCTAAGCAAGTCCAGCTCAATTTTCTGACTTCGCATAATTATTAGAATTGTAAGGGATGTCGGGAGAGTGACCAAGGATGTGCACTCGTTCAAAGGACTCTGCAACATTTGTTAAACTACTGGTGGTTTCCGATCTATCTAGATGAAGAGACGCAACAAGTCAGCATGACCGACGGGAACCCTACTAGACATCAGAGTCAAGATGTTCGATCAATGGAAACGGACCTAGTAAGGTTACACTGCATACAAAACGGACGTGGCCGGGTGCCACCACACAACTATGAGCGCTGTAGAGTTTGCTCAGAGGATAATCAAGGATGCTACCTCGTGCGGGCAGCCCATCAAAGTCAGTTGGACCACAAGGAGATTCAACCATGGTCAAGCTCTGGTTCAATGTTAGATTATCATTCTAATCGAGGCAAAGAAGTTGTCTTGATCCCTAAATGAGAAGTGGCCAAAGATGTGTACGCAATATTCCCTTTACTTCATGAATCAAGAATTCCTCTTGATGGTGGAAGGGTTCTCAACCTCGAACCAATTGAGGCCGGCTATGATAGTCAGAAAAATCAAAAGGCCCTTGTAGTCATCTATCTGCCGGGACCAGTGCTGTACAAATTTGATAAAGCTATCCCTTACAAGTACGGTGCGACAATGATTGAGAATGGAAAAGAAACTCCATTACCCTCTGTCATGAATGTTACCGACATCAGTCGGGTAACACGGGGCGGTCGAATCTTTAACCGAGGGGTTAGAGAACCTACCAGAGACAAGGAACCCCAAACAGAAGTTCCTAATCAACCAGTCGGTCGGTCCAGTGATCCTGGCCTTTCAAAAAACAACGATGAGATGCTGAAGCTCATCCAGAAGAGTGAATACAACATTGTTGATCAAGTGTTGCAAAATCCTTCAAAAATCATTGTGCTATCTCTTTTACTCAGTTCCGAAGCTCACATGGAAGCTCTACAGAAAGTCTTACAATAGGCCTTTGTGGAACAGGATGTAACAATAAGACAATTTGACAACATCATCTCCAACATCACTTCCTGCAATAACTTAGGATTTAGTGATGAGGAACCGCCGGAAGAGGGCCCAAATCATAACATGGCACTCAACATTACAGTCAACTTCCAGGACGATGCATTAGCCAGTGTACTGGTAGACACCAGATCAGCTCTAAACGTAATGCTGAAATCTACTCTAATGCGACTATCATTCAAAGGATCTCCGATGAGAGGCAGTGAGGTCATCGTCAAGGCATTTGACAGATCCCAAAAAATAGTTATCGAAGAAGTTGACCTTTCCATAACTATCGGTCCTCACACTTTCCTAGTCACTTTCCAGGTCATGGACATCCGGGCAGCATACAACAGTTTGTTAGGAAGACCTTGGATACACGAGGCTGGGGCAGTCACTTCAATGCTTCACCAGAAACTAAAGTTTGTCAAGAACGACATACTAGTCATAGTCTGCGGAGAACAAGCCTTGATCGTGAGCAACTTATCGTCGTCCACTTATGTAGAACTAGAGGAGGTTGTAGGAACCCAGTTCCAGGCACTTTTGGTGAGCAACGACAACCAGTCAGAAAGAGGAACGTCGATTTCCTCGTACAAAAATGCTCTCAAAGCGATCAGAAGTAACAATACCAAAAGGATGGGGACAGCTTGTCATTCCTACTGACAATAAGAAAAAGAAAGGTCTTGGTTTTTCTTCAACCTGTACCCAGATTGCAACTAACAATGAAAGTCTTCATCCCATTCAGAACTTCTTCCATAGTGGACGTTTCCTTCACCCAGTGTCTCAAGAAGTACATACCATCAACAAGGGTGACTCCTCCGATACAGATGAAGAGTGGAAGTCCTATCTCAACGAGGACGGTTATATGTCTGAAGAAGAAACGCATACGCCATTTTTCTATCCCACGCAAAGTCCGAGATATATACCAAGATCAGATGTCAAGATGATGTACGGAGATTATGATCCTGAAGGATGCCGTGCTCCACCAAATTCATTAGAGGAGGACACTCTGATGAAAGACAATTTCGACTACGACTATTATGGCCTAATGGATGGCTTGCCTATTTGGAAGCCGTACCCAGGAGACTCATGGCAAGAGAGTTAGCCGAACGATGCATATTAGCTGAGTATCATTGAAAAGAATACATACGTTCCCGCAGAATCATGGGATCATTACTCAGGGCATTCAGAAAATATCCAGCACGACGATGAATTTGCAAAGATTGTAGGACAGGAGTTCCTTAACTATGTTTTTCCCAAGGTCAACATCATTAAAAAGACGACTCCTCCAATTCCAAAGAGGTGTGGGACACCTTAGGACAACCGAGTGGCAAGTATGACTTCTTGGTCAAGTACACCGCTCCTGAAAGTTCTCGTATTAGGCTCGAAGACATCCAGCCCACTGGATGGGGAGATCCACCTGAGAGTACAAACACTGTGCAAGATACAGCTGAAGAATCCTCCTACGACAACTCTGCCTGGGAGACAGATTCCAATGATCCTGCTCCACCAGAAATCAGCGTTATTTCTGAAGACAAATTAAGAAGGAAAGTACCAGACTTTGTGATTCACCGAGGAGTTCGCCACCAATGGGTGGCTATCAATGTTCCGAAAGTTGTTCATAAGTCAAAGTAATTACCGTCTTTACTTTAACCTTTCACCCTGCCCAGGTGAAACGGATGTTTTGATAGGGCTCACTTTCTGTAAATGTCTCTCTTCGCTTCGCCCAAAGCGACTGAGTTTTGTTTTATAGGGCTGCAGTTTCAAGAATCGACAAGATTATAAATAAAATAACGTCGTTCTGTAATTTCCGCATTTATTGCTGTTTTCTTTTGTTTCTTTTTCAGAAAATGGTAATCCTAAAAAACAACTCGAATAATAAAAACAAGTAGTAAAAAAGAAAATACATTGCACACACTCTTGCATTCTCTCTATCTCTTCTAAAAACAAATCATCATGTCATGCAGATTGCTTGTCTTAAACCCCATTGAAACATACGATCTGATGCATTCTCCCAACTTTGAATTCTCGGTATTTGAGGCTGAAGAAGAAGATGACGAAGAAATTCCAGAAGAGATCTCCTGATTACAAAGACAAGAGGAAAGGTCCATTAAACCTCACAAAGAGTCATTGGAAACGATCAACTTGTGTTCAGAGGAAGAGAGAAAAGAAGTCAAGATTGGAGCATTGCTCAGTCCAACTGTCAAAGAAGATTTGATAAGCCTTCTCAAAGAATTTCCCGATGTATTCGCTTGGTTCTATCAGGACATGCCAGGGTTGGATACCAGCATCGTGGAACATCATCTACCGTTAAGATTAGAATGTCCGCCAGTAAAACAAAGGTTGAGACGGACTCATCCAGACATGGCCATCAAAATCAAAGAGGAAGTACAGAAGCAAATTGACGTGGGTTTCCTCGCCACATCAGAATATCCTCAATGGTTAGCCAACATAGTACCAGTTCCGAAAAAGGACGGAAAGGTCCGAATGTGTGTAGACTACAGGGATCTGAACAAAGCAAGTCCCAAGGATGACTTTCCCTTACCACACATTGACATGCTGGTAGACAGTACATCAAAGTTCAAAGTTTTCTCCTTCATGGATGGGTTCTCGGGCTATAATCAGATAAAAATGGCGTCGAAAGACACGGAGAAAACTTCTTTCATCACCCCATGGGGTACCTTTTGTTGCAAGGTATTGCCGTTCGGTTTGAAGAACGCCGGGGAAACCTATCAAAGGGTCATGACTACTCTGTTTCATGACATGATACACAAAGAAATCGAAGTATATGTCGATGATATGATTGCCAAATCTAAAGCAGAAGAGGAGCATGTGACCCACCTGTCAAAGCTATTCGAGCGACTAAGAAAATACAAACTCCGCTTGAATCCCAATAAGTGCACATTTGGTGTCCATTTAAGGAAAATTTTAGGGTTCATCGTCAGCCAGAAAGGAATTGAGGTTGATCCTGACAAGGTCAAGGCCATTCAAGAAATGCCTTATCCAAAGACTGGAAAACAAGTCAGGGGATTCCTGGGGCGTTTGAACTATATTTCCAGATTCATATTCCTCATGACCGCGACATGCGCGCCAATTTTCAAATTACTCAAAAAGAATCAGGACTGTGTTTGGACAGAAGACTGCCAAACTACCTTCGACAGTATCAAGGAATACCTGTTGAACCCACTGATTCTATCATCTCCAGTGGAAGGAAGACTGCTGATCATCTACCTAACAGTCTTGGAAGACTCAATGGGTTGTCTACTTGGCCAATAAGATGAAACCAAAAGGAAAGAGACTGCCATTTACTATTTAAGCAAGAAGTTCACCGACTGCGAGACTCGGTACACTATGCTTGAGAAACTTGTTGCGCTCTGGCTTGGGCAGCCAAACGTCTTCGCCAGTATATTATTCGTCACACTACTTGGTTAATCTCTAAAATGGATCCAATCAAGTATGTCTTTGAAAAACCTGCTCTCACGGGAAGGATTGCCCGTTGGCAGATGTTGTTATCAGAATACGACATAGAGTACCATGCTCAAAAAGCCGTAAAAGGAAGTGTTTTAGCTGATCATTTGGATCATCAACCAATCGACGATCAGGAATCGGTCGGATTTGACTTCCTAGACAAAGATGTTATGTACTTGAAAATGAAATATTGCGATGAACCGCTACCCAGTGAAGGGCCAGAACTAGGTTCCCAATAGGGACTTATCTTTGACGAAGCTATCAATCATTATGGAAACGGAATTAGGGCAATCATCATAACACCTCAGGGTACCCACATTCCTTTCACTGCCCGACTAACATTCAAGTGTACAAACAACGAGGCCGAATACGAAGCTTGTATCATGGGTCTCGAAGAAGCGATTGACTTAAGGATTAAGAACTTGGATGTATATGGCGACTCATCCCTGGTTATCAATCAGATCAAAGGAGATTGGAACACATACCAATCAGGACTGATTCCTTACAAAGATTACGCGAGAAGGTTGTTACCATTCTTCAACCGAATCGAGTTTCATCATATCCCTCGTGAAGAGAATCACATGGCTGATGCATTAGCCACTCTCTCTTCCATGATTAGTGTAGGTCAATGCAATGACATACCTAAGATCGACGTAATATTCCTTGAACGGCCCGCTTACATTTCATGATTGAAGCAGTCATAGACAATAAACCTTGGTATCACGATATCAAATGCTTCCTTCAGAAACAAGAGTACCCACCTGGGGCATTAAGAAAGGAGATAAAGACTCTCAGGAGACTGGCTGGAAGCTTCTTTCTGAGCGGTGATACACTCTATAAGAGGAACTTTGACATGGTCTTGCTTCGATGTGTAGACAGACCAGAAGCAAACATGCTGATAAAAGAAATTCATGAAGGATCCTTTGGCACTCATGCCAACGGACACACAATGGCGAGAAAAATTCTAAGAGCAGGGTACTATTGGTTGACCATGGAATCCGACTGCTACAAGTACATGAGAAGGGGTCACAGGTGTCAGATATACTCAGACAGAATCCATGTACCACCAACACATCTCAAAGTTCTCTCTTCCCCATGGCCTTTTCCATATGGGGAATCGACATGATTGGCATGATCGAACCCAAAGCTTCAAACAGACATCGATTCATTCTAGTAGCCATTGATTACTTCACCAAGTGGGTCGAAGCAGCGTCATACGCTAATGTAACCCGACAAGTGGTGGTCCGATTTATCAAAAACAATATCATCTGCCGTTATGGTGTTCCAGGCCAGATCATTACTGATAATGGATCTAACTTGAACAATAAGATGATGAAGGAGTTGTGTGTTGAGTTCAAGATCAAACACCATAACTAGTATCCCTACCAACCTAAGATGAACGGAGCGGTAGAAGCGGCTAACAAGAACATCAAGAAGATCGTTCAAAAGATGGTTGTAACCTACAAAGACTGGCACGAGATGCTACCCTTTGCTCTTCACGGTTACCACACATCTGTCTGCACTTAAACAGGGGCTACCCCTTTCTCTCTAGTATATGGCATGGAAGCAGTTCTCCCCATAGAAGTAGAGATCCCATCAATCCGGGTATTGATGGAAGCTAACCTAACAGAGGCTGAATAGTGTCAAACTCGACACAATGAATTGAATTTGATCGAGGAAAAGCAAATAACGGCACTATGCCATGGTCAGTTGTATCAGTAAAGGATGAAAAAGGCGTTTGACAAAGAGGCCCGACCTCGCGTCTTCAGAAAAGGAGACCTCGTGCTCAAGAAGATACAATCATTCCTCACCGATTCCCGGGGCAAATGGACTCCGAATTACGATGGCCCATGTTTGGTCAAGAAAGCCTTCTCAGGCGGCGCCTTGAGACTCACAACCATGGATGGAGAGGAATTTTCCTACCCACAAATGTTGACATAGTCAAGAAATACTTCGCCTAAATAAAATAATAATAATAAATAAATAAAAAATGTCTCGGTGGATTGAAAAACCGAAAGGGCGGTCCAGGCAAAAATTAGAGACATAAGCAAAAATCATCCTGATGGATTGGAAATCTCAAAGTACAATCCAGGCAAAAGTTAGGGATAGTGGCAAGTAACTACGTCCAACAAAGGGGCAAATCCCTCAGCGGCATTCATGTCATCCATCAGGAAAACTCTAGTCAAGGTCATCTTCGACGAAAGCTCAGGATGTCCAGAATTCAAAGTTGGTAGAAGGATAGTGATCGTTATGTTTCAATGTAGCCCTTTTCCCATAAAATTACCATTTTCTAACTTTGTAAATACTCTATGAAATCACGCGCTTCGCTGATTTCCATTCTATCAATAAAATTTGAGCCCTAGTGCTTTTGTTTGCAATTCTTATTTGTTTTAGTTTTACATAACGACATTTTAATATGATCAAAGATTCTTGAAATAAACCAAAAAAATGAATTTACTTGTCAAAATTTTTCTGCTTTTAAAATAAAGATGGCAATTTCTTTTGACTTTTGAATATTGAAAGAACACCGATCACTTCTCCAGAAGTAATCGAACCTCAAAGTGCAGAATCAAAGTACTCCTTCAAAGCCAGTACTCCTGAATAAAGGATCAGCTGTGTCAGGTGTAAATATTCTGTCCGACACCCCCGGCAGAGTTCTTATCTCCTAAGCCTGACCAACGTAGTTCCCCACAGGAACTATTTCTCCTAAGCAAGGCAAAATTGCTATCTTGAGCCGAAGATACTTCTTTGTCCCCTACAGTGGCCGAGTATCTAGTCGTGTTCATCCACTATTCTGTATGTCGTGTCAGTTTTGTCAGCATAAATATACATACATCATGCATTATTGATTCATACTCATATTCATATTGCATCACTATCACTCTAGTCGGTCTTAGCTCCTAGCGATAAAAGTCTTCTCAATCGAGTCGTCAGTTCTTTCCTTGTCGGGAAATGTTTTGTCTAAACAATCTCTCTCCCCCAGTTTATTTCTGGGATAGAGATGGTCTTCGACCACTTTGATAACTTGAACCTCTGAAAAACAAGAAGGCATTTGACAAACGTCACTCTTCGCCATTGAAGATGATATTTTCGCTTTCCCGGATTAAGAAAAATCCCCAGAGAAAGCCTCGCAACCAAAGACTCTCAGCAACACATTGGTTTTTCTCCCCAAGAGAGTCAATGATGATGAAGTCATCAGCACCTCAAAATTGGATTACATCACATGGCATTTCTCCGAAAAGATCTTGAAGAAAAGTATGGTGTAATATCCCCAAGTGGAAAGTAATCTTTCAAGAGACTCATTTTCCCCAATAGAGTTAACAAATGGCATCTCCAATAGAGAAGTGTGCACACCTCTACGGCTCAGACAAATGGATTCCCCAGCAAGTCTGACATCAAAAAAAAATTTCCCATCAAATGGCATCTCCCCAGGAAAATTCGCCGAGAAGTTTGAGGAAAACCGCTACAAACAGCGTCCCTTGTCAAGAAAGTTTATTGACAAAAGAAACTAAGACCAGTTCCTTAGTAGGAAACCAGGATCGAGGGGAAGTTTATTTCAGAAACTTAGACCAGTTCCTTGGTAGGAAACCAGGATCGAGGGGAAGTTTATTTCAAAAAAAATGAAGACCAGTTCCATGGACGAAGACCAGGATCGAGGGGAAATTTCACCCCTTTTCTAAGCATCATTGCTTAGCAAAAGAAGTTGAATGAGCAAACTTCCATTCATAACCACCATCAAAATTTCGGGTATTCCGATATTTAATCCTCTTGCACCCTGAATGCCCGAATACCTTCGCCATTCACACCTTCGGGTCTAAGAAGATTAAATAGGGGCATCTGTCATACCCCAATTTTTGACCACTAAGATTTCCCATCATTGTGAAAATCATCATCACAATATGGATGTACCTTCATGCCTCATCATTCTCCTCAAGGATTGTTGAGCATTCACCATAATCAAGAATTAGGGTTTCAAGCCCTCTCAGAGCCTTAGACAAAAGATCAATCAAGGAAAGACATGATCTTCAACTTGTATAACATCCCAAACCTACAATGGATTAAGAAGACTCCCACATCAAGAATCAAGCACAAGGTTGCAACATTCCAAGTGGATTAAGCCTCAAGATCGCCAGTGTCACCAAATTAGGGTTTTGGTCGATCAAGGCCTCCAGATGGAAGTTTTCCTCTGCGAATGAGCCAGTGCTCCAAAGCAAAACCCAAGATACTCCAAGGGACCTCATGGGCCCAATCATCAAGTCAATTTAACCTCAGGGGATGCATTTACCCAAAAATCAGGAATTAGGGTTTCTTGACCTAATTCACCCCTAAGTTGACTTTTGGGACAAAACACGAGTCAAGACCTCAAGACATGATTTGAGAGTCTCCAATACACCACATTGACCCATTTGCAACAATGGATTGATCCAATAAGCTTGATCCACAAGTTTCAATTTCATCTAGACCACAATTAGGGTTTCAAGGGAAAAGTCAACTGTACCTTTGACTTTTTTTCCCAAATGTAGAGGCATTTTTCATTGTAATTCAAGTTAGTTCAAAACCAAAGTTGGACATCATGTTGAAATAGGATATGTCAGCTTTCCAAAGTGACCAAGAACTCCCTCAAACTCCTTCTGAGCTTGGTGTTATGACAGCTGCAACATGCCTCGCTGCAAACTGTCTTGGCAAGGCAGATTTGTGCATAAGGGCTCGATTTGATCAAATTGACACACCTCAAGGGGGAACAAACAAGGGACAAGCACTGATCTATCAGCCTCCAAAGTCCCAAAATCTACAAGTAGCATGCCAAACCTAAAAAGCCTAAAAGAGGCCAAGACTCCAATTTTGTTTCCAAGCATTCAATGGATGCACCAAGGTGGCATGAACTGAGCCTATTCCAACTGAATGAGTCAAGGATAAGCTATGAATCAAAGAACCATAGGTCTGTGCTCTAGTCTCAAGTCAATGGCTAGAGGAGACTTGAGATTCCATTTGATCCACATTGGCCAAAGGCCTGCTACAGTTGCCATTCCCTATTGATGCCAAAAAAAACTTGACACACTATAAATAGACCTCATTTCTGATCAGTTTGAGTACACCAAAGGCCTATAACACTTCCCTTTCTCAAAATCACACTCTCATTTCCAAAAATGCCTTCTAATGCAAGCTACTATCGGGTTTTGAATTAGAATGTGTTTCCAACCAAACCAATCACACACACACCTCATAAACATCATATGTGAGCTGATCAAACACTAAACCAACATCTGGAACACAAAATTCATGAAATCATCATCCATTTGCTCAAGTTTTCAACAAAGTTGCAGTTGAGGTGCCATAATCTGTTCCAGTTCATTTCAAATCAATCCAAGCTTTCAAACACACTCCATATGGTGTAGGGAAGCTATTCAGATCATCACAACTCATCTGTAACACCTCTAACTCAAAAATCAAATTGCTCTTGCTGCCACGACCTTCAAGTAAGCCTAAACTTGGTCATCTCATAATTTATGCATATTTCGTCGCACAAAACTTTTGCCAAATGTTCATAATCATGCATAGATTGTTTCCCCTCTATTGATTACTTTGTATGAATCGTGTATCAAATTTCTCAGCCTTCATGCAGAAATTGGGGCTCTTGAGGTTTTGTTTTGATTTCTCATTCCATGTTTAAAATAAATGAAATTAAAGACCATAGACATGATCGTGAGTTGAAAACGAGCAGATTGATATGTGGATTGTATGATTCTATAAAGTATTCAGTAAGATTGATGAGAAAACGCAAATCTGGGAAAACTGGGCACGCGGGCAAGAACAAGGTGTTCTTGGCGCCCTTTTTCAAATATTTGAATATTTGAATTTTTGTGATTTTATTTAATTGATTCAAAAATTAATTTCTCTCTGAATTTTAATGATTTTGAGTTGATTATTTTTTTAATAATTCATAAAAATGTTAAAATATTTTATTTTACTAAAATTCCCCAAAAATATTATTTATCTCATATATTCGATATTTTTGAAAAGAATTAATTTTTATTTGTTTTTCAACATTTTGAAATTTTTCTTTCTCTTGATTTTCCAAACTTAAATGGTTTTCAATCATTTTGTGGATAAAAACATGATTTTTGAAACATTGATCCAAGTTCACCACTCATTTTTCACATGTTTTCAATCATTTTTATTAATTTTTAAACAAAATTAATTCCATTTTAAACAAAATTAGGGTTTTGATTGATTTCACCCTCGTCAATCTTTTTCAAAACACTCATGGACCTCTAATAGAGTGTAGGACCCAATCTGCTTTTAACCAAAATCATTTTGGGCCTCAGATATTGTATAAGTCCCTCGGCGTTAAAAGAATCTTGGCGCGATCGCCATTTCAGAGCAAAAACAATTTTGGGCTTACCCTCGTGTTGTAAGTCCCACTTTTCTTTTTCAAAACCTTTTTGGGCCTCTTGAGAGAGTTTAAGACCCAACTCCTTTATAAATAAATAATCTTTGGGCCTCATACGTTGTATAAGTCCCACTGTATTGTCAAAACCACGGCGCGGCCGTCGCCTTTTAAAACAAAATCATCTGTGCCTACCCTCGTGTTATAAGTCCCATTTATTTTCTTGAAATACTCTTTGGGCCTCTATTAGAGTGTAAGAACCAACCTATTTAAATAAACTTTGGGCCTCAAACATTGTATAAGTCCCGATACGGTATTCCAACGGTGCGATCACTGTTAAAACTTGGGCCTCTCTTTGAGTATAAGCCCCAACAATATTTTCAAAACAATTTCCCTTTTGATTTAGATTCAATATACATGATATTATCAAAACTTTCTTTAATTTCTCTGAACAACTAACAATACAGCATGGAAGCTTGCTCACCTGTAAGTTTTAACAGCTTTCATTTACTCGCTTTCATATATATATATATATATATATATATATAACTGTATTGTGGGAAGCTGCGCAAGGTTAGTCTTCTTTCATATCCTTTTAAATACTTGTCATATATTAACTGTATGTATACTAGTATAGTTATTTAGAGTTTTACCTGGCAACTAGGTCTAGAACTAAGTAAAGCCAGTTGGTCACTCTTGAATACAATTAAAACTAGATCCCCATAGGATTTCCAGATACAGTCTTGCCTTCTCTTGGGATTAAACAATATGGAACAAAGAGAAAGGCAGTATTCCTCATGAACCTTTTCTCAGACTTTCACCCCTAGAAATTGTCAAAGGAATTCTACTCCCCCTGAGTTGATCTATTCTTGGTGAATAGCATCTCTTGAGTTTCTTCCAACCTTCAAACTTTCACTAAGTGATCTATTCTCGGTGAATAGAATTTCTTGAACTTTTCTTGGTTTGGGACCCACAGGATTCCTAAAAGCATCCCCGCCTCCTCTTGGGCTTTATACAAGGACCCTTTGACTTCTTAGAATTCTCATGCCTTCTCTTGGGCTTAATACAAGAACCATGAGACCTCTTAAAGGTATAAGATAGAACTTAGTCATCCTTTGCTAGAGCAGTCTTTCCAGTGTCAAATATCGGTTTTTAGGGTTGATCCTCATCCCTTAATACCCGTGCCTCCTCTTGGGCACCATACAAAAGATAAAACTCTTCCACGACAGTAGACTTGGACAGTCTAAACCCCTAGAGTCTCAAAGACATTCTCAAATTCCCTACAATAACATAGGAGAAACCCTGATCACTCTAGATCAATCTCTAGTAGAGCTAAAACCCAGTCTCTCTCCTAAAAATCCCCATCCCAGGATCAGTTTATCATCAGTATAACATTATCCCAAATCAGAACCTCAAGGTATCTGATACCTCAACTCTTTTGCAATCCCCTGCAAGATATGATTCCCCCATTTGGACCTGCCTCGGGATCTCAATGATCCCCAGCAAAAGATAGCCTCCGCTTAGGCTTTGTATAATGATCATTCCTCATTAAAGTTAGCCTCCTCTTGGGCTTTGTACAATGATTCTCCCCAGCGAAGCTAACCTTTTCAGACTCTCTTGTTGAGTCAATTACTTTTCAGACTCTCTTGTTGAGTCCATTACCTTTTAGACTCTCTTGTTGAGTCACTCACCCTTTCAGACTCTCTCGTTGAGTCAATCACCTTTTCAGACTCTCTTGTTGAGTCAAACTTTTTAGCCTCAATCTTGGGCTTTATACAAGATAGATAAAAGCACTCTCTTGTTGAGTCAAACCCTTTTAGCCACAATCTTGGGCTTTGTACAAGGCATAAATCTTCATAACCTTCTCTTAAGCTTGGGACCAACATCTTTCCCAAGCAGAGTCAAACTCATTTTTGACTCAATCTAGGGCTTTGTACAAGACAGATAATACTCTCCAGCAAGAGTCAAACTCGTTTCAGCCTCAATCTTGGGCTTTGTACAAGACACATAGAAATCTCCCCGACGGAGTCAAAACCCCTTTTAGCCTCAATCTTGGGCTTTGTACAAGACAGCTAAAACATTTCCCCCAGAAAAGTCAAGCTTTTAGGCTCCTCTTAGGCTTTGTATAAAGATGTCCCTAAAGGGTCATCCTCTTTTTTCCTCAATCTCGGGCTTTCTACGAGACAGATAAACACTCTCTTGTTGAGTCAGTAATTTCTAGCCTCCTCTTAGACTTTGTATAAGGATTTCCCCAATGGAGTCAAACAACCTCTTAGCTTAAACCTTGGGCTTCGATCAAGGCACACAAAAATCAACAATCCCTTTAGAGATGACAAGTTCTCTCTCAGTCAAACCTTTTAGCTTCAATCTTGGGCTTTGAACAAGACACAAATATTCAACCTTTTAGCTTCAATCTTGGACTTTGAACAAGACACCAAAACATCTTTTTCCTCCCTTAGAATAGGAGGAACTACGATTGCTCTAATTTCCCTGTTTCATTTAAACGGGAATACGTAGGTATAAGATTGCGAAATCTTAGCGAGCTTACTAATCAAAAACTTACTTCCAGTACCTTCACATATCAATCAAAACTTAGGTCCAGTACCTTACCAGAAACATCAACAAAAACTCACTCACTCTCTAATACTTTCCCAAGAAACTTTCCCAACCCATTAACAGATAAACACCATCAATTACAAAGCAAAAGCTAATATCCAGTGGATAACCACATATAGGATGGGTAATTGACAACTCCCCGTTGTATAACCTGACCCCGACTCCCTGAATCTCTTTTAAGCATTTGTTCAGTAAAACATTCACGTGCAAGGTTAGTTTTAGATATCTTCCCTTTCCCTTCCAGCTTCATGGGATAAATAAGAAACTAGAAAGTAGCACCCCCTCCTCCTCATTGCGGTGAGGAAAACCCAGCAATAAGGTGGTCGCGTCACCAACAAAAAATCGCTCGCTACAGAGTGATAGTGCTAGGATGCAGCTGGAAATTCGGCACATTCATCGGTTAGTTTACAATGGTTAACCTACCAGCCGTTGCATTTGCCCCACCGTAATCCCCCAGAAGTCTCTTCGCTGGTTGATTTCCAGCCATAATCACCGTATCTCTGTCTACCTCTGAACCTATTTATGAACCTGAATCTGATTGTTCTGAGTGAACAAAAACTTTTTCTTCTTCTGATGTTTGGACTGACGGTTCTGCTTCTGAAGTTACCAGTCTTGCTCGTCTACGCCTTGGGTGTAAAGTTCTTTTGATTTCTGCGTCAAAATTAAAATTTTTTGAGGGTTCTCCTCGCATTAAAATGTTAGACGCAGATTAGTAGTAACAGTAATAATCCAAAAGTTATAAAATAAAAATCAAAAATAAAAAAAGTAAAAATAACAGGAAAATAAAATTTTAGTCACAGAGTGACAAAATTTCAATTGAATTAACACAGGAACTTATAATTTGGCAGTCCCCGGCAACGACACCAAAAACTTGATCGAAAAAATAGCAAGTGTACTATTTTTACCGATGTAGTAATAGTTGGGGTTATCCCCAGAATCGATCTCTCGAGGACTGCGTGTAATTATAAGTGCAGATGCTATTTCAATTAAACAAAAATGCCTTTAGGGTTTGTTTGTTTTGAAACTTATAATAACAATTAAGAAAATAAGCAGAATGAATAAAATGACTTAAGCAAATATGAGAAGCTATGCTAGGAGAAGTGTATAAATTGCTCTGCAATAAACCCAATTATTATTCAAAGAGACATGCCTCAAATCTTAGCTTACCCAATCTTATTAGTGTTTTTCCTTAATTCCTTAACAGAAAAACCTTTGATATTCTCCCTTGACCCTAATTCCTTAGCAATCTCAGAATAACATCAAGCAATAGTTCTGACAAGATTTTTAAAGGTTATTGCGTGGTATCCTCATTCCTAAGCAATATCTACCGCAATATTATTTTACAAAAGCATTAGGGTGGTTTGTTCGACCTAATCCTAATCGTGAATCAAATTCAATTGGTCCGATCGAAAAAGCATTAAGAACATTGCAAAATAAAAGCTTAAAGGAAAAAGGCATAATCTCATAGAATGATTCAAAATAGGTTCATTACATTGCAATTTAGGGACACACCCTAGCATTGGGGGATTTAGCTACTCATAATATTAAAAAGAAATACAATACCAAAAGTAGACATTACAATAGTAATCGGATGATTTTGATCTTCAATTGTTAGCACTCACGAAGAATCTCCCTCCTCCAGATCACTTGATCGCATGAAACTCTAACGTAAAATTGTTCGTCAAAGCAAAAGTGTTTTCTCCCTTCCCAAAAACGATCCTAAGTAACAACAATTCACTTAACAGCAACAGGAAATACCCAGAATGCCCTTTGGAGGACCACAAACAAAAAATATGAGAAAAATCAGAAATTCCTCGCCCAGGCCAACACGGGTCGTGTCAGGCAACACGACCGGACGTGTTGGCTTTCTGTCTTGATAATGGAAGAATTTATCCATGCCAGACTTGCTGACACGGGCACCCGTGTCAGCCCTCTGGCTCTTGATAAAAACTACTTTCGCTCCAGTCCTTCTGACACGGGTCGTGTCAGGTGACACGGGCACCCGTGTCAGCCCACTATCTTCATTCCAATTTCATTCTGAATTTTGCGATTTTTCTCAATTTTTCGTTCTGATTCTTCCTGAATGTTTATGTGAACCTGAAAACACTAAAGAACACAACCAAGGCATAAAATGCGGTAAAAGAGATATAAAACAAATAAACAATAACAAAATAGTAACTAAAACAAATAGTGAAATAACGTATGAAAACCACTGATCACACACCCTATCTCTGAACATCATTACACCATTCTCATCAATCCGGAATTCACCCCTATTATCCTGGTTGATCAATGTCAACTGGTCAACCAACTTCAAGTCAGATTGTTGTCCCACTCTGATCTCTTCCAGAATACCACTAGTCAACTTCAACATGCCCAACCTCACACTGTCAGGAGTCTCTTCACATACCAAACTCAAATCTCGAAATTGCTCAAGTAACTCCAACTCTTTCACCATAAGCATTGACATATGCAATGACTTCCTGCTCAACGCATCAGCCACTACATTTGTTTTACCAGGATGGTAATTCAAATCAAAGTCGAAATCCTTCAACAATTCCAACCACCTTCTCTGCCTCATATTCAACTCTTTCTGATCAAACAAGTACTTCAAGCTCTTATGATCACTGGATACTTCGAATTTAGATCCAAACAGGTAATGTCTCTAAATTTTCAACACAAACACTACAGCTGCCAACTCTAAATCATGGGTAGGGTAATTCACTTCATGAACCCTCAACTGTCTAGAAGCATATGCAACAACTTGACCATTTTGCATCAACACTCCTCCAAGACCCGTCTTTGACGCATCACAATACACCACAAAGGATTCATTCAGATTAGGCAAAATCAACACTGGAGCGGTCGTCAACCTCTTCTTCAATTCCACAAAGCTCTCTTCACAAGCTACATCCCACACAAAAGCTTGACCCTTTCGAGTCAGCTGAGTCAAAAGTAATGCCAACTTGGAAAAGCCCTTGATAAACTTGCGGTAATATCCTACCAATCCAAGGAAACTTCATATCTCAGTAGCAGACTTCGGAGTCTCCCACTGTAACACTTAGAAGGATCAACATCAATTCCACCACTTGAAATCACATGACCAAGGAAACTCACTTCCTTCAACCAAAACTCACACTTTGACAGCTTTGCATACAACTTATTCTCCTTCAATACTTGCAACATAGTTCTCAAATGCTCAGCATGCTCTTCTTCAGATTTAGAGTATATCAGAATATCATCAATGAAAACCACAACAAACTGATCCAAGTACTCATGAAAAATCCAATTCATATACTCCATGAACACACCAGGTGCATTGGACACTCCAAACGACATCACAGTGTATTCATAGTGACCATACCTCGTCCTGAAAGTTGTCTTCGGAATATCATCAGGCTTAAGACGAATCTGATGGTAACCCAGCCTTAAGTCAATATTTCTAAACACACAGGCGCCTACTAACTAATCCATCAAATCGTCGATTCTCATAAGTGGATATTTATTCTTAATAGTCACTTTATTCAACTGCCGATAATCAACACACATTCTCATACTTCCGTCCTTCTTCTTCACTAACAACACACGAGCCCCCCACAGAGAAACACTCGGTCCGACAAACCTCTTCTCGAGCAATTCTTCCAGTTGTTTCTTCAATTCACTTAACTCAGAAGCAGACATCCAGTAAGGAGCCATTGACACTAGACTCGTACCTGGTATCAAGTACACTACAAACTCTACTTCAGTTCTGGAGGCAAATCACTTATGTCATCTGGAAACACATCTGGAAATTCACAGACAATAGGTAATTCAACACTCGCAGTTTCACGATCGGCCTGCAACGACGCAAACATTGCAAACACCAAGGCTTCGTCTCCCAGAAGTTCGTCTACTTGCTTAGCAGACAGGAACATCAACTTTCCGCTATTACCAAACTCATGAAACTCTACGGTCTTGTTATAACAATTGATATGAACATGGTTGAACTCCAACCAGTTCATTCCAAATATTACATCGATTTGGTGCAAGGGTAAACACACCAAATCCATCACAAAACTCTTCCCAAAAATCATCAAAGGACATCTCAAACATACAAAAGTAGTAGTAACAGAACCATTAGCTGGAGTTTCTATTACCAAATTACCATTTATATCAGACAAATTCAACCCCAATCTATTAGCACAATCAAATGAAATAAACGAATGAGTAGCACCAGTATCAATAATAATGACCAACTCAACATTATTAATATAACAAATACCTTGAATCAGGTTGTCCTTCTCTGGAGCTTCTGCACCACTCAAAGCAAACACTCTGCCATTGGTCTGAGCGGCAGTAGCAGTCTTCTTCGGTTTCTGACACTGGGTACTGATGTTACCCTTCTCACCACAATTGAAATAGGTTGGGCCATCATCCTTGGAATCAGTAGCTCTATGACCCTTCTTGCCACATCTGTAACATCTCAACACATTATTAGTGCAAGCCTCAGCACAGTGACCTTGCTTGCCACACCTGTAGCACTTCCTAGAAGTGGGAGCTGCTCCCCCACTTGTCTTCTTCCCATCTGAAGCCTTCTGCTTCCCTTTGTCAGCTGAAGTCGTATAAGGCTTCCCTCTATATTTCCCCTTCTATTTCTTCTCACTAAGATGCTTGTAGCGAGCAGATTGAGCTCGACTGTCCTCATCATAAATCCTACTCTTATCCACCAGCTCAGCATACCTGCAAATCTGTTGGTATCCAATACCCTACTTGATTTCTGGCCTCAGCCCATTCTCGAACTTGAGACACTTGAACACCTCAGCATCAACACAGTTGGAGTGAGGACAGAACTTCACCAGTGCCTCGAACTTTGCAACATACTCCGCCATAGTAGTGTTTTCTTATTTCAGCTCAAGGAATTCCACCTCTCTCTTACCACGAGCATCCTTTGGAAAATACTTTCCCAAAAATTCCTGCTTGAACACAGCCTAGGTTATCACAGTACCAACGTCTTCCACTCTCTGGAGGGTGTTATCCCACCAATCCTTAGCCTCTTCTGACAGCATATGAGTTCCAAACTAAACTTGTTACGCGTCAGTACACCCCATCACCCGAAAGATCTTCTCGATCACCTTCAGCCACTTCTGTGCTCTCTCTGGATCATGAGTACCCACAAAAGTCGGCGGATTGTTCCTCTGGAACTTCCCCAAAGCACGAAACTCGTCCGGAGCTCCATCATTCTGATTGTTCTGAGCCATTGCTTGAGCAAGTGACTCCAACACATCAGCGATAGCACGATCATTTTTTCCAGCCATCCTGCATACCACCAACAAGGTTAGAAGAAACAAAACATCTACGGTGTACATACACTCGTCGACTGACAGGGGACTGACATCATGTAAAACCTGGCCGGACGGACCGACCTGCTCTGATACCACTTATGTAACACCCTTTTTCTACCTAACAAACATCACATATAAAACAACAATTTAATCATAGGAAAGTCCTAAAAGGGCGCCACATTTTGTCACAAAACATCAAATAACCACCTGCTCCGTAACACGGGATTTACCATCATGAATATATTTAAACATCACACAACGGAAATCCAAATTTAAAACAATTTTTATAACCCAAAACTTCTTAAACAAAACATCATAAAACATCCTCATGCCAACAAATAAAAGAACATAATCATTCGAATCAAACGTCCCGGCCCGATGTTACATATCAGAGCAAGACCCTCTAAATCGACGGAGAAATCAAAATATTTCAAAATGCTAAATCTCCATGCGCCAAGAAAGCTAAGCCTGATCACCTACATGTTACCCACGTGGAGGCAACATTCAAACAAGCAAGGTGAATAATCGTGAATTAATATATAAGATATAAGCAAAAAATAAAACATAAGCACAAACATCATCAAATCATTCACAATCATCATTAATACATCAATTACACCCATAGAATGCAATGCTACACAATATGCAAATTCAACATCATAGACTCATGCATGTGGTACCAATTCTTCATAATTGATGAACACTGGGCCATCACCCTCCAAAGATCCCCACCAATAGGATCGATTCTACGTAAGAACCGGAGCACGTCACAAAACACTTCAATCCACACAATGGGATTGAAGCCACCAAATGGACCGGAGTCCTAACTATGCCATGAATGCATGATGCAAATCGTCATAATAATCATCGTCATAAAATCGTCATAGTTGCATCATCATCCATGAATCATCAACAAACATCATTATACAATACCAATTCGCACTCGTCACAATTTGTCATTATACCTCACAATTCATCATAATTATTCATCACATAAAAATTCTCGATTTTATCTCATTCATCTTCATTACTAGTTTACTCATGTTTTATTACTTCATCATAGCCTTACGTCTCAAAGACACCGTAAAATCGGGACAGAAATCGCAAAAACAGGAAAATCTGCCAACAGCCATGCCACATACGCGTATGGCCCAATCCCTCGCCCATTGGCCTGCGTATCATACGCGTAGGGCCACTTGCCCAGGCCTCCCATACGCGTAATACCCTCCTTGTTACGCGTACCACCAGAGGGGTTTCCCTCTCAAAATTCCCCTCCAATGTCCTATTACGCGTAATGGCTAATCCATACGCGTAATGCACCTTTCCCAAGAACCCCGTATGCGTAATGGCTTCCCATACGCGTATGCCTCTTCCTTCTCAACTTCCCATACGCGTAATGGCATCCCATATGCGTATTACCACCATTCCCTTACGCGTACCTTACGCGTACTAGCAGAGGGTCGTGTTGGCCCTGGGGACAGGTGCGTATGCTATGCGTATCACCCTAGGTGTGTCCCCCATTTCGCGTAATACTTCCCCTGTTACGCGTATTGCCAGAAAGCACTCCATAACTCATATTTCGCATCTGAACGACAAATTCCCCACTCCAACACCTTCAATCTTCCAAAATCAGACTCAAACCAGTTTCGATTCATCACAGATCGACGTCCTTATCCTACTTCATTGTTTACATCAATTTCTTTCTAATTATTAAATCCTAATTTGTTAAACCCACCTTCGATTAGAGATCTGGTTTTATTTTACATTCATCACAGTAGCAGGAAATATTCACACGAATTTCACAGCAGTTACAGCAACTCATACAGAATTCATAACAAAAATCAATACACATACAGAGTTACAAAAATTCACCACAGATTCAGCACAAATTCATCAAATCGCAAACACACAAAAATACCTCTACCTTAAACCCATATCAAACATATGAACCCGGATTAACCCACCATACCTCAAAATTTTCAGCAAAAGATTCTTCTTTTTGGGGTTCTACGGTTGATCCTCTCGTTCTATGTGTTCTAGCCTCCTTTTTTCACCTCTCTCTCTTCACTTCTTAGGGTTGCACAGAATAACTCTCATAATTCCCTATTTTCTTTTTGTTAAACCTATCTCTTGGGCCCTAATTACAATTTACACATATTATCCTCAATTAACCTTCTCAATATTATCGTCTTATCCTTAATGGTTCTCTTAATTATTTTAATTAACAATAATAATAATCTAAATAATATTCTCAATATTCAAATTATTCAATTATTATTACTAATAAAATAATCTAATTAATTACTAATTCTAAACGCCTCAATATTCCCTTAACCCAAGGCTACCCCCACAACACCACACAAAGTCACCAAGCGTCATAGTATTCACCGAAACACTGAATAATCATAATAAATCAATTAAGTAAATATTATAATTATTTTGGGGTGTTACAAACAATATCATGAAAATGTGAAATGCACATCTATCATGCATATGTGTATGAATGAATGTATGTCATGTATATGTTTAGTGCTGAAAAAACAGACGAAAAGATAAACTGAAGATGGAATAAACATCATAGCACAACTGGATACTCGGCCAATCTCAACATGATGGAAACATCACTGGGGATCAATTAGAAGCCACAGATGGAACAAAGTCCTACTTCAAAGCTCCAATCTCTCTGGGGAGAGGAAGATACTTTGCTTGGGGATAACCCAAAATAATCTGATATCATCAAAGATCCACTAGGGGATAACAACATGAACTCCGCTTTGATGAAAAGAAAGATCCACTGGGAAAGGATCATCCATAAATAAAGAACCTTGAATCAAAGTTGAAGCTGGGGACACCATAAATATCCTGCTGGCGAAAAGAAACACATCCAACTGAGGAAATTGGGATTCTTGAGTCAAAGCTTAGTTGAGAATTCAGGCTTAATACTTTGCTGGAGAGTACTAAGTTCATAAGAAAACCCACTGGGGGAACTCTTAGGTTACACACCAAATGTGTCATAGCTTCCTGGAGTAAAGACTCAACATTGATAATATGTGTAAGGTAGATCTCAAGCACAATGCAGTTCCACATTTTGAGATCTAACCATTCTTGGAACCATTACTAATGTCCATTTTTGTGTTCACAAATCAGAGTAAAACACACACACTTTTTCTCAAAAACAAGAGTAAACATTTCAAATTTTGTTTCAAGAATTGCTATCAAAGTAAAAAAAAAAAGACATTTTGCAAGACAGAAACAATATAAGAATGGCAAACAAATGGATAAAGGCTCCAATTTTATTAATTGAATGGTATTCCGCAAATGGCATGACTCCATGGATCATTACAAAGTTGGAAAATGGTAAGTAAAGAAAAAAAAAGGCTACATTAAAATACAATGACCACTATTTTCCCTAATAACTTTGAATTCCCCATGCTCTTGAGCTTTTGATGATTTGATTCAGAACTCTTTAATGTCAAGGTTGCTTTCAATAATCCAGTCTGATTTGATGCAGTTACTTGCCATAATCCCTAATTTTTTCCTATATTGCCTTTTCAGGTTTTCAATCTACCAGGATAATTATTTTTCTGTTTGTCTATAATTTTTTCCTAGACTGCCCTTTTGGGTTTTCAGTCCACCGAGACGCTTATTTTTGCGTAAGCCGCCCTTTCAGGTTTTCAACTTAGCGAGTTGTTCCTTTTCATTTAGGCATAGTATTTCTTAACTGCATCAATATTCACAATGCGGATGATCTCCACACCATCCATAGTTGTAAGAATTAATGCATCTCCAGAGAATGATTTCTTTACAACATACAGACCATCATAGTTAGGAATCTACTTTCCTCTAGAACCGGTGATGAAAGACTGGATCTTCTTGAGCACGAGGTCGCCTTCTCTGAATTCACGTGGTCGAACCATCTTGTCAAAAGCCTTCTTCATTCTTTGTTGGTACAACTGACTATGGCACAAGGCCGTCATTCTCTTTTCTTCAACCAGATTCAGTTGGTCATACCTACTCTGACACCATTCAGCCTCGGATAACTTAGCTTCCATCAGAATCCTCATGGAAGGGATTTCAACTTCCACTGGGGGCATTGCTTCCATGCCATATGCTAGAGAGAAAGGGGTGCCACTATTGATGTGCGGACGGAGGTGCGATTGTTGGTTCTTGGGTTGGCTAGAATTTTGGTAAAACTAAGTTGTGCAATGTTGATGTCACATGGGTGATGTCTTAACATTGAGTTTTAACATTGGTTAATGTTAAGGACATCAGGTCTGCAGAAGTTGTGATGTCTGATGTCACATGCGATGTTGTGACATCAGGTCTGCAGAAGATTAATAACATCAGGTTTAGTGATGTTGTTAGGGTTTGCATTTTAGCTGGATATTGGGAGAGTTGTTAGTCTCATTGGTTGCGGATATCTTGGGATAGATATTTTCTGTTACAAACAGATTTGATGCAGATTTGTAGGAGGTTTAAAGGCTGAAGATTTAAGAAGATTTTTAGAGAAAAAATCTGTTTTGAAGATTTAGTTTTAAATAACAAATCAGGTTAGATATTGTAGCAGGTCCAAGCCCAATTCAACTAGCTATTTAAAGCACATCAGTACTGAAGGAAAAGCAACGAAGAAAAAGAGCTAAAGACTGAGAGTCATTTGAGTCTTTGTGTTTGTATTGTAAACCATTCTAGTGTGAATTGGTGTTGTTGTTTTGAGTTGTTCTTGACCAAAGCTGTGAAGCAGAATCAAGTTGTGTTTTTCAAAGTGTGTGATCTTTGAACTATATCACTGAAGTGATTTAGGGATTGAGTAGTGTTCTCATACTTAAGTGGTCTCTTAAGTAGAAGGTTCATTAAGTAGTGATTAAGTTTAGGAGATGTCAACTGGGTTGTTGAGTCTATAAATTAATACTACTGATATTAAAATTCATCCCTGGCTTGGTATCCCCCAGACGTAGGTAGTTAGACCGAACTGGGTGAACAATTCATTGTGTTGATTTATTGCTGTTATTGCATTGTCCATTGCATAGTGTGTTGCTGTGACATCGCACTTAACATCACACATCTGGTACCAGAATTTCAATTGGTATCAGAGCAGGCATCCTGTCTGTCTCTGGATGAGATCTAGGGAAGTTACTTTCTGGTGTAAAGATGGACAAAGAAGTTGGAGGATTTGTCAACAGACCTCCTATTTTGGATGGCTCGAATTATGATTATTGGAAGCAAAGGATGATCAACTTTTTTAAATCCTTGGACAGCAGGGCTTGGAAGACTATCATTAAAGAATGGAAAGCATCTGTTGTGTTTGAAAAAGATGATGCTGGGAAAGATAAAGAGGGCACCTCAAAGCCGAAGCCTGAAGAAGAATGGACCAAGGAAGAAGATGAGCTTGCCCTTGGTAATTCCAAAGCTCTAAATGCAATTTTCAATGGAGTGGATAAGAACATATTCAGTTTGATCAATACCTGTGAAGTTGCTAAGGAAGCCTGGGATATTTTGAAGGCTACACATGAAGGAACATCTAGAGTTAAGATGTCAAGACTTCAGCTTCTAACATCGAAGTTTGAAAGTCTGAAGATGAAGGAAGATGAGACTATCCATGACTTCCACATGAGTATCCTTGAGCTGTCCAATGCATCCAGTGCTCTTGGAGAAAAGATGTCAGAAGAAAAGCTGGTAAGGGAAATCCTTAGGTCCCTTCCTAAGAGGTACAAGATGAAGGTGACTACAATTGAAGAAGCTCGAGACATCAGCAAGATGAGGGTTGATGAGCTCATTAGATCTCTTCAAACTTTTGAGCTTGGGTTGAATGAAGAAGAACCAGAAAAGAAGCCAAAGAGTATAGCCTTGGTTTCAAATGCTCAAGAAGAGAAAGGGAATAGTGCTGAATCCCAGGAGGATCTATCTCAGGCCATTGTTATGTTGGGAAGGCAGTTCAACAAGGTGTTCAAAAGAATGAACAAGAACTTCAAGCCTAATGTCAAGAACATCGCTTCTGACATCAGCAAGTCTAAGGAGAAGGATGAAGAGAAGACTGCTCAAGACAAGGGTGTTCAATGCTTTGAGTGTGAAGGTCATGGACATATTAAGAAAGAATGTTCCACATTCCTAAATAAGCAGAAGAAAGGAATGATAGTTTCTTGGTCAGACTCTGATAGTGAAAGTGAAGGAGAGTCATCCAAACATGTCAAAGCTTTAACTGGAACAGTTATTTCTGATGGAGATTCAAGTGATAAGGAACTGACTTTTGAGGAGTTAGCTTCCACTTATCAAGAGCTTTATCTGAAGAGTGCAGAAATCTGTCAAGAAAGTGAAAAACAGAAGAAACAGATTGTTCAGCTTGAGACTGCTAAAGCTGACTTGGAAAATGAAGTCTTATTAGTCAAAGCTCATCTTGATCATATGACCAAATCTGTTAGGATGCTGAACAGTGGTACAGACACACTTGATAAGATCCTTCAGATAGAAACGATTGCTGGAGATAAGTCACGCATAGGATTTGTGGTTGAGAAAAAGATATCTGCTGAAGCAAGCACTTCAGGAACCAAGAAGGAGATGTCTCAACCAATGTCTCAACTTCAAACAAAGAGACAGGATCCTAAACCTAAGAAGGCTGCTCATCCTCAACCTCAAAATGTTGGGAAGAGGCATGCTCATGGTCCTCATCAAAGGAAGGCACATGTTTCTGGAGCTAGGTGTAATACCCCAAAATTTGCTCTCCCTTTTAGCATCCTAGCATAGCATTATCATATCATATCATATCCATCTCATTAACATTTGCATTGCATATTTCACATAGAAAAATGAAGCATAGCATCCTTCTTACCATCAAGGCATGTGATCAGGGGAAAGTTAGATAATCAAGAAATCATTCAAGGCACAAAAGGTCAGACAAATTCACTCAAGGCAAGCCAAGAGGTCTTTCATGTCTCATACTACCTCAATTGATCATCCAAAACCTCAAGAAGGTGAGATTCAATAGGAGATTGAAGCACTACATCTTTCACTATGCAAGAGATCCAAAAATTGAAGGAAAACCCTCAAAAGAGAAGGTTCATTGGTTCAAAATCACCCTAAAGTGGCATATCTCATCATCCTTTAAGAGGATACACAACATACTCTGAGGAATTTGAAATTGAAGATTGCACACTTTTCTCCTAGGAGATGGGTACCAAAACTAGGGTTTCCAATTAAATCAGGGCATCTTTGATTTTTTGGGCAAAACTTGATGTCATGGTATTCTACATGTCCTTAAGTGTATGTATGTGGAAAATTGCATCTCATTGGGTTTTAGAAGTGGTTCAATTGGAAGAAAGATAAAAAATCAGGAAATTTGGGGCTAAGTCAAATAATCAGAGGAAAAAGTCAACTCTTGACTTTTTGAAGCCAAATTCATGAAATTCATGTTATGTGTGACCAATGTACAAAATTTGATCAAGAAATTCCAAAAGGATCATGAAAAAATCAAGATTTGAAAAGTTGCCATTTTTGGAAGAAGTAGGGTTTCCAAAAATAGTAATTTTGAGCCATTTTGCATCAGAGTTTGAACCAAGGCCATTCAAAATTGGAGCATCAAATGAAAATTCCACTCAGCCACAACAAAAGATCTTGTTTCAAGCTTCAAATCCATGTGTAGAACATCTCCATTGGATAAAAATTGAGTGAGATATGGTTGATCAAAGTTTGAGCAAAGTAGGTTCAAAACTAGGTCATGACCAAGGATTCCCAGGCCCACGCGCCATCATTTTCACAAACAGGTGGTGTGCCAAATGTTCACCTATTTTTCTCATGGTTAAAGGCCTCAAATGCAAAACTTGTCAACATCAAAATTGTTCCTTGCAATGCCCTCTTCAATATTCATGTTGGGCAAAATTTGATTTGATTAGGCTATGATGGAGATGTAGTGGCCTCAAGTTAGAGTGATCATGCTGAAATTCCATACCATGCTTGCCTTGCCAACTAACCTCATTGCCACGCCTTATATCAGTTCCAAATATGGATGTTATAAGTCATTTTTCAAAATCTTCCAAGCATCATTTCCATTCATTTTTCATACCAAACATGTAGCATTACATCCCCTCTTTCAAATGAATCCAAAAACTCACCAAAACATCCATTGTGTAGAGAGAAAAACATCATCAAATCACCATATCTCCATTATTCCAAACTGCCATAAAAATCAGAAACAAAACCAATGTTGTTGATGGTGTTGTTACAAGCTTGCACGTGCATTACTCATACTCTTCATCCATTGCCTTTTTAAACCAAACACCTTTCAAACACACCATGGCACGTGCTGCATTATGCATTAGAGTGGAAAGAACAAACTTGTAGAACAAGTTTACTGGCTGCAACATTCCAAGCTCACTTTCATTTCCACCATAGCTCACCATGGACATCCACCACCATATCACACCCATGACTGACTCGCCCTAACTAACTTGACTCAGTTAGTTAGAGGCAGCTCAGTTAACTCCACTTCAACTCAGTTAATTCACCCAGTTAACCATGGTTAAGCTCACCCTATAAATCAAAACCTCACTCTCAAATTTCATTTGGAACACTCATCTTTCACATTCTTACTCAGAAACTCTCTCTTCTTCTCTCTCAATCTCACCATTGCAACTGATTTTCGAGCTTCACTTTGTTCACTTTCTCATTTTCACTTCAGAATCTCTCTTCTTTCTCCCTCAATTCCACCATATTGCAACTGTTTTTGAAGCTTGGATTTCAATTCTTCTCCCCTGAATCATCATCCATCTCTTCATCTAAGCCTTTATTTGGCCAAGAGTAGCTCAAAGAGGAAGCAGAGTCTCTGGTTTTCTGAAGAACATCTCAAGGTCTCAAATCTTTAGGTACGAATTTCCACCATTATAGACATGCTTTGAAGTGGTTTTCAGGTTCTTGAAGCTTCTTATAAGCTCAAGAACTTGTCTGGCTAGTTGATAGGCCTTTAGAGGCATAGTTGGAAAGTTAGGGCAAAACTTCCTCTGCTCGATTCTCTTATTTCATGAACATTTTGTGTTTTATTATTGGATTCATACTCCTCTTCACTTCAGCTTTCCAATGGTGTATATTTTGTTCATTTGTGCTTGCCTGAAAATTTTTGTCACCGGAGGTTGGCCGGAGAAGATGACCGGAGGTCATCTCCGGCCGGTGGATTCAAATGTTAGGGTTTGTGTTTGTTTTAATCGTGACCATTGATTTTTCATCATCGTGTGGCTACAGTCTTGCCAGCGCATTAAAACACGCATGCACCTCACGTGCTCAATTCTGATTTCATTTTAAACTTGGTGTGGTGCAGCGCATGGTATGTAGTGTGTTCCTTCATGCGTATGTGTTGGATATGACTACTTTGACTTGCTTGTTGACTTGACCTGATCTAATGGCGTGGATTGATTGACTTTTGTTTGACTGAGTGAGCATGGTAATTGGTGTGGATTGCGCTTTGAATGTGGACTGGATCATTGCTATTTGCACCGTGTGTTTTTGAAGCCCAAACCATTTGAACTGAGGATTTGCTATGCATGCACCCCCTCCCTTATTTCCATTTCATTTTATTTTCTTCATTTTGTGCACGTTTCCTTTTAATTTTTAAAAATACCAAACAACATTAGAAAATTCTAGAAAAAATCATGAATATTTTCAAGACATTTAGGAAATTTATGATATTTTTATTTCATGATTTTATGACATTTTTCCCCTGTTGCATAATTTTCTTTGAATTTCCATTGGTGTGCATTCCAAATGTGATACATGAATTTGTGGAATTTTTTTCTTGCTTATTATAAATTGTTTTGACTTGTTTCTTTTTGTATTGGTTCAATAATACATTGAATCATGTTAGGTGATTTTTGTTTGATTTTTTAGGTCATTTTATGACATGTTTTGATGTTCATCTTTGTACCACTTTGCATGATATTTCAACTTGGCCTAATTGCTTTGTTTGAAGTCATTTTGCTGTGAATTTTCACATGCTATTTTGATGTATGATTCACTTCTGACTTAGACCATCGAGTACCATGCTTGCATAATTTTCATAAGTCCATTTGATTTTTGTTTGATGAATTACATTTGAAGCATAATAACATGTTATATCATTCTAATTTTTGTGCATGTTTACATGAATTCTTTTGTGCATATTTGTATGATCATTTGCATATTGTATGAGATATTAATGTGACATTATAGGTCATTGATACACATTATAGTTCACCTTTACATGTTCATTTCAATTTGAACTTTGTGCATCCTTAACATGTATGGTTTGCATCTTCTTTTTGAACTTTTATTCCACTTCTTCTTCTATTACTTCTTGAATGTCTTGATGATTGATTCATGAATAATTTTGAGATGTTTATAAACCATTTTCCATTTAGTTTCAATTCTGATCCTTGGATTACATGTTCCATTTGTGCATGTTTCTTTCCTTTCTTTTCATCTTTCATCTTCTTTTCTTATGGAAACATGTTCTAATGATATGGATGATGATTGTTGCTTATTCATTTGAATTTGTATGATGGTATTCACTTATTATCCATATGATGCACATTCTGGTTGTGGTCTTAAGATTTGATTCTTCATCTCATTCTTTTTGAACTTTAAGGTGTATTAAGTACTTTTACTTCTTATACATGTTTCCTTGTTTACTAACATGTAGGGGCTTTGGTAAGTTGGAATTGAGTGTGGATAAGGAATCCACATTCAAACTTCTTTCCTTTCATCTTTTACAATTCAATCTTGTGTTTTGTTAAGCACTTATGTGCTTTTCTTTGATTAACTCATTACCTTCCCTTTTGAGTTGCAATTCATCTTCTACTTTAGAAGTGAATTGTTTAATTCATTTCTTCTTTAGACTTTAGGTTTTCCAACCTCACAAACCATTAGGATCACTCCCTTAACTAATCAATTAGGATTGAGTCTTAGTCCACATAGATTTTACCTTTCTTCTCTCTTGAGTCTTTCATCTTCTCATCTCAAAGAAAATTCAAAACATATAATAAAGGTAGGCATTTATTGCATTTAGGCCTTTCATATAAAGAAGAGATTATAAAGGGGTCTTCTCTTATAATCTTAGAATGTATAGCATATAGCCCATCTTGGGTCAATGTGTTAAACATTTGATCTTGTATGAGGGACTTAAATGCAATACTTGTTGAAGGTACAAATAAAAAACACTTCTTCATTTCATAATCAACAAAAACACTTAATAAGCACAAGTATGCTAGTGAGTCTGAACCTTGACAATTGGAACTAAGTGTGGGGGTCTTCTTCACCCTTAGTGTGCTCTCTTACTCATTCCATCTTGGAATGTGAGAATGTACACATTCCAATGACTAAGATTTAGATACACTATCATATGCAAACGAATGGGAAAAAACTCTTAAAAGACAAAAACAAACAATCACGTCTTTCCTTCAGGAATTCTTTCCTCATCTCCTTCAATCATTCCTTAAGGATGTGTCATTTCTGTTCTACCACAAACAGGTAACGCCTAAGTCTCCCTACAGCGAGATGCAACACCTAAACAGCTGGAACGCGAACGTTGACGTATTCCACTAAAAAACACAAACAATCCATCCCTAGTGAGGGGAACTACGTCGCTCTGATTCTAATGCTCCCGATGAGATACGTAGGCAGTGGGGTAGGGCCCATTCGAGCACTTCTTTTATTTTCCCTACATTTGTTCCTTTCCTTTTCCAGTTCTTTTTCGAGTATCCTTTCCTTACACCCTTTGATTGAAGCAGCAAGCGTGGATCCCATCGGGTATGATGGATGCGAGGGGGTGCTAATACCTTCCTCTCGCGTAACCGACTCCCGAACCTAGTTCTCTTGGTCGCAAGACCATGTTCTTTCCTTCCTTCAGGTTTATGCAGTGTTTCCTTTCCCTCTCTTGGGATAAATACACATTGCTGGCGACTCTGTTTCGGTGCCACTTTCGCGTTTGTACTAGGATGAAAATCCCGGGAGCGACAACTGGCGACTCTGCTGGGGACAGGTTAACCTATTGCTGGTCCATCCTAAGTGAGTCAATCCTAGCGCTTGTTTGCTTTTCTTTCATCGGGTGTTTACTGTTATCTTGTATTTGCTGTTTACTGTATTTTATTACTTGTACCATATTTACAGCATGTTAGCATTTACATTTCATATATTATACTGTGTTGCGCTGTTCTGTCTGTTTGGCGGGATGGGGGTTTCTGAGGGATGAGCTCAGTACACAGGCTCGAGTATACACTTAGATTTAGAGTGGAGAGTAGTGGGACCTACGTGCCATCTGTGCACGTTGGGTAATCACGAAATTCATAGATAGACGAGGCTATCTTGGGACCCATCATGGCGTGCGCATCTTGCGTATTCCAGGATGTTAATCTAGAGAGCTTTCGACTCTAGTGACTGATCATGAGGACCTTAGTGGAAACATCTCTCTTTAGCGGTGACAGTGGCAGACCACATTCTGTGGCAAACCCACTCGCACCCGAGGGCCCACTTTGGAACTTGCATA